>JACEVL010000062.1:649794-1072294 GCA_020284085.1 Aporrectodea caliginosa
GATGGCATGGTCCATGTACTGTCATACAACGAAGGTCAAAGTACTCTTATTTGATTGATATGGGTGACGATTGTCGAAAGATAATTCACGCAAATAAAATCAGAAAGTACATTACAAGATCAATGAGTTGTGGACTAATCGTTGAAGAAGACGAAGACTTTGGGTTCAGTAAGCTGAACTAAGGACAAAGAATGAATTTGCAAGATGAAAGAATTCACTGAATCTTTGATCCTGAACAGATTAGTCATATTTAACATTATCTCAAAAAAAACAATTGCTGGAAGTACTGAACAGATATTCTGGATCGATTTTCTGAAAAACCTGGACTATGTACATTGGTTGAGCATGAAATCGAACTGAAACCGGAATTTCGTCAAAAAGAATTTATGGCTTACCGAATCCATCCACTCATCTATCGAGCAGAAGTTGAACGACAAATTAAAGAAATGCTTCAAGCCAACATTATAAAACCATCTTCGAGCAGAATGGCAAGTCCGGCTGGTAATTGTTAAAAAAGAAAGACGGTTCTCTGAGACTTGCCTGCGCGACTACAGATACATTAACCTCGTTCACTGTGGGTTGTAAATATCCGATGCCGATTGTATAAGACGTGTTGCACCAAAGTTGGAAAATCAAATGTGATCTCGATTTGATTGTCGAAGTGCTTATTTTGACTTGTCCTGTTAAGCAAACTGATCAATGGAAAACTGCTTTTTTGTTACTCACAATGGACTGTACGAGTTTACCCGTGTTCCTTTCGGAATGATCAACTCAGGAAGAACATTTGTTAAAGCAATTAACATGGTTTTACAGCCTATAAATGAAATTGCTGAGCCCTATGTAGATGACATTGCTGTGCATTCAGATGACTGGAAAGATTCATTTACAGTATTTAGATGCATATTTAATGCAAATGAGACTGCATAACATTACTCTGAACTTAAAGAAATGTATCTTTGGTAAGAGGGAGGTAAAGTTCATCGGTCATGTGGTTGGTTCTGGAACGATTCAAATGAATCCAGATAGAATTGAAAGTTTAATTAATCTTGAAAACCCCAGAAACGAAGGAAACAAGTTAAGCAATTGCTGGGATTTTTGGTTACTATAGACAGTTTATCAAAGATTTTGCACAGATTGCGAAGCCTCTATCTGATTTGACAAACAAACATGTTCCAGATAAGATTGATTGGACTGATAGACATCAACAGGCATTTAATTTACTTAAAGATGCTGTACGGCTCTAAAGCTGTTTTATATGTTTTTGATGTTGGAAAACTTTTTAATTTGTACTGTGATAGTAGTGATTTTGCAGTAGGAGCTGTTTTAACACAGGATGGATGATAAGTGGAATAGAACGCCCTGTATCATTTATAAGTCAGAAATTGACTGGCACTCAGCAGAAGAGATGGGCAACGGTAGAGAAAGAAGCCTATGCTATTGTTTGGGCTCTAAATAAGTTAAAAGAGATAATCATTGGATCTAAAGTTCACATCTTTACCGATCACAATCCTTTAACTTATCTGACTGAATCTATGTTAAAGTCTGCTAAACTGGTGCGTTGGGCTTTAGCACTGCAAACTTTTGATGTAGAAGTTAATTATAAGAAAGGACGATTAAAATGTTGTAGCAGATTGTTTATCTAGATTATAAGATTGTTTATTTTACTGTATTATATAGTATTAAGTTTATTGTATAATTTAGTATCTGATGATTTCGCAAATTTTTAAGTTTAATTTGCTCAATCCAAAGAAAGGGAAGGAGGTAATGTGAACTAATGTTTTGGTATATATAATGAGCACAGGTGTTCCTTAGGTTGATATATATATATATATATAATGTGTATCGATTGTTAAGCGTTTTAGTCTTAGGCCTTAGTTGCGCTGTCGGCTCGTGGGCGCTTGGCCTAAAGTAGCCTAAACTTTGGCTGACGATAGATTCTCTACACGTGCAGTTAGCGCGCCAAACTTAGAAACTGCTGATGACAGTGAATTTTGAACTATACAGTGTAGTACAGTTGTTTTAAAAGGCAAGAGTTGAGTTTGTTGTTATTAAACTGTGTGTTTGAAGTAAGAAAGAAACATTCAAAGAACTGTGTCAGTTTAATTCTTAAACAGTTAGAAGACGTTGAGCAATTTATATGTAGAGATAAGGAAAGTTCTTGAGGTAGGTCACAACTAAGAAGAAAAAGAGTTGGTGACAGAGCCTTCACTCAGAGTTTGCTTATTTGGTGATACTTTGCGTGTTGGAGATATCTTTCTCATAAATAATGTATCCATAATGTTAGGCTTACTTTCAGCCTCAGCAATTTGTAACAAATTGCAATTCTGTGTTTGTTGTACAAGGCTCCATTGCTCGTACGAATTGCTCCAAGTATCGTGCAATTTGTGTAGCTCTTTCGCAATTTTACAGATGTTGCTATGTATACGCTCTCTGGTTGTAATCTCCTCGTGGAAACGCTCCACATACTCTTTCCATGAATCTAAGCATGAGCCTGCTTTGCGAAGCGTAACCAGATCCACACTTGTGCTGCTTAATGGTGATGGTGACTGTACCTTTGCATAACTATCTGATTTGACGATTCCTGTGCAGTCTGGTCTAAATGGTGTGCTGTCAATTTGAATCACATTCGCAGCTGTGGTTCTTTCCTCACAGATGTTCTTCTGGGCTCTATAGTAGGCCTGACAAGATCTGACCCCGTTCAAGTAGCTGTCGATAATCTGGCGCACGTCTTTCGTTGCTAAGGCGACGCTAATCACTCGGATGATTGTTATGTTTTTCTTTGACGCACACTTTGCATATGACTCGGGTGCATATGCTGCAGTAGTTGTCCAACTTACGCATGTGCTTTTGGCACATCCGCTGCATCTTATCACTGGCATAGCCTTGGTGACTTTCTTCCGTAATGCTCGTAATGCCGATTTGCGTTGTAGACCTACCGCGACCATAATCATGCCTGCGATACACGGGATCGGAAAGATCAGCAGCAGCGCAAAGATCAGAACCTTCAGTTCGTTCAAAACTGGCTAGTTGTAGGGTCGAGCTCAAAGCGTCCGCTGTTGCTATTATTCTGTCGACATATTTGTCTGTTGGCAAAGCAGCGATTCCCTGTTTCGGAATTTCAAAATCAATTCTGCAGGTTGGACAGTTAGCAGTCGCACCGCTTTGTAAATTCCGTGTAGTATTTTCATTGAGGCAATGAAGACAGAATGAATGAAAGCAGGGAAGAATCTTTGGATTGGTAAACGTCCTTTGACAGAGGCTGCAAACCGTTATACAACGAAATTGTTTTTCTAATTCAGTTAGGCCTTCAGTTTCTTTAGCGACAGCCATGGCCTAAAAATAGCAACAAAAATAGGTCACTTTCACTTCAAGTCCACAAACGTCCGCGGTGGCTATTGGCCTAGGCGTAGGCTACTTCTATGCGTGGCTATTGGTCTAAGCCTACTTCTATGAGTACCACCTACTAAATCATTTGCAAATAATCGACTATATATACATATATGACTGTTCAAGAAACGTCAAAAACCGGTAACAAGAAGAAAAATTAAACGTTTTCATGAGTGTAGTATAATTCCTTAACGGAGATAATTCCTTTACGGAAACCCTAACAGAAACATCGAGCTAGACGTAGGCAAACTGCTATGGCCACAAGTGTAACAATGGACTATTATTATAGAGAACGGTGTAGCAATGGTTAGACCTAAACCTAACGACTAATTCTATAGCGCTGTCCATTTCTCTGCTCGGTCCATTTCTCTGCTCGATTTAACTAAGCGCGCAGTTACCAGACGACCAGGGACTACGGGCGCATACTTTGCATAAAGAACTAGAACATGAAAGTAAAGCCTGGCATACTCCCAACAAAGTCTAGAAATTAATGTGTTTTTGTTTCTATTCCTACTGTGATCTTTGAACCATAGTTGTTACAAACGGTAAAAACAAAATAGAAAACCGAGAAAACGTGGTTTTATTAAAAAAAATTAAAAAAACGGAAAAAATTGGGAAAAACGGAAATGAAAAATAATTTGACTTTGTTACATGTTTTACTGCATTTTAAAATTAAAAACCTTGTTTATACAATTTAATTTTAATCAGCACATAACATAACTTTATTAGTAGACACCAAATAACATTAATCTAAAACAATCATTTTCTTTTTCGTACGTTTGGTTAAATATGAAATTGAGAAGTTAAAAATACTGAAATCTTATAAAATTTAAATTGTAAACATAAATCTACATGCATGAAGTCCATGCTGAAAAAAACAATTAAAAACTAAACTTTTTGAGTAAAGAATGTACTTAATTAAAAATTGTACTTACAATTTTGACTTAGCCTATATATGAAAGTAGGCCTAATATCAGTCAGTTTATCAGTCAATTGAAGCTTACTGTGTACAAAGACAACATTTTGCATTTTAGATAACTTAGAAATTCAGCTAACTTCTATAAATTTCATTTCCTGTACTGTGCTATTTATTTCTCAACTAATTACATTAAATAGTGACATAAATTAGATGAATCCTTGAAAGGACGGAGACAACGTAAGGGATATCAGACAAAAAATAAAATTAAGCAAATAATAACAGACAGTAAATAAATAAATTAAGTAGGCTAACATACAAAACTAAAAAATGAAAAAAAACGTGACGATTAATAAAAAACGAAAAAAACTACGTATTGGGGAAAGAAATTAAAAACGAAAAAACGGTTTTTTACAACTAGGCCTATGCTTTGAACATCATTCATTGCCACAAAAGGCAAATCAATATGAACTGGAATGGACGCTAGTAGGAATTTCTTTTATGCTGCCATGGCTGTTGCTTCAGTTTTGGTTTGCAGAGAAAGTTATTGGACTAACCTGGTTATATATTTAAAAAGTTAATTCTCTTTTATATTGCTGTGTTGCGCCTCACCTCATATGTAGGCCTGCCCTTGCAAATAAAAAACCTGCAAATAGTTCAGAACGATCTCGCCCGTGCACTGCCGCGCAGTCACCAAAATTTCTAACTACCACCACATAGACCCTATTCTCCACTCACTAGGGAATGCAAACCCGGGTTGATGGTACCCGGGTTACCCGGCTTTTTCCCAAACCCAAAACCCGGTTTGAACGCGATTGAAACCTGGGTTCGACGGGTTTCACAAATCGTCGTTCAAGCTGTGAAACTCACAAATGCAGAGTAATGGAAATATAGCGATAACATTGGTTGATAACGGGTTACGTAATATTGCTTCTAACTACTTATTTATCGGCTCATTTCATATCTTTATTGGTGAATTCGTATGAGTGTGGCTTCACATTCACACACCAGTGACTAGGCCTATGCCCAGTTTATTGACTTATCCGCGTCGTAGCATCGAAATCGTAAATAATAGAGGTAAACTGTTTTTATTTAAATTTAGTGACTTAAGACACAAATCCAAAAAATCTAAATCAGCAAATGTTAAGAGCGTTGTTTGGGAACATTTCGTTCGCGATTCTGTGGGCCAGACGTCTCAGTGAAGTAAATCGCAGCTGAAAATTGCCGGCGGTGCAACAAGAAGTGTGCATAGGCTATTCACCTCCAGTCCAAGCCTAAGATAAACCTCCACAAGCACAAGGACGTTGGTGACCATTGTCGTTCTGACGAAGCCAAAGATGGTAGGTCTTCTAGACTTCTACCATATCTGGCTTGTCCAAGCACAATCGCAGGCAGCGATGGCTCTCTTGCAGCATCTTCTTCAATATAGGCTACAAGTTCTGGTTCTGCCAAATTGGGTTGCAGAGTAATGATATCTAAT
The DNA here is from genome assembly GCA_020284085.1 of Aporrectodea caliginosa. Classification (NCBI taxonomy): domain Eukaryota; kingdom Metazoa; phylum Annelida; class Clitellata; order Crassiclitellata; family Lumbricidae; genus Aporrectodea; species Aporrectodea caliginosa. The sequence goes on from JACEVL010000062.1 coordinate 655,578, forward strand.
TATCTTCTGAAAAAATGGGCTGGCACTCGCAGGGCTTGAAGGTGCGATGTAGATTTATTTTAAGGTGCCATTTGATAATTCTTCTTATAGGCCTATGCAATGTTTCTTTCACACAGAACGCTCTGGAACGGCGTTTCGTGATCCTTTTCAAGCTGTTAAAAAATAATTTTTTTAATTCACTTAAATTTGTAATAAAAAATTATTTAGTTACTTTAATTTAATTCCAGCGTTTTCAGTGTTTATTGATATTTAGGATGCTATAAAATATATTCGGAACCAATGCAATTTCTTCCATAATTGTTCTGAATTGCTCAGTTCCCGAACTTTTTTCTAGAAAAACCACTGCTTATATGAAACCACTTCTATCACGATTTTCGCAAAGTTTTATTTTTATGCAAATTCTTGACTGTTGGGAGAACTTTGGACTTGCAGCTGCATAGCCTACGATGACGTTGTTCTTATAGCAAGAAATAGTGCAGTAATAATATTTATCATGTAAAATTTGTAAACCCGTCCAAACCCGGGTTGCCGGGTAACCAGAGTTTTTACGGCCGTCAAACCCGAAACCCGGGTTTAGAAAAAAGGCCTCGGGTTTGCATTCCCTACCACTCACATCATTGGTTAAAAAGTCCTTAAGCGGAATCCGCGCATCCATCACAAAATTGTATCTCTTACCTACAACGTCCTTCAAACTTTTCAATCCTCTTACATTCGCCGGTCATTCACCATCCAACCGCCTGGGTCTACTCGCTCATCATCATAGCTTTCTCTATCTCGGCATCTAGTCTCATCCTTACTGAAATTCTTTGGAACGGACTCCCAAAAGACCTCCACCAGTTTACTCAACCTCCTATCTCGCCTATTAATTTCTCCTCTCTTTTTCTTGATCTCTTACTTTCCACTCACGACTGAAAACCGAACTCTTCAAGCCATCATAATCCTGATTTTGCTCCTGCGTCACTACACGACCACCATCATCACTGATTTTCGACTTTGGGAACGCTGCATACATTGGACTCTCCACCTCTAATACTCACAAACTCCAGTCTATTCTTAATGCAGCTGCTCGGCTTATAGGCGCCATTCCAAAGTTTGCTCATATCTCAAGCTATATTCGGGATACCCTTCACTGGCTCCCTATCCAACAGCGGGTAAACTTCAAAATCCTTTCCCTCATGCGTAACTGCCTTGTTGGGGTGGCCCCATCCTACCTGAGGTCTTTTTGCACCTTTGTCTCCTCCTTACCTGCGAGGGCCTCTTTGCGATCTTCGACCCGTGGCCTTATGGTTTGTCCCTCGCATGCGCTCTGCTGCAGCCCACTCTAGGTGCTTTGCCCGTGTTGGCCCATCAGCTTGGAACTCTCTTCCCCAGTCTCTTCGTTTTGAGTTACTAGCTCTCTCTCCTTCCCAGTTCCGTAGACGTCTTAAGACTTTTTTGTTTCCTAATTCAGGCACTGACGCAGGTCAAGAGCGCTGCTGATTTCTGAGCGGCGCTATATAAATGTTCGATTACAATTACAATTACAATTACTGATTACCACCGTAGTACCACACGACCACCATCATACTAATTACCACCGTAGCACCACATCACGACCACCATCATAACTGTTTCAGTTTGCTTACCGCCCGTAGCTTGACTTCCAGTTTAATGACTTCTTATTTCGCCCCGACGATATTGATTACGATTTCATCCGAAGTGACCTATCCTCATCGTTACTAAACTTGGTCGGCGCACTCTTAAGAGTTACGCGGCTTACAGGTCTATTGAGTGTAGACCTATGTATCTGGTTACTTGTAGAGAATCTTGTAAGGACCTCTCAGTGACGTTACATGTAGCACCCTAAGAGAGCAGAAGATGGTTTAAAATGAGCCCTAAAATGGCTTGAAATTTTTCGGTGTTTATACGCTAGGCCCCTCACCGGAAGACAACTGTCTTCTGCTTCCAGTGTTTTACAGTGCTTACAATTTAATCAGTAATCATCTTAAAACGCTAATAGATCACATGGTCACGAAACAGGGTTTTGAAAAGGTGGTACATACCGTGACAGCGTGGATGTAAGTACGGACCATACTTCGTTGAAGTACGCCCTTTCGTTCAATCCTACTTGATCATCATCAGTCTGTTACAGTACCCTGGTCAGTGGTAGATTCAGAAGTGTAACTTAAATTGGACACAGCCTGATTTCGCATAAGCAGATTCACACACTAACCTGCCTGACCTCTAAACTTAGAGGAGATCATTCAGGGGCGGCGCTGGCCGGGGGTCCAGGGGTCCGGACCCCCCAGCTGTCGTTCAGACCATTTATCCAATTCGTGTAAATCCGAATAGATTTTTTGGGGGGTGGTCTGGTTTCGCTAACAGCCTAGCAACTAATGTCATGACTTTGTGACTCTTTCCAATATATTAAATTAATATTATGATCATCACTATTTATTAGGTCTACTCAAATTCTTTAAATTATATTTAACTTATTTACTAAACTTCTCTGCACTGCGTGCTTATGATTGGTACGTCATTGGTCCGTGTGTACAGTGTTGACTCTTAGTGAAAATAACAATAATAACTTTTTTTAATGGCATCATTAAATAGAAATCCGCTTACTGATTGAACTGGTTGATGAAAAATCAAATTAATTAAGATAAAATAGTAATTACATGTTTGCAAATTTTTGACCAAGTCAACGTAGCAACTAACAAATCAAGTTCATTTTAAAGCTATAAATGTTTTGTTCAGAGTGGCTGAAATGAGCGCCATATGGCAACATTATACTCCAAAAAGCGTTGGCTTACGATGCTCCCCCAGACCCCTAATCGTGGACAGCTTCGCGCCTTCGGCGCTCGCAGTGCCTCGCAAGTTACTTTCATTTTCGTGGACCCCCCCACAACTAAAAACCCAGCGCCGCCCCTGAGATCATTAGGATGGTGGATTGTGGTTTCGTTTCTACAAATGCAAATTGATAAATGCCGCAATAGAAGTTCGATTAGATTATAAAGGTTTTATTGGCTATTGTTTCCCAACTTTATCGTTTTCTCTGTTCGCTTTTCTCCCCGAACAACTTTCGTGCTGCTTGGCTGATGCTCATTTTAAACTCCGCTATACTGTAGCCTAATAACTCTTCGATTATGCGGAATAGAAGACTTTAGTTGGCGTTTACACTTTCCTTTTCATAACTATACCGCTTTCAACTTTTTTATATTCACCAAAGAAGGACAAAATGTGTCCTTGTTTCCAAAAATGGTAGTATAAATGTTCTGCCAGAGCTCAGGCAGCGCATTTATACTGAATCGTTGCACAGGCTCCATCTGAAAGACTTGCTAAAGTCAATAAACAAATCCACAGGCGACAGGAGACCATGTCGGCCGTCATTTCGGCGGTCAGTCAATGTTCGAGAAGAAAGATATTTGAATGTCGGTCCTTATTCAGCTTGGGCCTATATACAGCCATTACAGCCTGTCTCTTTCTTACCTCTCTAAGAATTCCTACTCGGATCCATCCTGTCCTCCACCTACCAATCTTTCGCGTCCCAGACGGAATCCGCCTTAGCATTTCACTCGTTTTGAACTGTCTTGAACTGTCTCGGACCTTGTGTCTCGTCTCGGTCTCGGTCTCGGTCCCCACTGTCTCGGTCTCGATCTTGGACCCTGTAGTGAGATCGGCCAAGACTATATTAATATTAGTATATAATTGTATGTTAGTTTAGATTTTATATAAAGTTGCCATTATGAACTCATGAACGTTTAAGATTGTAGCAAGCATAAGAAATGATTGACAGCTGACGACATATGTATTAGGGTGGCAGTCAAAAAGGTATTTTTTTATAATGCCAGGGACATCCCCCAGTTCTGTTCGTATTGGTAGTAGAAACCCATGTGCAAAATCTTTTTAAAATATTCCATTATTTAGGGGTCCCACATCACAACTTAAATTTTGCATATATACGATTATTGCGTTATCGCAGCCATAAAAATCAACTTTTAATTTTTTCAGGAGCTGGATGAAAGTTATACTTTTCTAGAGCTTATTATTTTTTATTGTGATATGTGATGAGTGTAGGGCTGCCAACCGTCCCGGATTCGCCGGGACAGTCCCGGAATCGGCCTTCAGCGTCCCGTGTCCCGGATTGATCCCAAATTGTCCCGGAATTTGGTGTAGACATCCACTTCACCAAAATTTAATGTTGTTATTGTTTTCGCACACTAAACTCAACAAGTTGTATGCATGAATGAATTTTGCTTTCTGCGTTCTATCAGACCTGACATGTTGGCTCAACATCGGATGCTTGATAGCGCTAGGGTGAAGTCTTGAAAACTTTACAAACCACTGACACACAGTTACTTAGCATCCCTATGTCCTCCGATCTGTCGGTTCCTGTTTCCAACGCTTTTTGCAAGAGAGTGTTCAGCACTATGAACGACCTGTTGTCTGACATTCGCAATTATTGTCTGAGCACCGACCTTTTAAAGCGGAACTATTCACAAAAATAAATTTTAACGTGACATGTGCTGAGTTCTACGACTTCACCTCAGCAGAAGTATAAGTTTAAGTGATGCCCTGCTTTCCCCGCAGACCCAATAAATGACATCTGAAAACTGTATGCATGTATTATTGTATATTATGAACTTCGCTCGTGCTGGGCCCATAAACCTGGTTAGTGGTTACCCTGACAGGTTACTGGAAGTCTGGAACTAAATGTTTTCTTCATGAAGTTGATTCTAATTTTTTATATGGAACACTTGTCTTTTGATAACTTGACTGCAATTATTAACGACTATTTTCAGTAGACTGTATTTCCTACATTAGGCTGACGCAACATTCTTTACACAGGCTTACAGCTAGTGACGTGGACTGCGTAAATTGGTAACGAGCGTCCCGGAATGGCAAAATCAAAAGTTGGCAGCCCTAGATGAGTGCTATGTACCATGGATTGTTGGGTACCTTAGTCTCTGATGACTAGTTTTATAAATAAATGATTAAATAATAAATATATAAATTGGAACAAACTGGAGCTGAGGAGTAAATAAATAATTTTTATTTTTCAAACAATTTTTTGGACTTCTGTATATTAAAGGCTTTCCTAAGCTTAATTATTTATTTATATTTACTCACAATATCTCATAGTATCCATAACCAATTTGAAATAATCCAGTATTTTGTAATAGAGGAAAAGCACTTCATATCAAAAGTAAATAATGTTTTTCAAAACATTTAATATCTGGTTAAAGTTTGGTTTCGGGTCAGAACATATGATTAATATAGTAGAAAATCAGATTATAATTAGCAACTCTGTACAAGTTTAAGTTTAAATAATTTTTTAGCTTATTTCAAAAAAGAAAAATCCTAAGATACCCAACACTTAGTCTAGCCTAATGTATCCAGTGTTTCCATTATCTTTATTGACTTGCTTGTTTTCAGAACTTTTTAATTGGAAACTGACTAGGATTCATTCATTCCAAAAATTTATACAGCGCCCTACAAGAAGCCTACTGAGAGGTCCTCAAAGGATGGCATGTCGAAAACCTTCTACCAGATCTGAAACTGATATTTGCTTTGTTGGATTCACACATGATTCAATCAATATTGCAAGGCTGCTTTAATTAAAACAGACATGGCAGGTTTTTCGTTTGTTAAAAGTCAATGGCAATGCTGTTCGTGAAAGTACACGCATGACGACAGTTGGAACAGTTTTGCAGCTTTTTGAAATAGAGCTCACTTGCCTGTGACTACCATGCAACATGCAATCGGGAGGCTTGAGAAGATCAACAATGAGAGGAGGAATTCACGAAAGGCAGCATAGAGAATTAGAGACGTGGAGAAAAACAGAAAGTCAAAGTGTGCAGATTTGTTGAATCATTAGAGAAAACATTTAATATTTCACATTCTGATGCGGAAGTGTAAAATAAAAATCCTGAGGACAGAGTATTTCTGCAGGCTCAGCTCAGAGATGGAAGGATGTCATGTTCAATGGCTCAAGTGGATAACAAATTGAAAAACAAGATGAAGAAAAACGGAAGAGAGACAAGATGAAATTAAGACCAGCGTTTATCAGAGACATTCAATTATTTGGACAATCTGTTACTACTACTCCAGGTCCAGTGGTATTAAGACAGCTACCGAGTTATTTAAATATGATGCTTCAGATAGTGATAATTGATGTTTATACTGCGTCAAAAACTCTGAGTCTGGCGATGAGGCAGAAACCCCAAAGACTAAAAAGACCTCGCCAAAGAATATTATCAATCTGCAAGTAGCAGCAGCTCTTGATCGAATGAAGGACAGCTATAGTAATGCGTGGAAACAGAACAGCATTTAGTTGTAGTGTCAGCAGACTGAAGATAGGTTGAGTGTGGCAAATGACAAGACAGAAACGGGAGCGGCATTGATAACAGAATGCAATCAAATGCTGACCAGGAATGAAGGTCAAAAGCAGACCTTGCTCCACGTGGTGTCCGAGCATCGAAAAATTTTCCGGATCCCAAAAAGTCAACGGTCACAAAATGGACCAATAAATATTTTAATTTGTTAATGATTTAATGAAACTTATAAGGCTGAATAATGCTCACCAGTACTTTTTAATTATTCTACTTTTAAGCAAAACAATTTAAGGTTTACTTGATCTTACACAAAATACGAAAAAGTGTTTAATATTATCACAATTGTTCTTACGATCCTTGTCTAAAATTTGGAAAACTTCTCCTCTTATGTGGCACACCTAAATGATGGAATATCTTTATCATATTTTGCACACTAACTTACTTTATCAAAAGGAACATAACCTGGGGCTGTCCCATCAATTTACTCAAAATAATTTTTTTGAGCACCACCCTAATATGTATGTAGGCTATAGGCTATAGGGGAGCGAAGGCGAAGGCCACGCCTGTCAAAGGGTGGAAAGGAGAGAAGGCAGATAGCAAGGCAAGAGGGAACGAACTGCAGGGCGCGGTTGGGGGGCGAAAGCGTTGATTGACAGGCGGTGGCGATAGGGAAGACAGGGAAAGCGGCAGAGGGATCCTTCTGCGGGCGGATTCGGAAGAGAAGGATTCTCGAGGGAGCGAAGAGAGCGAGAGAAGAGGGTCAAGGAGAGGGCCAAGGGAGCAGGATCGGAGGGATGCGAGTGCGGACCTCTAAAACGACAACCTGACTCTGATAATTACTGTTCTGTAAATACGCCGTATATATATATATATATATATATATATATATATTTCTCGTCTGTCTATAAGAACTTCGTAAAGTGAAGCGTCTCGTGTGTCTCTGCGTGATTCAACCCACGCCTACATATACTCAGCCGAAGTTAAGCATGCGCTCGTCCATATAGTACCGCTACCACCAAGACTGAAAGGATAGTACAAGAAACATCTTTTTCAGTACAGACCCCACTGACTCGGTCTCGGTCTCGGTCTCGAAGTTTGATGTCTCGTATACAAGCCTGCCTCCATCTCTCTCTGGTCTCCTCTTGGCAAACGGACCTCCGCTTAGAATCTCTGAACAATCCCTCTAACACGATACAATGCTCGTGAATAAACTGGTGCCACTGCATCTAGTTAGCTTAAATAGGGCTATAGAAATTTCAAGATTAAGATTTTGATAAATAATCAGCTCGTATTTTGACGTATTGATGGACGCTGTCGCTGTATTGTAGATTGACTGATCTGCTGCAGTTCCACTGCTCTTGTTTTCAAATCATCAACACCCCGACAGAGATAACTAATTGTCCCTTTCATTATAAACTGCTTATTATACAGTTCACAGCTTTCTTAGAGAGCTAACTGACTTCCGATGTAGTCCTTTTCGATTTCTATTTCTTTTATCTTTTCTCTTTCTAAGTTATACACTCATTGCAGTATCCAATTCATTGCTTTCTTGGCGAGCTTACTGACTTCCTACATGTATGTAGTCTTTCTAAATTTCTACTGCTTTCAACTTTACTGTTTTCAATTAAGCGAGCGCAAGAACAGGAAGACTGGCTTCTTTGTCAACCAATTCCTTGAGCTCTCTCCTTCTTTCTTTAACAGAAAATTGTGGACTTTGTGCTTTTCGAGTCGTCGATTCTTTCACCTTGACAAATTCAATAATCTTTCCTCGAAGACCCGAAATTCTAGACGCAAAATTCCGAATGTTGGTTTGAAATTGGTTGCAAAATTCTTCCGCTGTTTTGTTGGCATCCGACCACTAGTGACCCCGATAACCTTCGATGTAGCAAAGAAGACAGACCACCTTCTTACAGTCGAAACAATTAGTTTTCAAACGTTCTCTTTCGTATTTTTGCAGACTTCAAGAAACAAATTTTTCCTGTGTCTGTCCTGAAATTTCGAGATTTTCTTCGGATATATATGGTCAGCGTGCTTTTCCGATGATGACTGAGGCAAATCTCTCAGAGTCTGAGACAACAATCTGTGCAAAACATTTCAGCTGAAGCCTCAATTGTTGAAGCTTGGTCTTCATCTTCCAAACATATAGCACACAAGTTCAGAGATGAATTATAGGACTCTGTTTTCTTTGCCACTTCTATTAATCTCAATAAGAATTTATTCTTCCTTCTTCCTTATTGCAGTAAATCCTTCTGAAGGAATTGTAAATTCCTGTCTACATCATGGACATGGCATTGAAGCTACGAACCTCTTGTTAGATTGTGAACCAATGTCTTCGAGGCATTTCTGGCAGAACGTATGAATGCACAGAAGTGTTCTTGGGTCTAGGTAGTTTTCTCTACATATGCAACATTTGGTTGAGCTTCTCTTAAGGTTTTCTTGCATCTCACAGACGGCCTTCTCAGTTGACGACATTTTCACTTTCGTAAGTAGAACAATACCGAGTCTAGACTATGTCTTGCTTGCCACTTATTTATTTGATTTTATGAAACTCATATCCTGACTCGATTTCATTGACACGGCTTCACAGAGACAGACTGTTGTTTGTGTGTGTGTGTGTGTGTGTGTGTGTGTGTGTGTGTGTGTGTGTGTGTGTGTGTGTGTGTGTGTGTGTGTGTGTGTGTGTGTGTGTGTGTGTGTGTGTGTGTGTGTGTGTGTGTGTGTGTGTGTGTGTGTGTGTGTGTGTGTGTGTGTGTGTGTGTGTGTGTGTGTGTGTGTGTGTGTGTGTGTGTGTGTGTGTGTGTGTGTGTGTGTGTGTGTGTGTGATCTCAACTACTCTTGAATATCGAATAATGTGGGTTAGTAAATTACACAGAATAGTCGAATTGTTCTAATCGTTCGCAGTCTTCAGTCTGCATTCTGCCCTTACTCACATCATTTATATTCATTAATTCCTTGTGCAACTGAACATTCTTCAAGTTAAACATTCATTTTATTGAAAGAAAAAAAGCATAGTTACTATTATAACTGAAAATCAAAGAAAAGCAAAATTAGTGTTAACAAGTTTTACGTAATACTGCTAAACTACGCCTAACTTATTCAGATTTGACTTGGGTCTTATCTAAACACTAAACTTTGCCCTAGCTCTGCCTCCATCTCTCTCTTGTATCCTTCTGGCAAACGGACTTGGACATCCACTTAGAATCTCTGAACAATCCCTCTGACACGACACAGTGCTCGTGAATAAAACTTCACTGTCTTCGCCACTTTTATTGATCTCACTAAGAATTCATTCTTCCGTATTGCAGTAAATCCTTCCGAAGGAATTGTAAATTCCTGTCCACACGATGGACATGGCTTGAGGCTTGAAGCTCCGAAACTGTTGTTAGATTTTGAACCAATGTCTTCGAGGCATTTCGGGCTGAACGTATGAATGCACAGAAGTGTTCTTGGGTCTAAGTAAGTTTCTGTACATAAGCAGCATTTGGTTGAGCTTTTCTTGAGGTTTTCTTGCATCTCACAGACAGTCTTCTGAGTTGACGTCATTTCCACTTTCGTAAGTAGAACAATTCCGAAACTAGGTTATGTTTTGCTTGCTATTTGATTTTATGAAAACTCATATCCTTGCTCGATTCCATTGACACAGAGACAGACTGTTGTTTGTGTGTGTGATCTCAACTACTCTTGTCAAGCGAATATGTGTGAATTAGTAAATTACAGAGAATAGTCGAATTGTTCTCATCGTTTGCAGTACAATACAATATTCGTTTATTGACTAATCGCCTCTGATTGGTCTTCACTGTGAGAGGCGCTTTATAAATTTATGAATACAATACAATACAATACAATACAATAATCAGGATTGACACAAACGCAACTTTGTTATGAAACCGAAATTCAAAGAAAAGCAAAATTAGCTAAAACAAGCATTGCTGTCGAAATACTCCTGAACTACGCCTAACTCATTTAGCTTTGACTTGGGTCTTATCTAAACACTCAACTTTGCACTATGTTAAGCATAGCCTACTTAAGCAGATAGCGGTAGCCTAGTACCATTGTAGACTTAGCCTACTAGTATCTGCTTAAATATTATAGGCCAAACGTCGGGCTAAACTCTGTTGGCTGATGAACAGTTTGACTGAAGTGCCATTCTTCAAAATTGCAACCAAGACAACTTGGAGTTCCGTTTCGCTAATATAGGCCAGTAAATCAACGGGTCATCCTTCTATGAAGCACATAGGCCTACTTGTTTGTACTGTGGCCATCATCATGAAGGTTCTGACCTTGCATTCAATATATGGCTATAGCGGTACAAAGCTTATCAAACACTTTGTTAAACTAAATAATTAATATAGAGAGTAGTATAATCTATATAATTAATAGCAGCGTTTAGTTAAAAAGGGATCAGATAAGCTGACTGAAATAATATACAAATTTAGCAACAAACGCCACTCATTGGTAGTTAGGTAGGCCTATTGTTTATATTTTATGATTTCAACTATTTGATTTTTAATATAATCAACAAAATACTACATGATACGTTTGGTGTTTATGTGCTATCATGCTATGACTGTCGGCTACTTGACGTAATGTGATCACTGATCACTCTCTTCAGCCTTATTCGACGAGGCGAAAAAGCTATCTTAGATGGGTCTACAAGGGCATCTCTTAATTCGCGGGGAAAATGCAGTTGCCTCGGCGTATTGTGGGTGACCACACGCCAAGTACGTCCAAATGATCGATACAATGTCATGTTCTTCTGTAACTGTAAATGGATAACCATGCAAGCTCGCTTTGTAAGTTCTGCTTGAACAAAGCGCGGTTCATACGTTTCCTATGGCGGAGAAAATTGTCTTCTGGCGCTCTTACCGTTGCTCAAGCATGCGTCCCTAACTATAAATACTGCAATTACCTAATGAAAGGCCCAAGGCCGTAGCCAGGATTTTGTTTCGGGGGGTGTTTACTCGTTCTTGAACAAGCCGACAAGCAACCAAGTCAACCGTCTATAAGGGGTTTGGAGGAGCGCTGTGAGCTCTCAAAGCACTGTAGAGCTGCATCATCTAAGTTCACATGAGTGCTCGTAGTTCTTACACCGTATAATTATGTAAGTAAATGCAATATTTATATTATACATAATTTAATTTCGGGGGGTGTTTAAACACCCAAAACACCCCCCTAAATACGGCCTTGGAAAGGCCTGACAAAGTTTAATCCCTGGCAAGTAATGCAATGCAAGTACTTGAATTTTATCAAGCGTTTGCTACGAACCTTTGTTCAGTGTTATGCCAAGTCTCTAATCTCAATCAGAATTGTGGTTTCAGTTTGTTTATAACCATCCGTAGTTTGACTTCAAGTTCAAAGTGGACTACGACGACGTTGACTACGACTTCATATACTTCATATGAGCATCTTATCCTAGGTCGGCGCACTCTTAAGAGCAACGCGGCTTACAGGCCTCTTTTATGTTGACCTATGTACCTGCAGGCTACTTGTAGAGAGCCTTTTAAGGATCTCTCAATGGCGTTAAATGTAGCACTCTAACAGACCCAAATATATATATTTATATATAAACATTTTAAAGTCTTTTAAGACTCAATACTCTAAGTCTTCAACGAAGTATGGTCTGTACTCACATCCACGCTGTCATGGTGGTGACTAGCCTACCTTTTTCAAAACATTGTACGCCCTTTCGTTCGATCCAACTTGATTACCCTCAGTCTATAGCCTGGTCAGTGATATATCTTAAATTTAGGAAGGGAACATCTTCTGTGATTATATTTCTTTTCATGACTTTTAGTGTAAATTTTTCGCATGTCCACAGTTGTCCTCGGAACCCTTGGCAACAGCTGCTGTTAACAGTTCCTCTTGAAATTCTAAATTTTGTGTATGTAGCCTTTAATGATATTTTGTATAGGCCTATACATCGCCTACACTGTAATTTGCACTGACGGCCTATAATAATTATTGACAGCATTAGCTTATTCAGACGATGCACAAGCTACAGCCTATATATCTACACACGTTTCATCCGCAGTTAAGTTTTTGGGAAATAAAATGGGCCACGATCTCATCGCATGTCTAAGACTCAGATTGGGCATAGCCGGATATCCCACCAACAGCTCCGCACATTAGACAGATTCATGTCCGCCAGACCTCTAAACTTAAAGGAGATCATTACGATTGTGGATTGCCGCTATAGAAGTCCATCAGATTATAAAGGCTTTCTTTGACATTATTGTTCACCAGGCAGCTTCCGCTCTTCATTATTTCTCTGTTCGTTTATTTCCACGAACAACTAATGTGCTGCTTTGCAGATCGTAATTTTAAACTCTCTGCTATAGGCTACTATCATTCCTCGACTATGATGAATAACAGACTCTCGGTTGACATTTGCTTTGTTTTATTTTAATCTGCTTTCAGTTCTTCTTATATTCGTCAATTTTTTGTTCTCTAGCTAAGTGAAATTCCACAAAATCTAAATCAGTTTGACCTCTAGAAAACTATGTCGATCAGTATAACACCGGTAGTTCTTAAAAAGCCTGACGTGTTTACAAATAAGTTTGAACTTAAATAATTTTCTTACATACGCCACACAGAGTTGCCTTCAAAAATAATAAACTAATTTAGTTTAATGATACGTTCAAGTCTGGTTAACTGTTATGCAGGAATGTCGCAGAATAAGATTGAATAAACGAAATAGTTAAACAAATTATTAAAACAAAACATTAAAACTAAACCTCTTGTTTATAAAAAATAATTCTTATAACCAATTAGGCCTACTTAAACGTAGGTCTAATTCAATCGATTGTTCTATTGGTAATCTGTTCAAAGTGCAATCAGTATAAATAGTAGTGTGGTTCACAGATGCATGGTCAAAAATAAAGTGCAAGCTAGAAACCAAGGCACCCTCTCAGTTTGTTAGACCTATGAATTGTATTATTTAGACAAAATTACAGCTTTCATTTCCAACGGGAAAACGGTGCTCACGGACTGTGTTACTTTGCTTGATACCGATAAAAAGACACTAATTGTGGAAATGAATGTGTCGAGCATACATTCCCGTACGAATGTATTTTATTTCACGATATATCAAATTTTACTGTAATTTGACAACACATGTGATAGTAGAACAGTTAGTCAGGTTGAACTGTAAAATTTCAGTAGGTTTGAAGAATGGAAATGTCCAAAAATTGAAAAAAACATCGTTCAGACCATGAATCTCGATTGTTCCGGTTTTATGACTTCAACACCCGCTACTGTAACAGTCTTATAGTCTAGAAACTGCAAGTACTGCGTCAACAGCCTTCTTTTGCTATTGTGAGGCAAATAGCATTCCTATCTGCCACGACCACTTGGAGAAGATACTGCTTTCTTCTCATTATTGGTGATGAGTCGGTTGAATTCCTCGAATAACTTCATACACCTCTGAGCCGTGTCAACTGTTTAATTCTCTCTCTCTACCTTGTTTGTAATCCTCATTCTAGATCCATTTCTCTTGTGGAAATGCAAGAAAGTAATCACTAATGTTCAGGTGTGACAGCAGTGTCAGTTTTCATTGGGTTGCAAAATCACCCACGCAAGCCCCCTCCTTCAGTACCGCAGCATCACCTCTCACCTTCCTTTCACCAGGCTTTGCAGTTACTCTGTGAACAATATTCACCTTATCTGTTACTGGACGTTGGTCTGAGAACAGTGCCAGACCTACAGCCTCATCTGAAAGGTATCACTAGTGGTTTGTAGGGCCTGGCAGCAACGCTGATCTCGGGGTCAACTGACTCATATTTTCCTAGATTAATCCAAATTGACAGATCTTGTCCTGGAGCTTCAGCAGCAAGTGAGACCTTTGTCCATGCTTTTCTGTAAAGAAGGGCAACAACGCTTCACAAATCGATGAATCTGAGTTTCGATCTGCTTCGTTAGATTGAATACACAACGTTGATCACGAAAAAGGTAGATTTTGATGGCATACAGTAACTTGGCCATCCAACTTGCATGGTCAATTGGCCCAGGGCTCTCCAGTGAATTATTGAAGGCTAACTTACAAGACAACCATTTTCAGCTCAATGTGTTCTTGGCAGTCATTTCTGATCTCTGAATCTGATTTTCTTTCAGTAAACTTCTTGAGAAAACTGAGTGCTGTTTGATAATAGGGTTCAGTGCCGGATGTGGCATTCAGTCCTGTATCACACTTTCCCAAGCAGCTGTATATGTCTGGAAGATTGGAATATGTGGTGAATTAGATGGACCGTATCACAAGGCGAATACCTTGGCTACAATCATCACATTGACGGCAGGCCAACCACAGGTGCTCTCGACCTATCTTGTCTTCCAGCAGAACGCAGACTCCGTTGAAGAGCTCATTGTTGACAGACGTCAAAGCTCAAGGTTTGAACCTTGTCAGTGAGTTTCCACAACTCCAGAAGATTATGAATGGCCATGTATTCATTGTATCCTGTCCCACAGGCTAATTTGGGCACACCGAAGAGTTAAAGTGTTAAATATGAGCTCTTAAATTTCATTGGCAAATGGTAAATTTTAAAATTCACTTCTGAAAACATGTCTGCCAAAACACAGAAAGTAGACACCATGGCCTTCAACAAGAACTTTACACTCGGTTCAAAGTACCAGTTAGTAAGTAAGTATAACACAGCAGAAACTATTTGAATATCATCTCCATGACAAATGTTGAGTTGTTGACCAAGTTATACGACATCAAGATTTACCGCTAATGCTACTATATGGTAATATTTCAATGTCATTGAGCACCATCTTCCAGCTGGAATAAGATGCTGAAATTTAATATCAATAAAACAATTGACAGGTCTAACAAACTGAGAGGGTGCCCTGGTTTCTAGCTTGAACTTTGTTTTTGTGAACCACCCTAATAAATAGGTCTGCAATTGAATTCGGAAAACTACAGTAACTCTATATACTTCCATTTCATTGAGCAATACCTTTAGAAGTGTCTTCTAAACGACGATGTCTTTCTATTTAGCGGCTCTTTCGTAAAACAGTAGATACGCCGCTTGCGACAAAACCTCCGTCTTCTCCACAGCCTTCACATATTCATCGTCTGCTAAGTACCATTGACCTTCAACTTCCTTTGGTTCCCACTCCTTTCTGCTTCTGACCATTCCTCTGCTTGCGTTAATTCTTCTGATCTCGTCTCCGTTAAGTACCTGCTCTCGATTAAGGAAGGTCTGTTGCATAAACTGTTTAGTTTGGCGCGTATCACAATCCCTGACCTTGATGTAAGAGACGTAGTGACCAGAGGTCAAGGATCCCTTGTGAACGACAACTCCGTAGAGAGAATACCAGATGTTGGCGTCGTCTGGTTCTCTCATTCGCAGACAGCTAGAACTGCAATAAGGTCCAATGTCCAGATATTCATCGTATGTGACTCGTTGATTGCACTTCTTGAACCCAACTGTCGTCTGCTCGAATCTCTTCAGGTGAAGGACCAACACAGCCGGTGGATTGTAGATCAGAGTTCGCTTCAATGCGGATGTCATCGATGGCCGTCCTGCTGTTTCGCATGGGTTACATAGATACTCGTTATGAATTTGCTCAGTTCTGCTGTAGTTTACAAGGCATTGCTTCAAAGAAATTTCTCCCATGGAAAGAAAGATACGTTGCGGTGTTTTCAATCCAGACCGAGCTCCAAGTGGTCTCATTGTGACTTCAACTGCCTGTCTCACCGGGTCATCTCCGATTGAATGTGGATTAGGCCTATGTAAATGATCAATGAACAAATCTTCCTCCTCATCTTCCCCTCCATCCTTTGGTCCAAGTATCGGAACTGATATATCAAGGAATGGTTCGCATACATGGTAAGGTGTTTTGCAAGTGGAGCAAACGTATACAGTAATCGTATGACCGCCGAAAACTTTGTCAACTACAGTCAACACGTTTCGAAACCCAGGTGAGTTGACAGACGCGAGACGTCTTCTTTCTTCATCTCGAAGGCAGTTCAGGAAGTTTACAAACAAATCGTGACTATCGTGCTGTCCTCTGTCGGCAAACCTTGATGATTTCTTACAGAACGCATTGTACATATGCCGGAACGTTTGATCACAGTTGGCTTCATAATATTTCTGTATAAATTCTATGTATGCGTTGGTCAGTAGCTTTTCAACGTCTGTTGGCGATTGCTTAGAAAGACTGAGATGCAGTTCTTCAAATAGGAGAAAAGTATAGATCAGGTTCTGCATGGTAGCGCCAAAGTAACACGTGTTTCCCACATTCGATATTCCTGTTGGTAAGGTTGGTTTTCCGCTCGCTGACAAGAAATTTAAAAAACATTGTTGCGCAATAGAATACATTAAGTGAATGTGAACTTTTAGATATTTCTGTATCATTTACAGCATTTTCAGACTGGCCCCAGGGTTTGTATTCAAGAGCAGAATCCACAGAACTGCATCTCCAGACATTTGAGTGAAACTGTAGAAAATCATGTACATCAGTTTAAAAATCTTCCATTTCCTGATACCACTATTTTATATCCTCAGCAACTGAAATCTAGGCTACCTCTGTATTGATTTACAATTCATAATGCTACAAACTTAACTTAATTGACACTCCGAATGACATGTTATTTTACAATAATAATATTGAAGGTTTGTACTAACTAATTAACTTAGCAATACGGATTGCCGCGTCCGTCAAAGGAATTACACTGTGATCAGCAATTTTGGCAAATCTCATTAGCTGCTGACAAAGAATGAAGGAAAAAGATGTATGTCATACAGTCCTAGATGTTTAAAATTCAAAGAAATTGGCCTTAAATATCGTAATCATAACCAAGAACTCACCTGCTATATGGACAGCAGTTGAGTCATCAAAAGTGCTCATTGTATTCAATTGTAGCTGCTTTAAATCTGTGATATTGGTAATTAGCGTAGCTTCTCTTGTTGCTACTTGGCCTAATTCCTTCTTGGAACTTCTGTTTTGTTCCTCTTGTTGCCTGAGTACCTCGCGAAGCTTAAGGATTTCATTTTGCAAATCGTGGATTTCATCTTTATACCGTTTTATTCGAGCATCGTGTATTCTGTCCTTTTCGCTCTGTTTATGCAGGCTTGCGTCACTGTTGCGTATCGCTGTTTGGCGCATCTGCTGCTCACTTGTTAAGCTCTGTTGGAGTTCGGCGACTTGGTGTTCTAATATATTGATTCTCTTCAATAACTGTTTCTCTGTAGCTTTCAACTCGTTCGTTTTATTTTTGACGGAGACCTTAAGTTTCTGTATTGCATCATTCTGTGATTCCTTTTCCATTGTTTTCGTGTATGTTGACTGTTTATCTATTGTATCTATCCATTGTATTAGATGCTCTAACTCTAACTGTGTAAGGCTTAGTTTATGTTCTAACCGCTGCTTTAAGCTTGTCTCATCTCCATGCTTTATCAATGCTGCTTTTAATTGCTCTTCGACTTTGTTAGTGCATTCTTTCTGTTGTGTCAACGCAACTTTCAGATCCTGTATATGACTTTCTAATTCTTGAACTCTCGCATTAAGTTGTTTCTCACCATTCTTGAGTAACTGTACATTTTCCATTAATTTGTCCCGATCACTAGCGAACTCTTTGGCTAATTTTCGATGATTGCTCTCTTCATTTATCAATCTCTGCCTGAGCTCGTTTATCTGCTGACCCGATTCTTCGATTGTCTGCAACGATTGTTTGTCTTTATCTCTCAATTCTTTTGTTGTCTTGATGATCGAAACTTTGATTTTCTTTATTATGCTATTCTCTGATTTTCCTTCCATCGTCCTCTGATCTTCTGTTGGTTGTATATCTTCTCTATCCAACCACTTTATTAGATTTTGCAACTCCCGCAGTAAGGGTGTATCGTCTTCTTGCTTCTTGTCAGCCAAGTATTGACCCTCTTGTTGCCTTAGTACTTCGCGAAGCTTAAGGATTTCATTTTGCAAATTGTAGGTTTTTTCGTTAATCTGTTTTAATTGAGCTTCATGTATTCTGTCTTTTTCCTTTAACTGTTTATGCAGGTTTGCGTCATTATTGCTTAACGATATTTGGTGTATCTGCTGCTCACTTGTTAAACTCTGCTGGAGTTCGGTTACTTGGTGCTCTAATTCTTGAACTTTGGCAATAAGTTGTTTCTTGTCATTCTTGAGTAACTGCATATTCTGCATTAATTTGTCTCGTTCACTTTCTAATTTTCGCTGGTTTTCCTCTTCAGTGGCCAGTCTCTGCTGAAGCACGGTTATATGCCGGTCCGATTCTTCGGTTGTTTGCAACAATTGTTTTTCTTTATTTTTCAACTCTCTTGTTGTCTCGATGATCGAATCTTTGATTTTCTTTATTATGCTATTCTCTGATTTTCCTTCCATCGTCATCTGATCTTCTGTTGGTTGTACATCTCCTCTATCCAACCACTTTATTAGATTTTGCAACTCCCGCAGTAAGTGTGTATCGTCTTCTTGCTTCTTGTCAGCCAAGTATTGACCTTCTTGTTGCCTTAGTACTTCGGGCAGCTGAAGAATTTCATTCTGCAAATCGTTGATTTCTTTGTTAAGCTCTTTTTCTCGAGCTTCCAATATTCTGTCCTTTTCCCTTAACTGTCTATGCAGATTTGCGTCACTGTTGCGTAACGATATTTGGTGCATCTGTTGCTCACTTGTTAAGCTCTGCTGGAGTTCGGATACTTGGTGCTCTAAGTCACTGATTCTATTAGATAGCAGTTTCTCTGTAGCTTTCAACTCGTTCGTTTTCTTTTTGATTGAGACCTTAAGTTTCTGTGCTGTATGATTCTGTAATTCCTCTTCGATTGTTTTCTTGTCTGTTGACTGTTTATCTATTGAATCTATCCATTGTATTAGATGCTCTAACTCTAACTGTATAAGACTTAGTTCATTCTTGTACGTCACGGAATGTTCTAGCCGCTGCTTTAAGCTAGTATAATCCTCATTCTTTATAAATGCTGTTTTTAATTGCTCTTTGACGTTGTTATTGCATTCTTTCTGCTGTGTCAACGCGTCTTGCTCATCGTATATTTGACTTTCTAATTCTTGAACTTTGGCATTCAGTTGTTTTTTGTCATTCTTGAGTAACTGTACATTTTCCGTTAATTTGTCTCGTTCACTTGCAACCTCTTTGTCTAATTTTCGCTGATTTGCCTCTTCATTTGCCAATCTCTGCCGAAGTTCGGCTATTTGCTGTCCCGATTCTCCATTTGCCTGCAACAATTGCTTCTCTTTATCTCTCAACTCTTTTCTTGTCTTAATGATCGAAGCTTTTATTTTCTTTATTATACTATTCTCTGATTCTCCTTCTGTCGTCACCTGATCTTCTGTTGGTTGTCTATTTCCTCTTTCTATCCACTTTATCAGATTTTTCAATTTCTGCAGTACGCCTGTATCGTATTCTTGCTTCCTGTCAGCCAAGCATTGTCCTAAACGTTGCTTTGAATCTGTCAATTCAGCAGTTAGATGAGATTCCCTTCTCAGTGTCGCTTCTATTTGCCCTTGGGTAGTCCTATTCGACTCACGCTGCTGCTTCAGATCTTCATTTAGTTGGTCAATTTGACTTTCCAATTTCTGAAGTTTATCAGCATCTTGTTTTTCTCTAACCAAGGATGCACGTTCTTTCTCTGCAACGTCACTGCTTTTCACCTGATGACTTAGTTCATGTTCTAACCGCTGCTTCAAGCTTGTCTCATCCCCAAGCTTCACCAATGCTACTTTTAACTGCTCTTTGACGTTGTTATTGGATTCTTTCTGTTGTGTCAACGCATCTTGCAGATCGTGTATATGACTTTCTAATTCTTGAACTCTCGCATTAAGTCGTTTCTCACCATTTTTGAGTAACTGTATATTCTGCGTCAATCTGTCTCGTTCACTTACAACCTGTTTGTCTAATTTTTGCTCATTTGCCTCTTCATTTGCCAATCTCTCCCGAAGTTCGGTTATTTGATGGCCCGATTCGTCGATTGTCTGCAACAATTGTTTCTCTTTATCTCTCAACTCTTCTGTTGCCTTGATGATTGATGCTTTGATTTTCCATATAATGCTATTCTCTGATTCTCCTTCCATCATCATCTGATCTTCTGTTGGTTGTATATCTCCTCTATCCAACCACTTTATTAGATTTTGCAACTCCCGCAGTAAGGGTGTATCGTCTTCTTGCTTCTTGTCAGCCAAGTATTGACCCTCTTGTTGCCTTAGTACCTCGCGAAGCTTAAGGATTTCATTTTGCAAACCGTGGATTTCATCGTTAAGCTGTTTTACTTGAGCTTCATGTATTCTGTCCTTATCCCTTAGCTGTTTATGGATGTTTGCGTCATTAATGCATAACGATTCTTTGTGCATCTGCTGTTCACTTGTTAAACTCTGCTGGAGTTCGGTTATTTGGTGTTCTAACTCTTGAACTCTGACATTAAGTTGTTTTTCGCCATCACTGAGTAACTGTATATTCTGCATTAAATTGTCTCGTTCACTATCAAACTCTTTCTGTAATTTTCGCTTGTTTGCCTCTTCAGTTTCCAGTGTCTGCAGAAACAAGGTAATTTGGTGGCCCGATTCGTCGATTGTCTGCAATAATTCTTTCTCTTTATTTTTCAACTCTTTTGTTGTCTTGATGATCGACGCCTTGACTTTCTTTGTTATACTATTCTGCGACTCTCCTTCGTTCGTTATCTGATCACCTGTTGGCTGTCTATCTCCTCTGTCTATCCACTTTATGAGATTTTCTAAATCGCGCAATACGCCTCTATCGTCTTCTTGCTTCTTGTCAGCCAGCCCTAAACGCTGCTTCGAATCTGTCAATTCAGCAGTTACATGAGATTCTCTTCTCAGTGCCGCTTCTAATTGCCCTTGGGTAGCCTTATTCGACTCCTGCTGTTGCATCAGATTTTCTTTTAGATAATCAATTTGACTTTCCAAATCTTGAATTTTATCAGCACCTTGTTTTTCTCTAGTCAAGTATGCGTGTTCGTTCTTTGCAACGCTACAGCTTTTCAACTGAAACGCCATCAGTTCACTTGAATCTCGTGATTTCAGTTCTGCCATCTGGTGGTTCAATTCCTCATTCCTATTGATCAACAGTCTTTCGTTTTCTGACAATTCTTTTGTTTTTTTGATTATCGAAACTTTTAATTTCTCTATAATGCCATTCGCTGAGTGAGATCTTGTCACCGTCTGAAATTCTGGTCGTTGTGTATCGATTCGTTCGATCCAAGATATTAACTGTTCTAGCTGATGATTCTGTCGTTTTTCGTTTTGCAGCTGCTGTGTTAGCCTCTTTTGAATGTCGGCGTTTGATTCCTGCTGCTCTTTTAACGCTGCCTCCCACTGCTCCTTCTCTATTTTGAACTGCTTCAGCAAATCACAGCATAGCTCTTTCTCTTGCCCCCATTCAAACTTTTCCTTCAAAAGTTTTAATAACTGACTTTTGCTCTTTTCGTGTTGCTTGTGTGTAGCATTTGTCTGGCTTTCTAGCCGTTTAATTTGTCTTATTAACTGCTCTTCTTTTTCATCCCGTATTATTTCTTTCTTGGTGTAATATTCTTCTATTTCTTTCATTTGGTCTAACAACTTCTGTTGCTTATTCACAAAATGCACCTGATGAATAATCGAGCCTCCATTCATTGTTTGCTTAGTTGCTGATATTCTGCGTGTTGGAGATATTATATTTGTCTTGAGTAATTTAGGCTTACTTTTAGCCTTAGCTATTTGTAATTCATCAGCAAACCTATCTCTTTCCTTTTTCAAGTTTACGCATTCCCGTTTTTGTTCCTTTAAATTGGTTTCCATCCGAATATTTTCTTCACTAATCCTATTTATAATATCCTTAAGCCCTTTTTCATTCGCCATCCATTCCCTTTGTTCCCGTAATAACTTCTGTATGCATTGTTCTTTCTCTTCCAATTCACGACGATTGTCTAAGTCTGCCATAGATGTATTATTCCTTGCAAATAAAGCATTGCTATTCTGTGTGTGATATACAAGGCTCTCTTGTTCGTACGAATGGCGCCAAGTTTCGTGCAACTTGTGTAGCTCCGTCGCAATATTACAGATGTTGCTACGTATACACCCTCTGGTTGTAATCTCCTCGTAGAAACGCTCCACATACTCTTTCCATGAACCGAAGCATGTGCTTGTTTCACGACGCTTAACAATATCCCTACTTTTGCTGCTTGATGGTGATGGTGACCGTATCTTTGCATATCTACCTGCCTTCACGCTTCCTCTGCTGTCTGATCTAGCTCGTGAACGGTACATTTGATTCACATTGGCAGCTGCGGTTCTTCCTTCACGCTCTGTCTCGCAGAGGTTGTTCTGAGCTCTGTTATAGGCGAGACAAGATATGACTCCGTTCAAGTAGCTGTCAATCATGTGGCGCAGGTCATTCATAGCTAAGGCGACGTTAACCACTCGATGAGTGCGATGCTCTGTTTTGGTGCACAATTCGCATATGACTCGTGTGCATTTGTTGCAGTAGTTGTTGAACTTAAGCATGTGCTTTTGGCACATACGCTGCATCTTATCACTGGCATAGCCTTGGCGACTTTCTTCCAGACAAACTCTGCCAGTTTGAGCACGGCTCTTAATGCTCTGGCCGATTTGCGTTGTAGACCTACCGCCACCATAATCGTGCCTGCGGTAAGCCTGATGGGATCGATCAGCTGCAGTGCAAGGATCATAACCTTCAGTTCGTTCAAAACTAGCTATTTGTAGGATCGAGCTCAAAGCGTCCGCAGTTGCAATTATTCTGTCGAGATATTCATTTGTTGGTACAGCAGCGACTCCCTGATTCGGGATTTCAAAATCAATTCTGCACATTCGACAGTGAGGAGTCACACCGCTCTGTAAATTCTGTGTAGTACTTTCATTGAGGCAATTGAGACAGAATGAATGAAAGCAAGGAAGAATCCTTGGATTGGTAAACGTCCTTTGGCAGAGGCTGCAAATCGCTATACAACGAAATTGCTTTTCTAATGCTGTTACAGTTTCTTTAGCGACATCCATGGCTTCAAAATAGCAACAACAATTAGGTCACTTTCACTTTCACTTCAAGCTCGTAGCCGTCCGACAGTTAGCTGTCTCTCGTTCAAATATTAAGCCTAAGTTTTCGTGATAGTACATTAGACTTTCTCTAAGCACCAATTACCAAATCACTTGCAGATAATCGACTACTTAGGCTGTTTGCTCGACAAACATAAACACTGGTAACAAGAGATATTGAACGCTTTCACAACTGTATAATTCCTTTTCGGAAAGCCTAACCGAAACGTCGCGCTACACGTAGGATACTGCTACGGCCACAAGTGTAACAATGGACCATAGAGATCGGTGTTGCAATGGGTAGACCTAAACTTAGCGACTAATTCTATAGCGCAGCGCATTCTCTGCCCGACTCAACTAAGCGCTCAGTTACCAGACGACTATATGGAAGCAAAATGTGCTAACTGAACTTCAAGAAAAGTTAAAGCCCGGAATACTCCTAGCCAAGCCTATAAACTAATGTAGTAATTACTACATGTAAGACATATGGGTAAAGTGAGTGGTGAACTACGGCGTTACTACGCGATTCAAGTATGTTTGTGGAGAACTTGTTTACATGGACAATATGGTGAACATTAGGCCCATAAAAGAAGGCAATCGTCGAATAATTATGCGACGTAAAAAATTGCCTGTGGAATTTTAAAATACAGGATTGGATTTAATATCAGAAACAACATATGAAGTGGGGCGACATTTGTCAATAAGTGCCAAACAAATATACAATTATTTTCACGACTTACATGTTATTTAGACTCCTTGGGATAGACCATCTATAATATCTAAGCTTACATTGATATTGATGGCCCATGATGAGACAGACCCTAAATTCAGTGGCGTGAGGGGACAGTGAGGGACTGTCCCCTCAAGTTTTGGCTGAGGCCTAGCTGCCCCCAGGCAAATACCTGGCCCCGAAAAAATCTGCCCCGAAAGTTATGTACCGATTTTCGATTCTGCCTATACCTAAATCTATATAGATAAACCTAAATCTATATAAATAACCCCTAAATCTAAAGCCAATAGATATCGATGGGAGATACCCTAAATCTAACGACAAGTTTCAAAGCGTTTTCAATTCTATGCTCGACTTAACTGCGAGCAGTTACCAGACGACTACGGGCACACAGATTTCAGATCTTTCTTTTTTTCAAAAATGTTTTATTGTGACCGCACATACAGATCAAGGCAAATACAAATGAATTTTCAAAAACAAAACTGGCAACAAAGAAAGACCCAGAAGGGATATGATCCCGCTAATTGGGACACCTATTTACTAAGTGATAAATCTCTTGAATGAAGCAGCACAGTTGACGCCTTGAGTGCACAATAGTTTGACTATACAGATGGACTGATATGCAAAAGTTAGAAGAAGAAAAACTAAGAAGAAAAGAGACAAAAAAAGCAAAACTTAATAATGTATTGGCAAATGCATGCAAGGCTAATAACTCTACTTTCCAAGTGCTAATTAGAATCACCGCTAACTAAATGCGCGCGTAGCATTCTCTTAAAACCTTGAAGATTAAGTGCTTGCTGGATGGAGGCAGGAATTCTGTTCCAAACACCAGGACCAGTAAATTTAATAGAATATCTATATTGCGGTAACATTTAGAATTCCTAGTAAAACAGGGGTGGATATCCGAACCAAGCGGGAAGAATCCTCCTATGTTCAAGGGTTAAAGGTCATGAACAAATCGATACATGAAGTCAATTATCTGAAATGTTTTCATCTGATGAAATTTAAGTAATTTAAATTCTTTGAATATTGGATCATCTGCCCACAAGTCACGAGCCGTTGGTCGAGGTGGTGGTGTTGGAATACTAATTAGGGAGGGCAGGGGCGTCCATCCCATGGGGGGAATGAAGCAGAAATCTTCATAGCCTTTTCAGGGGGAATTATTTTTTTAGTACATTAAACATCTCTTTTCACGGACTACTCAAGTGATTGGACTTTCTAGGTGATTGTATACTTGCATATCTTACACTTACAGCAAGTGTTTCAGATTACTGGTCCCTGTTCAAGAATCTTGCAATCAACCTCTGCAGACATGGCAGTTGTGTCTCAGCTGATACGTCAGTGCAGTCAGAAACTGATCAGAGACGATGAACATTCATGACAGCACAACTATTTGCAAGGACCTACGAATTTCATGCAAACTTTCCGGTTCATCGAGCAAGACTACCACCCATGCAACATGACGAGGAAACTCAGAAAAGTAGCCTACAGTAGAGTATAAATGTGGTGCTCAGTAGCACAGACCACTATCGTATTGGTGTTTACTGTACAATACTAAATAATGTTGCCTGTCAAATAAAGGACTTTTCCATGATTACATGCTAGGTATTTTTTAAGAAATGGATCATTTTACGCCTAGGTAGTTGATAACAGAGGATCACTTGTGTAACTTGTGCAAACCGAGCTCCGAGTTTCGACGAGCATATCCCGCCGTGCATGTGCCTCTTAATGAATTGATTGCCGATGATGGGCAACTGGAACTGATTCACATAGATGATGCAGGGACAGGCAGTTACGATGATGTCGACAGGACAGTGGATTGAAAGCAGTTATGTTAACCCATTGCGTGTGATGTGGCAACTTTCAGACCACTGTCACCAGCTTGTACAAAATCATAGTCTCCCTTGCGGTGACCAGCTGCTAAGCCGAGTCGGTGCTGAGTCGCATCCGCTTGTGAAAAATCGACTGAGATCAACTATGGTTGATGACTGGTTTGCACCTCTGACAGTATCAGCCTGTAAATGAAACGCTACTCAATCACTGAAACTGGACGAAATTGTTGATCGCTTGGCTACGCATTCTGCTGCTCTAAAGAAGCACCTATTGTAATTTTAGTATGCCTCTGTCTGTACACAGGCCTTCATATCTTATAATGCATAATGTTGCTTTATTAGTGAACTAAAAGTTAAAGAATTTAACATCAAAATTATGCTTCAAATTTCGATAATCGAGATTTTCTCTTTTGTCGACAGTCGACCAATCGTCTGGTGCCATCGTCGTGGTGGGGGGCGAATCTGATGACAAGAGGGGAATGCTTCATAGGTGTACGGGGGGATGGACGCCTTTGAGGGAGGGTACCCCTTTTCAAACACTTAACTTAGCGTCAAGCCAAGTCACCGTAAGAGCTAGTATGAAGACATGGAGTTGAATTAATATAACCCCTACATCATCTAGTTTATACAGTATACTTCTGTACTCTGCAGTTCAAGTGCACAGTGGTAAATTGAGAAACAGCATTTAGTTTTGAGGCCATAGAATCAGGTGTAGAATAGTAACTGTCACAAGTTAAACCATCAAAGAGGTTAATATCACAGTCTGTATCGCTATTATTTAGAAAGGGGTGGCCATCGCAGTCATCAGGGAAAATATCCAGCTTCCTGCCACCATCAAGCTCAGAATTAGAATTATTATCGCATACAGTGTTTAAGAAATCCTTACTGTTTAAGATGCAGTTGAATGGAAATAAATCGATTAAACAATGTTTACACACCCAAGATTCAACAGGTGCACATGAACAACGTTCCTCTATATAGGCAAATACTTGAGATGACACTCATTCTAACACTCCATGCAAGTAATAGCCATGGACAGTTCATTTATATTAGGCGAACATAAGCAACAGTCCCACCAAACAAAATGCAATTTTCGACAACAATTAGAGATTTTTCGAAATCAAACGGCTAGACAGCCCCACAAATGCTATACACAAGCAATACAAAAAAGAAAAGTCAGTTATCAGAAAATTTGAAGGAAAGTTTGAATAAGTGCATTAGAAAGAATAAGCTTATGTCTTGCCATGAAGAAATTCTTCTGCATTCCAGTAAGGCATTCTAATGGGATAGAGAAATAATTTTCTTTTACATAATGGACAAGGCATTTTTTCCAGATTTCTTGTTAGATTTTGACCCAATATCTTCAAGGAATTTGACGCAGAACGTATGTATGCAACACAATAATCAAGGATCTGTAAATGTCTGAGTACATAATAATGCTACATTTGGCAATATCCTTCAATTGTTGTTGAAGTTTGATGTTATTAGTCTCATTCAAAACCATTTTCACTTTCGTACAGTGATATTTTCGTTAACGTTAAGTAAAATTAGCACTGAAAATATTGATTTTATTTATGTATAACTGTAACGTTAACTGAAATTATGTTAAGGACGAAAATTGAAATAGAACGAAAATTAAACATATTGAACGAGAATTAGAATAAAAACGAAAATTAGTTTTCGAACGGAAATTAATAACAAACATTGCAAAATGCAGGTGCTGGTTTTTCTGATGGAGTTGGGTTAACTTCTAAAAGGTACGCATGTACCCTATGACTCTTGAAATTTTAGTATCTGTGGGTTAGCACGTGCTTCTATGTGTAGTTTATATTTAAGCCCCGTAACACTGAAGCATATTTTATTCAATAAGTTTCTTTTTTACTTCCAGGCCAATATTTGTAACTCTAGCAAAAACGCTTTAATTAGGCCTAGTTACAACCTTCTCTCAAAAAGCGAAAACAACAGTGTTGTGTTCTCCGCATTTGGTCACTGGTCCAAAGCAGTGGCGTAACAACCTAGCCGGGGGCCCTTGGACATTCTAAGCTTGTGGGCCCTTACCCATTATGTATCTACATCAGAGATGGCCAACCCGCGACCCGCGGGCCATATGTGGCCCGCTGGCTGTTGATTGACGGCCCGCACGACCCCGTTGTAAATAAATTTTTTGGTCTTATTCTATGCCTGCTTAGTCGTACAATGGGCCTACTACTACAACATTGCATAGGCTAGTAGTGATGTGTAAAACACCAAAAATTTTGTGTTGTAGTTCTAATGACATAGTGTAGTCGTAGGCTACCTGATTTTGAAAAAAAATTAATATGAAATAAACATTTGTTTTTCTTTCCAGCCTGTGAGGACAAACACTATAGTGGCCCGTAGGCCAAAAAAGGTTGGCCACTTCTGATCTACATGTATGTACGTAAATATTTGAACATTTATAATTATAGCGCCATTTCATGATATATATACTCAGAGCAGGGCTGCAGAGGTGCAAAAAACCAAGTTTTTCAAAATGAAAAGTTGTTTTGGGGTTTTTTGATTTTTTATTTTTGGGTTTTCTCTTGTTTTGTTTTTTAAGATTCCCTATTTGGGATCATAAAACTCATAAAAATGGCGTAGGCCTAATGCCGTTCAAATCATCAGGTGCATATAAATGAAATTACCTAAAACAGTAGAACCGTACAATATCATAAAACGAGATTAACAACGACCATACAACAATTGCCAAGAGAGTTGAAGAGACGCAAATTTTCTCATTTCTAATTTCAAATTTGTTAAAAACCAAAAATCCGAAATTTGCGTTTTATTGGTTTTTTGGGTTAAAAAACAAAAGAAAACAAAGCCTTTAACAGCCCTGATGTTAAATGTCATTACGAACGAATATATATTACAACTGTTATCAAAACAGTGCACAGTAAGCTGAAAGAGCCACCAGTGCCTACACAGTAATGTAGTGAACATGTCTAGACTGCATAGTCTGTAGTTCCTCACGAATTTAGCCATTCTAGCTTTCTGTTCGCAAATGTGTCTATCAAGTCCCTTTCGGCATTTAAGAAGCTGAAAGGGGCATTAGAACAGAAATTCGTCAAGAGCTGCAGAC
The DNA here is from genome assembly GCA_020284085.1 of Aporrectodea caliginosa. Classification (NCBI taxonomy): domain Eukaryota; kingdom Metazoa; phylum Annelida; class Clitellata; order Crassiclitellata; family Lumbricidae; genus Aporrectodea; species Aporrectodea caliginosa. The sequence goes on from JACEVL010000062.1 coordinate 684,567, forward strand.
TTGTGGAATGGTTTGGATGTGGGCACAAACACAGCTTTTAACAGGAAGCTAGGAAAATTGGGCTAAAATGGATAAAATTAAGTAGGCTATGTTCAAAGTTAAATTTCAGTGGTTTTAAAACAGACTTAAAAACACTTTTAAAACACTTAAAACTCTTGTTGTGTTAAGTCGTCAATATTAAAATTATGAAATTCGCTAGATGTGTTTTTTTACATCATGTAACTGAAAAGCATTATTGACATAATGTGACTTTTCTCTAATAATTATTGTCACAGAAAAACGGACAAAAGTGCATTAAATTTTTCAGTTTTAAAAGCTTGGGGGCCCTTTGGACCTCGGGGGCCCCTGGACTTTTTCCACCCTCGTTATATGGCTGTTAGCCTGTTACGCCACTGGTCCAAAGCCTTGGATTTCGCTGCCCAATTCAGTTCATTCTATCAATTCTTTGATTAGTAATCAGGCCCGTAGCCAGAGTCAAATTCAAGACGAGGCAAATCCCCTCCCATTCCCGTTCTTTGACCTTCGCTCCGATCCTCTCCGCTTTCCTATCCTTACCTTCCTCCTTTTTGTCCGTTCCCATCCCTTCTCCTGCCTTCTCCACCCAGTCCTGTCCCCATACTATTCCCTTCCCTTTCCTGTAAGTGGGGACTGTGGGGTTTAATGATAACTTTAATAATTTTTGTTATTGCAGGGCATATTTGAACTCTTTCAGTGGTGCGACAAATGACTGACCACTGCTCGGATTTGTCCCATGACTGATTTGAGAAAATATATCGCGCGTGAGCGCGAAACAATTTTTTCACCCTTTTTTCAATGACAAATTTTACTCTCACCAGTTATTTATCCCACCACTTCAAATTCACTAAAGTATGCTATGTAAATATTGTACGTACTACATACTCGTAGATGATTTTTAGAGCATTTTGAAGTCAATAAAAGCTGCCAATAGAAGCAGCATTCTGTTGTGCCTATATACATTTTGAAATGTTCTGTTAAAGCCTGTCTGCAACTATAACCATACCTAAAGCCGAAGCAAATTTTGAAATAAACACGACATTTTTGTGGATGTTTTGCATGACTCTAATTGCGTTCAACTTGTTTTGACTTGTAAGATGTATTAACATATTTTAGTTTACTGTGATAATAACAAACACTTTTCAAGTTGTGTAACACAACATAATGTAGGCCCCTAATGTAACAAAAATAAAAAGTTAGTTCTTAATATTCGACAACCAGAAAATAAATTGAAAACAGAAACAAAATTGGAGTTTAGGATACACTGAAAATTTAAATTATGTTTTTACGATGTTACTTTTGACGGTTTGACACGTTAGCCTACATTACAAATATCAATGTGTCGAAATTAATATGTTTATAAGCTTATTCATGATGATGTTGCATCATTTTCACACTGAATGCCAAATAGATTCTGTGATGGCCAGAGCTGTCCCATCTCCTCAATGTTTATTTTTATATTCTGATGAGCGTAGGGTAATGCCAAGCAACAACAATTATTACAATTTATGAGATAGGACGAAAACTCACTTTGTAATAAAAATGTGTTTTTCTTCCGAATATTTAGCAATTCAATAGGACTACGGTACTAAGGTATTTCAATATTTGTCTGTAACTGATAAATGGCTAAACACACCGTTGGGGAACATAGGACATAACCAAGACACTACATCACTTAAATAATTTTTTACTAGTTTTTACCATATTTTACCAATTTTACTAGTAAAAAATCCGGATTTTTACCGCAAAATATTTTACCGGTAAATTTACATCACTATATACTCACAACAGCATGACTCTATTAATTATCGGTAAGCAACGCAGAAGCTGCAGAATTGTAAAAAATATCTGGGTAGAAGAAGACTTCCTGGCATGCAACAAAGGTGTCCTGTAGAGTAGCTGGCAACGCATTTTTTCCTTCTCGTACCAGCTTATTAGTAGTCACTCCATTCCATCTAATTTTCTGTAATTATTTCCCTCTATAGCCTAAATATCTTTTAAAAACATTGATATTCGTAAAAGTACAAGCAGTTTTCATAAGAACATTTTCAGGGTTATTTTGATAATGATAGTAGCCTACAAATAAATTCCTACAAAAATACCGTTGAAATCGTTTCTGTGTCAAAATTTCAAGTTTCTATAAGGTGTAGTTCTATGCCCCATCTTCCCCTACGCCTAACAATGCATAAATGACATTTGCTGCATAACTGTCATCCGTTTTATGATCTGTCTGTTTCTTCTAATTCGAGAAAATGAACTTTCCCCCTTGTTTCACAGTTAGGAAATGAAGTTTAGACTGACGTAGTCGTTTTGTAGGTTGTCAACTCATCATGATCTTGTCCTGTACGTAGTGTAACCGATTAAGTCTTCTAATCCTATAGGCTTCTAGCTTATTTGAAGTTATTTCTTAAACTGATTTTGTAAATAGTATTAAATATGAATTTAAAAAGAAAACAGATAGCTAATCTTTTAATTACTTTTGATTACCGGAACTTATGAAAGAAAGCAAAATGACGATTCGAAATTGTATAGACTGGTTTCATAGGAAGGTATACCTAGATTGCGTTCGTAGGCCTACATATAAAGGTCAGCAGAGGTAGGCTAACCCATTAATATTATTTAGGTCAGACGCTTGGAGAAGATGCCAGGCAAAGTAATCAAATACTCTAATTACACTTTACATGATATTTTAATTCTCATGTCGAAGAACGACGAGGCATGCCTCGTCTTGCCTCGTCTTGAGAATTACGCCGAGGCACTCGCCTCGTCTTGCCTCTTACTGGCTACGGGCCTGTTAGTAATGATTACATTTAGAACCAAACTTAAACTCTCCTCAACTTGCACACCCACCCTATCATCGATTGCAATTTAACTCGAAGCCACCATCGACTGTGTCTTTAGGATTTGGTAAGGACAGCTGCGTTTATCTATTTCACTGAAGCATAGGCTACTATAAGACGATAAGCCTGTTCTCTTGTCTTCTCTCGCTTTGATTATGCTAATTCGGTTTCTGTGGATCTCGCAGGCCTTGAGCTCAATAGGCTACAACGCATCCAAAATGCTTAGCTCGCGTAGTTCTGCGTATCCCACTACGAACAAGATCCTCAGTCCTACTCCATCAGTTGCATTGGCCTCCTGTTGAGTTCAGGATAAAATTTAAATTGGCCTGTTTGACCTACCAAGTCCTCAGCACTAGCACACCTCAATAGCCAAGCGCACTACAATAATAAATAATAATAATATCTTTTCTTTAATAAGCGCCTGACAAACGCACTGCGCTATACATTTACATGTTATGCAATTTAAATCTTAACTACTAACAGAACAGACAGCCTGCAATACAACGGCGCTAATAGCAGCCTACAAAGCATATCCGCCCAACGGGGCTCGAACTCGGTACCTCTCGGTCTCTGTGCCAGATGTTATCCAATGCGCCACGGCCCCCCCCAAATAGCCAACCGAATATCTGTGGGTGAGCAAATTACACAGAATAGTCGAACATTTACTGTTCTAACCTATCGCAGTCTTCAGTCTGCATTCTACCCTGACTCACATCATTTATATTCACTAATTCCTTGTGTAACTGAACATTCTTCAAGATAAACATTTATTTAACAATAGGCAAGAAAGCATAGTCATTATAAAAGAAAATAAAAATTAGTGAAAACAAGTTTTACAGTCGTAATACTCCTAAACTACGCCTCACTCAATTAGATTTGACTTGGGTCTAATCTAAAAACTGAACTTTGCTCTATGGTAAGAATAGATAACTTAAGTAGGTAGCGGTTGCTTAGAACCATTGTAGACTTAGCCTACAAGTATAAATTTTGCTTAAATTTTAAAGGCCTAACTTCGGGCTCAACTCTGTCGGCTGATTAACAGTTTGACTGAAGTGCCACTCTTCAAAATAGAAACCATGACCACTACCCTTTGAGTTCCGTTTCACTTTCACCAGTAGGCCGATAACTCACCTGGTCATCCTTCTATGAAGTACATGCTTGTGTGTACTCGGGCCATCATCATGAAAGCTCGGACCTTGGTTTCAATAAATGGGCTGTAGCGGTGCAAAACTTATCAAATACCTTGATAAACTAAATAATTAATATAGAGAGCAGTAAGCTTATAAGCTAGATAATTAACAGCGGCGTTTAGTTAGAAATGGATCAGAAATAATATACAAATTTAGCAATTAACGCCGGTCATTTAGTAGTTAGGTATTGTTTATATGTTATGAATTGAACCATTTAATTTTTAATATAATCAACAAAATACTACATGAAATGTCTGGTGCCTATGTGATAGAACTTTACTTGACGTAGGCCTAATGTGATCATTCTCTTCAGCCTTATTCGACGAGGCGATAAAGCCATCTTAGATAGGTCTAAATGGGCATTCTGTTAAAATGTAGTTACCTCGGCGTATTGTGAATGACCATTCGACAAGCACGGCCAAAGGGTGTGGATCGATACATGTTCTTCTGCAACTGTAGGCCTAAATGGATAACCATGCAAGCTCGCTTTGTAAATTCTGCTTGAACCAAGCGCGGTTCATACGTTTCCTATGGCGGAGAAAATAATTGTCTTCTGGCGCTCTAACCCTTACTCACGCTGCCACGCATGCGTCCCTATCTATAAATACTGAAATTACTTAATGAAAGGAATGACAAAGTTTAATCCCTGGCAAGTAATGTAATGCAACTTGAATTTTATAAAGCGTCTTCTACGAATCTCTTTTCAGTTTTATGCCAAGTCTCTAATCTCATTCAGAATAAAACTTAAAACTCAGCTGTTTCACTGTGCTCATAACCATCCGTAGCTTGACTTCAAGTTTCATGATTTCGTGTTTCAACTATAGTCTGCCATAATGAAATACGACGACGTTGACTACGACTTCATCTGAAGTGACCTAAACGCATCTTATCCAAGGTCAGCGCACTCTTGAGAGTAACGTGGCTTTGGATGTTGACCTACGTTCAATTTTCGTTAATTGCCATTTTCGTTTTCTTTTTCGTTGACGAAAACAACGCTAATCTCAAACTTGGTCGGCGCACTCTTGAGAGTAACGCGGCTTACAGGCCTCTTGTATGTTGACCTATGTACCTGGTTACTTGTAGAGAGCCTTGTAAGGACCTCTCAGTGACGTTAAATGTTGACTAGCACTCTAACAGACCCAAAGAGATGCGCCTTCAAAAGACTTCAAAATGTTTATATTCGGCGAACATAAACATGTTCAAGCCATTTTAAGACGCTACTTAAAGTCTTCAATGATGTATGGTCTCTACTCACATCCATGCTGTCATGGTGGTGACTACCTTTTTCAAAACCTTGTACGCCGTTTCGTTCGATCCAACTTGATTACCCTCAGTCTGTAGCCTGGTCAGTGGTATTTTCTGAAGATTAGGAAAGGAACATGTGGATAAAGACCGTATCTTACTTCTTTGGTTATATATCTTTTCATGACTTTTATAGTTTGCCTTTCTCGCATGTCCACAGTTGTCATCGGAACACTTGGCAACAGCTTTTTTACAGCTCTTGAAATTCGACATTTTTGTACCCGGTATGTATGATGATTTTTTGTATACATCTGTAATTTGCACTGACAGCCTATAATAATTAATCGACTTACAGCATTAGCTTATTCAAACAATGCACAGGCTTCAGCCAATATCTGCACACGTTTCATTCGCAGTTCAGATTTGGAGAATAAAATGAGCCAGACTCATAGCATGTCTCAAACTCCAATTGGGCATAGCCGGATATCCCACCAACAGTTCCGCACATTAGACAGATTCATGTCGGCCAGACCCATAAACCTATAGATCATTACGTTGGTGGTTTACAGTTTAGCTTCTACAAGCGCAAATTCATAGCTGCCGCTATTATAGAAGTTCATCAGATTATAAAGGCCTTTTTTTGTTATTGCTCCCAAGGCAGCTTCCACTCTTCATCATTTTTTCTGTTCGTTTTTCTCCACGAACAACTATCGTGCTGCTTTGCCTATGTTCATTTTAAACTCTCCGCTATACAGTAATTCCTCGACTATGTCGAATAAAAGACTCTCGGTTGACATTAATGTGTTTTATTTTCATACCGCTTTCGGTTTTTGTCATATTTGTCAATTTTTGTTCTCTAGCTAAGTGAAATTCCAAAAATCTAAATCAGTTTGAGTCTGTTTGATCTAGAAAACAATGTCGATCAGTATAACACCGGTAGTTCTTAAAAACACTGACGTGTTTACGCCATAAGTTTGAACTTAAATAATTTTCTTACATAGGCCTACGCCACACAGAGTTGCCTTCAAAAATCATAAACCAATTTAGTATAAAGATACGTTCACGTCTGGTTAACTGTTACGCAGGAATGTCGCAGAATAAGATTGAATAAACGAAATAGTTAAGGAAATTATTAAAACAAAACATTAAAACTAAACCTCTTGTTTATAAAAAAAATAATTCTTATAACTACTTAAACGTAGGTCTAATTCAATCGATTGTTCTATTGGTAATCTGTTCAAAGTGCAATCAGTATAAGTAGGTCTGCAATTGAATTCACAAAACTACTCTACTTTGATTTCATTGAGCAATACCTTTAGAAGTGTCTTCTAAACGACGATGTCTTTCTATTTAGCGACTCTTTCGTAGAACAGTAGATACGCCTCTTGCGACAAAGCCTCCGTCTTCTCCACAGCCTTCACATATTCATCGTCTGCTAAGTACCACTGACCATCGACTTCCTTTGGTTCCCACTCTTTTCTACTTCTGACCATTCCTCTGCTTGCGTTTATTCTTCTGATATCATCTTCGTTAAGCACCTGATCTCGATTAAGGAAGGTCTGCTGCATAAACTGTTTAGTTTGTGGCGTATCGCAATACTTGACCTTGATGTAAGCGACGTAGTGACCAGAGGTCAAGGATCCCTTGTGAACGACAACTCCGTAGAGAGAATACCAGATGTTGGCGTCGTCTGGTTCTCTCATTCGCAGACAGCTAGAACTGCAATAAGGTCCAATATCCAGATATTCTTCATATGTGACGCGTTGATTGCACTTCTTGAACCCAACTGTCGTCTGCTCGAATCTCTTCAGGTGAAGGACCAACACAGCCGGTGGATTGTAGATCAGAGTTCGCTTCAATGCGGATGTCATTGGTGGCCTTCCTTTTGCTTCGCACGGGTTACATAGATACTCGTTATGAATTCGTTCAGTTCTGCTGTAATATACCAGGCACTGCTTCAAGGAAATATCTCCCGTGGACTCTGGCATCAGAGATCTCTTCTGAAAGATACGTTGCGGTGTTTTCAATTGAGACCGAACTCCAAGTGGTCTCATTGTGACTGCAACTGCTTGTGTCACCGAGTCATGATTTCCGATTGACTGTGGATTTTGCAAATGATTAACGAACAAATCTTCCTCCTCATCTTCCCCTCCATCCTTTGGTCCTAGTATCGGAACTGATATATCAAGGAATGGTTCGCATACATGGTAAGGTGTTTTGCAAGTGGAACAGACGTAGACGGTAATCGTATGACCGCCAAAAACTTTGTCAACTGTAGTCAACACGTTTCGAAACCCAGGTGAGTTGACAGACCCAAGACGTCTTCTTTCTTCATCTCGAAGGCAGTTCAGGAAGTTTACAAACAGATCGTGACTATCGTGCTGTCCTCTGTCGGCAAACCGTGATGATTTCTTACAAAACGTCTTGAACATATGTCGGAAGGTTTCATCACATTTGGTTTCATATCCGCTGGAACGAAATTCTATGTATGCCTTGGTCAGTGGCAGCTCAGTGTCCAATTGCAGTTTATACAGATTGAGAGGCAGTTCTTCCGTTAGGAGAACAGTGTAGACCAGGTTCTGTATAGTAGCGCCAAAGAAACACGTGTTTCCCATATTTCTAATTCCTGTGGGCGCTCGTAAGTTCGCTGTTATGAAATATAGAACAAATAATTGCTACCAAATAGAATACATTTAAGAGAATGTGAAAATATGGATAATTTCTCATTTACAGTGTTCTCGGATTGGGCTATAGCTTTTGTATTCAAAAGCAAATTCTACAGAAATGGCATCTCCAAACATTTTAGTAAAACAGTCTAAAAATTCATGCATTTGAACATAAAAGAATCATCCACTTCCTAATGCCACTATTTAAGCCTCTAAGCAACTGAGATCTGCCGTCCTAATGATTCGCACTACATACAAAGGAACTAATCTTAACTAAAGGCCTATTTTCAATAATGTAGGCTTGTGCCATGTTATCTCTTGAAAACGGAACTCGCCGCGTCCGTTAAATGATTTCTAGTGTCGAGAGAAATTTTGGCAAAATCTCCTCAACTTCTGAATAAAACGTAATGAAAAAGTCTGCAGTTCGAAGTTCAAAGAAAAGGTCCTTAAAATTTTAGTTATCATGCAAGAACTTACCTACAATCTGGACAGCAGTAGAGTCATCGAAATTGTTTTTAGTATTCAAACGTTGTTGTTTCAATTTTGTCACTTCGGTAATTGGCTCGGCTCCTGTTGGTGATACTTGATCTAATTTCGCTCTGAAACTTTTCTTTGGTTCCACTTGTTGCTTTAGCACTTCGCGAAGCTGAAAATTTTCATTCCCCATATCGTTAAGCTGTTTTTCCTGAACTCTCCGTATTCGTTCCTTCTCCACTAACTCTTTATGCAGCTTTTCGTTACTGTTGCGTAATTCTTGGTGCTTTTGCTGTTCAGAGTATAAGCTCTGTTTGAGCTTGGTTATTTGGCGATCTGATTCGTCGATTCTATGCAATAACTGTTTCTCTATAGTTTTCAATTCTTTTGTCTTTTTGGTGACTGATGACTTAAGTTTCTGCACAACGCCATTCTGCGATTTCTCGTCTAGCGTGATCTGGTCTGTTGACTGTTCATCGATTGTATCTACCCACTGTATGAGATGCTCCAACTCTCGCTGTATAAGACTCAGTTCTTTCTTGTAAGCCACGGAAAGTTCTAGATGCTGCTTCAAGCTGGTCTCATCTCCATTCTTTATCAATCCTGCTTTGTGGTTGAATTCTTTCTGCTGTGTTAGCGCATATTGCAGATCATGTATTTGATTTTCTAATTCTTGAATTTTTGCATTAAGTTGTTCCCTGTCTTTCTTCAGTAGCTGTATTTCCTCAATTAACCTGTCTCGTTCCCTTGCGAACTCTTTGGCTAATGTTCGATGGTTCTTCTCTTCAGTTGTCAATATCTGCTTGAGGTCGTTTATCTGCTGGCCCGAATCTTCGTTTATCTGCAACAATTGTTTCTTTTTATCTCTCAATTCTTTTGTTGTCTTGATGATGGAAGCTTTTATTTTCTTTATTATGATATTATCTGATTCTCCTTCTGTCGTCATATGACCTTCTGTTAGTTGTCTATCTTCTCTTTCTATCCACCTTACTAGATTTTTCAATTCCCGCAGTAAGCCTGTATGGTTAACTTGCTTATTGTCAACCATACCATGCCCTAAACGTTGTTTAAAATCTGCCAACTCAGCAGTTAAATGACCTTCTTTTCTCAATGCCGCTTCTAATTCCCATTGGGCAGTTCTATTCGACTCGCGTTCTTTAGTCACATCTTCTTGCAGCTGATCAATTTGACTTTGCTGGAGCTGAATTTTATCAGCAAATTGTTTTTCTCTAGTTGACCAAACATGTTCTTTCAATGCAACGTTACTGCTTTTCATTTGCTGCGTCATCTGTTCACTTGCAGCACTTGACTTCGTCTTATATTTTAATACCTCAATCTTATTCAACAGTAGTCTTTCTTTTTCTGACAAGTCTTTTATTTTATTGACAATTACATCTTGTAATTTATCTATAATGCCATTATCTGAGCCAAATCCTGTCGTCATCTGAAATTCTGCTCGATGTGTATCGATTCGTTCTATCCAAGATATTAAACGTTCTAGTACAACACTCCGCCGCTCTTCGTTTTGCTGTTGCTGTGTTAGCTGATTTTGAAGGTCGGCGCTTAATTCCCGCTCTACCCTTAGCGCAGACTCCAACATTTCCTTCTTGTCTTGCGATACTTTGCGAGTTAGAAATATCGTTTCACTGTGCAACTGATGTATGCCTCGTTCTTTCTCTTTGAATTCACTACGATTGTGTCCGTCTCTTCTAGATGCAGAATTCCTTGCGCTTGGAGAATTCGTATTCTGCGATTGCTGTACAGGGCTCTCTTGTTCATATAGATTGTAACAAGTTTCGTGTAACTTGTGTAGTTCCTTTGCAATATTCAAGATGTCGCCATGTAACCCTCTGTTCGTAATTATCTTAAAGAAACGCTTCGTGCATTCTTTCCATGAATCTAAGAATGTGTTTGTTTCTGGATGCTTAGAAAGATTCCTACTTATGCTGCTTGATGGTATTGGTGTTCTTACATTTCTACCTCTGTCGTCTTGTCTAACTGGTGTGCTGTCCATTCGATTCATAGTCGCAGCTGAAGTCCTTCCCTCACGCGCTGTCTCGCATATGTCGTTCTGACCTCTGCAGTAGGCGTGACAAGAATCGACCCCGACCAAGTAGCTGTCGATCTTGTGGAGCAGGTCCTTGTTAGCGGAGTCGACGCTAATCACTAGGTGATTGCTATGTCCTTTTCCATTGCACAAGTGACACATAACTTGTGTGCAATTGTTACAGTAGCTGTCGAACTTTTTCCTGTGGGTTTTGCAGAAAGGCTTCTGCTGCGTCTTATCAGAGGCACAGCTTTGACGACCATCTTCATGAGAAACTCTGCCAGGTCTAACAAAGTTCTTAATGCTACGGCCGATGTGCATTGGAGACTTACCGCGGCCTGTAGGCCTACCATCTGTGCGTTGAAAAATAGCTGCTTGTAAGATCGAGCTCAAAGCGTCCGCTGCTGCTATTATACTTTCGACGAATACATTTGTTGGAAGATCAGCGACTCCCTTTCTCGGGATTAAAAAATCAGCCCTGCAGGTTGGACAGTTGGCAGTTGCACCGCCTTGTAAATTCCCGGTAGTAGGCCTAGGCCTATTTTCTTTGAGGCATTTAAGACAGAATGAATGAAAGCAGGGAAGAATCTTTGGATTGTTAAACGTGCTTTGGCATAGGCTGCAAACCGGAAAACGAGAAAATTGTTTTTCTAATTCAGCTAGGTCTACAGTTTCTTTAGCGACAGCCATGGCTTTAAAATAGCAACAGTTAGATCACTTTCACTTTCACTTCAAGCTCATAACCGTCCGACAATTGGCTGTCTCTCGTTCAAATATTAAGCCTAAGTTTTCACTATAGTTCATTATACTTTCTCTGAGCACCGCTTACAAAATCACTTGCAGATAATCTACTACATAATTGATCGAAAAACGTCAAAACTGGTAACAATAAGAAAAATCAAACGCTTGCGTAACCATAACCTACGAGGAAAGCCTAACCGAAACGTCGCGTAACACGTAGGCTAGTGCTATGGCTACAAGTGTATCAAAGGACTGTAGGCAACGACCTTTTAATATATAACGGGTGTAGCTATGTATAGACATAAACCTAACGTCTAATTCTATAGCGCTTTCCTTAACTCTGTCCGACTTCACATAGCGCGCAATTACCAGACGACTAGCCTACAATGGACGCAAACTTGCATAATGAACTAGAACAAAAAGGTAAAATCCGGCCTACTCCCAACACTCCCAGCAGAGCCTAGGCCTATAGAGTTAATTAGTATAAACTAATGTAGCAATTACTCCATGTAGGATAATAAAAGATGCAACAGGTCAGCTGGCTAAACTGAGGGGTGAACTGCGAGCTTCAAGTAGGTCTATGTTTGAAAAGAACTTATTTATATGGACGATAATTATGTTGACCGTTAGGCCTATGCAAGGAGAGCAATCTCGCAGCTAGCTACTGGATACAGCTATGCCCGGTATGAACTGTGTGAAGTGTTAACGACTTCACTTTTCTTGGTTTCGGCATATGAGGAAGAATATCCAGTCCTCTCCCTCGCCGCGATCTTTCCACCGACAGTGTACGGGCAGGTTAGTGGTTACACAGTATAACTGAGTTGGCTAGGGGGTGCGTGATTTCGAATCTTGAAACAAATTTCAGTCCAACAAGCTATAACCACGTTGCTGCGTTAGGCCTAGGCTATAACATTGCATAAACTAGATCTAACAACATTGGCTCTGCTATCCAGTTAAGCTTAAGCCCTGCAAATGCTGATCAGGGGCAGAAACTTAGGGGGACAGAGGGGACGGCCCCCCCAAAACTTGAGGTGGGGGGACGGAGCTGCTTATATCCCCCCAATATTTCTGAAATATTTTACGAATATAATAATAATAGCTATGAGTGACAGCGAGCAATTTTGTTCAGATGACATCTTAAAATGCTATCATTACAGTGTGGAAATTCAAAAAATTTTAAAACCCCTCCCCAAACTCAAACACGACTCATACTACATGTTAGCTAAGAGTGATAGCTGGTTCTTATCAGCACTCAAATAATAGAGCAATTTTGTTCAGATGACAGCTTAAAATGCTACCATTACAGTGTGGAATTTCAACAAATTTTAGATAGGGGAGGGGGTCACATCCCCTCCCCAAACCCCTCCCCAAACTCAAACACGACTCAAACTACATAATAAGCTACGAGTAATAAGCTGGTTCCTATCAGCACTCAAATAATAAAATAAAGTGAGGAATGGACTACGAGCTTAAAGTTGCTACCATGTAGGCTATGTTTGAAAAGAACTTATTTATGTGGACGATATTATGACCGTTAAGCGTATAGGCCTACAAGAACAAGAGCAATCTCGAAGCTAGCTACCGGAGACAGCTATGCCCGCGGTATGAACCGTTAACGGTTAACGACTTCACTTTGCTTGGTTTCGGCATAAGAAAACGAATATCCAGTCCTCTGCCTCGCAGCGATCTTCCCACCGACAGTGTACGGGCAGTGTAGGTTACACATTATAGCTGAGTTGGCCAGAGGGCGCAAGTGATGTCGAATCTTGAAACAAATTTCTCCTCTGGCGGAATTTGACCAGACTGGAAAAGTCCAGCAAGCTCTAACCACGTTGCTGCGTTATGCCTACAGGTCCTAAGCTCTAGGATAAATAGGACATCCAGGGGCGTCCATCCCCCTTACGCCTATGAAGCACCACACCCCTCATGTCATCAGATTCCCCCGCCCACGACGACCGCTCCCAGACGATTGTCGACAAAAGAGAAAATTTTGATTATCAAATTTGAATCACGATTTTATTGTTGAATTATTCATTGAATTCTTTATTGAATTCTTTAACTTTTAATTCACTAATCAGCAACATTATGCATTATAAAATATGAAGGCTTGTAAACTACACAGACAGAGGCATACTGCCAGAGCGCGAGACAGTAGGCCTGAACTGCTCAGTTTTTTCATTTCAGAAATTAATCGATGTGTTTTTCATTTGAAAAATGCATTTCTTTGTTTCAAAAATAATAAAATCATTGAGCAGACGTTTAATGTAAAAAAATTTATAACCCCCCTAAAAAGCCAATGAAGATTTCTGCTTCATTCCCCCCATAGGATGGACGCCCCTGCCTCCATCAGTAGGCTAAACAATCTACTGTTCTTCCATGCCTTGCAAGTGACGGATACCTCGCGATCGATCGGTGGCTATAACCTCACATATGTGTAGTAATAAAAAGGCACGTCCCGAGTCGATATCGCGTCAAATGAGCCATTGCGAGTAAAATGGTGCAGACTCCTTTAAAATAGTGTACGTATTTTCCTATTATCCTATAGGTCCCATACAACAAAACGGTCGTTAACACTGGCAGTTCAGCCGTACAGTCTACGACGGCCGACGATTTATCACCAGTTAAAAATCCTGACTAGGTTTGCGACTCAGAGTATTGTGAGGCGGCAATTGCGTGGTTCGTCCAGGGTGCGATCAGTTGTAGTTGTACATTTATACAGCACCGCTCAAAGAGCGTTATCCTATACGATGTTCATTAAGAACTAAAATTCCATCACTTAGCAAAAACAATGCACCATAAACTAGAAATCACCAGGTGAAAAACGGCATCAAGTTCTGTCTCTGGACCAAGTAGTGTCAGTGGCCACACCTGAGAGTCATGCTGGGTGAGAAAAACTATATTTCTGATTCGGGCACTCAGATTTAAACCAACTTCTGGGCAAGGAGTTACTCAGCTGTGTGAAGTCCTAAACCAAAAGCACTCACAAGTGCCAAGCCATGGAAAGTAGTAAAAGCACCCACAGTAGGGTGGTCCAAAAACATAAAAGTGAAGCTAGAGGCCAAGATACCCCCTACATTTTTTACACTTGTTATTTGTATTATCCTGGCAAAATTTCAGCTTCCTACTCCAACTGGAAGACGGTGCTCAATGACATAAACTGACACCATTGTAATCGTCATGTAAAAGCAAAATGTGTTACAAACTGTGATCATCTTGGTAACTTTCTTATGGAATTATGCAGTTAAGTTCTCTTACTAACTTTTATATTTAGGACTCATTGGACAGTTCTTATTACAGATTTTGCTGTCTAATTCCTGTTCATTACCAGACATTGTACTGACGTCTATTTTCGTTGATATATGTACAAACGGTACTGTTTATGGAACACATAATTCCAGAATTCATATCTTTGATTGCATTTCAGCCGCATTCTGCAGCATTTCATACATTGATATATACATACAAACAATATATGTATATATGTACAGATATTATATATATACAATACAATACAATAAATACATACATACAAAGCTAAAAATGAACATGCTGATTCCGTAAAGGCGAATCTATACCACATTGTCCCTTGGTGGTTAACAGGGTTGGTAAACTGCTTTCCGAGATTTTTGAAAGCACTTAACCGCTTATCAGTGCTGGTTTCTGAAGGTGACAATGATAACCTGCTAGGAATTCTAAAGTTGGCCTCTGGAAGAGGACTTAATGAAGCCAAGTCTATTTATGATCTGCTGGAAGCATGGAAGTTGACTGAAAAAGTTCAAGTCATGAGCTTTGACACTACTTCTGTGAACACTGGTCGCTTGAATGGAGCATGTGTTCTTCTGAAAAATATAATTGGTCGAGAGCTCCTGCGATTGGCTTGATGTCACCCTTTCATGGAACTGATCTTAGCTATGGTTTTCACTTTTGAGCCTTTAAGCTACCTAAACATACCAGTATTCAAGAGTTTTAAGGCTGCTTGAAAAATGTGACATATGACAAATGGCAAAGTCTGGAGCCAAATTCAGAAAAAGAAAATTTCCGTGAATCCACCATCACCTGCCTCAACAATGAGGCTGGAAGGAAATGGCAGAAGATGAAGATTGTGCAGATTGTCAAATAAGTCCAGTGAACGGATTGTGAGAGGTAGGGCAAACAGACTTCATGAGGTAGCAAGCTTAAGAGATTTTGCTACAAAGAGCAATTTTGTTACAAAAAGCAAAGCTACTCCAGTCCCTGAAGTAGGTGTTTCATTTCTCACCCTTCCACCAGACGTGAGAACGCAGACCAGGCGTTAGAACGCAGAATATCAACATTCGACATGTAAAGAAATGGATCGGAGCATTGCGTGTCAGTCGAACACGGTGTCAAGCTCTTTGAAGAATTCAGCAGCCTCCTCCACATGATGAGGAAAGTTGTTGCCTTTCTCCTGCAAGTTTTTGAGGCAAACAGAACGGCTGTTCCCACTGATACTACGAAGAATTCTTCTATACATGCATTGCTGAAGAAATGAAGTTCTGCGACACATACTTCTTGGGACATCATTTGAGAGTTGTTGATTGTTTATATGTTTCCTTGCAGCAAATAATATTGCTAACATGATATAACTACTGTCTGTGTATATTGGTAAATTAATAATCTTATCATAATTTAAGATTTCAAGACGTTATGCGTATTTTCTAACCGATCGCACTATAGGGTAAAGAGGGTACAGAGGGAGGGTCCGTGAGCACCGTCTTCCAATTGGAGTAGGAAGCTGAAATTTTGCCAGAATGATACTATTAACAGGTGTAAAAAACTGAGGGGGTATCTTGGACGCTAGCTTGAACTTCAATTTTTACCATGTGACCATGAACCACCCTAACCCACAGGTGTCTGCTAAATTAAATAGGAAATGCTTACAGGTTGAACTCGCTGCAAGAGATACAAGAAATCTTCATTGCTGTCCAACTCCTTTGTATGTCAATCTAGAACTTCAATGCTGATGAATTTCACGGTGCCTTACGACAGCCTAACCTCAAAGACTATCCATACCACAATGCAGCACTTTAATCACTAACTCACTCATTCACTCACTTTAAGTGCAATCTTTGCTTTTTGATTTAAATTGCTACTGGCATCTTCTACTTTCAGTGAATTGATACTGACCAAAGAAAACTATATGGTAACAAATTCCACACGAAATTTATATTGACAAATGTACGGTAATTACATGTATATCACTACAACATCTCAAAAGTAAAGCATCATTATCTTCACATAGCTTAGAAATTTTGTAAGCTTTAAATATGTAGATATCATCATAAGTTCCAAGCTTTTCATGAAGTTACCTTTGCTTATTTCTTATATTAATCAAATGCCACTATTCAAGAAACACAATGCAGAAATTCATGATGCAGAATGCACTTGCTCAAAGCCCTACAAACGACAGTCAGAGAACTTTGTAACAGCAAACTCCAGATGACAACAAAATAACTTGACCAATCGGCCAAATTCTTCTCAGAGCTCTGCAATTTCATTAATTTCTTTCTCAACACTTTAACAACGAGCTGCATTGGTTTCCCAGTCACTTTTAGTACACTATACTCATTAAAGTGTTAAGCAGATTTAAATAAATTGGGCTTCGAGATATGCACAAGCGTTAATTAATCCCAAAAATGTATCTGCTTTTTCTACTGAAAATCTCACCTTGCCTTAAAATGCACCAGGATATGTGCAGCAGAACTAGATACATGCATTCAATTCAATTCATGTTCTCCTCGTCCGGTAAACACAAAAGACGTTACTAATTTTCCTAAAGATGTCTTGACATTTGAGAATTTATCATCCAGTTTCTGACACTAGAAGCTCCAGGAGTAGTGGTATTAATGGAAGTCCTGAAAAAACAATGATATGCAACTCTCTCTTAGTTTTTCTTTATATGTAACAGGTTTTAACATCACTGCCATTTGCAAAACTGCAGGGCCGTAGCGAGGCATGTGCCAACGGTGCCACGGCACAGGGCGCAACTCAAGAGGGGGCACAAATTTTGAGGCGGAACGATTTAATTATTAATTACTTGATCTTGAAATATGAAATATACATTATAAATGAAATAAATTAATAAAATTAAATAATAACAGTTTAACAAATCTGGCATAGACCGAAATGGGCGCAGAAGAGCAAACTGCCGTGATTGTTGGAAATTTACGCGGGGAAAGCTCGAAAAGGGCGCTTGAAATACTGAGCTGTGATTGGTGGAAAAGCGAGCGACAGAACGTTGTTCTTTAGGTGCGTAGATTAGCCTATAAAACGAGGCGAGTCACAGAGAAGGGGCTCTTAGATGATTTTGCATGTACCGTCCCTGCTTACTAAAACATGCATTGTTACTGAATGGTCGTTAGCTAATCCGATCCCGATGAAACTGTAATTTTGGAAAACACAGCTAACTTAATCAAACGGACTGATAAATATAATTGTTCCGTAATTGGATGTGGAAACCGATATCGGGTATCACCCGTGAATTTCTTTTAATTAAACTATAATCAGAACTAGCGATTAGCAGATGTGAATTGACAGTGTTAGCTAATGCAGAGCTAGATGATTTTATCCAGAAAGTTATACAGCGGCAAGAAGAACTCTCAGTGGCGCTATACAAGTCACCGTATGGGCGAGGAACGCAAGCCTACTTCGTAAACCCCAGTTCATTACACGATGGGACACCCATATGGCTTACGGTGAGGTATCGAACCCGAGGGAAGTTGAATCCTTTCCTCATGAAACTTGCCCGAACCTCCCTGTCCTCAAAGTCCCTTCAACAGCGAAATAAATCTGAAGTGACTAAAATGAAACGTTAATAGAAGCACATAAACTTCGTTTCTATTTTCTTTAAAAGACATAGTCTTCTATTATATTCGAGATAACAAATTTGGTTGTTATTGGTTAAGTTGATCTTTGAGGGGTGGGGCGCTAGAGTTACGCCTGGCACAGGGCGCAATTTTAGCTTGCTACGGTCCTGCAAAACTGCACTCTATTTCAACGGCATTATTGCTAAAACCATTTAATCAGAGTGACACTGCAACTAATTTGAACAATTCATAACATAACATAACATATTTTATTCAGCAACCAACTTAAAATACAGGTCATAAGTACATGAAACTGAAATTCATATTAACTGATAAGGTAGGATATATTTAGAGCACACGAACGGCGATATTAACTCTGTACACTTTTGTGAGATGCATGGTGCATGCTTAGAAGAACATAAATTAAGTGAATAGGTAATTACTTAACTCAGCTGACCACTTACCAGTTTACGTTAAGTGAAACAGAAGGAATGAAGTACCTGAAACATCGAGCTGTGGATCATTCAGTTTCTTCTGAAGAAATTGGTTGATAAGAAGACGCATTTCTTTAAACAACACTCCTGTCTTAGCCGGAGCCTGCAGCAAACCCAATCTATTATTATTATTATTATTATTACTATATTATTACTACTACTACTGCTACTACTATTATATTTACAATTATAATTTATTATTATCATCAACAACATTCATCATTATCATTTGGCAGAGATAAGTACACATAAATAATCTCTATTTTAAAATCTTTCAGTCATTTGTCATATCTAGTGCATTTTCATGTTTAATTCTAATTCAAGTTTGGGACAATACTTCTTGTTAATTTATTTATTTATACGGTTTATTCTATGTAGCCATAAACCCGTTTGCTTTCCTTTGAGATGGAAGATCATGATGATATTCATACATGTTGTCTAGTAGAGCTGCCTGCATATATAAAAAGAGTGTCTTATTTTATCATTTCGAATTTTTGTAGTCTTATCATTCCTGAAAATTTTAATAGCCATTATAAAGTTAGACTTGTCAAGCTGCAATATTTAGTATGGTGTAGATTAGATTTGGTAATGCAGTCATTGGGAGGGCGGGGGACATGCCTCAAGATACAGCATGTAAACCAGGCCATGCATAAAAAGGGATAATGCTGAAACAGAAAACATTTAGCGCTACACTACAGTTCTCGAATGGCACATTAACCACTTCACTCCTGCAATAGACTTGACCTCTTGGTTCCCCGTAGTAGAACTGCTATGGCCCAGGCTCGTTCCTTTGCTTCAATTGGTCCCTCTCTTTGGAATGCTCTTTCTCCTTCTGTTCGCTCTCAAATTCTCTCTGGCAGTCTCTCTTCTTCCTTCGCTTTTCTCAAAACCTGTTTATTTTCGCGGGGCTTAGCACACTGGGAGCGCTTCTGAACGGTTCACCCACGAGAGGCGCTTTACAAATACTTAAATACGATACGATACGATACGATAAGCCAATGTGAAATGTTCAGTTAATACCTTTGTAGGACATAACACCACTTCACAGTAAATGAAATGGCAAGTAAACTGGGAGTGTGTATAATGATTCCACAATGCAGTTAATAAGACTTCCATGAAAAACTAGTTCACTTGTAAACCGGCAAGATGTGAAGAGAGTAACCTTGAATTTGATCCAGTCATCGACAATCACCAGATGCTGTTTATGTTGCACATCAACGTCTCCTCCAAACAGAAGGATCGGGTAATTGCCTACAAGGGTTGAATCACGTAAAAACGCCTGCGAATACTTCACCTGAAATAAAAATACAAGAAAACTGTTACCAGTGCAAGAAAAACGTCAAGAAAAAATCCACACAACTATTTGTTTGAAGAGTCATGTTCATTGATAATGGGATGGACTTTATAGGGTTGTGCTTTTCTCCATAAAGACTAATGTGTCTGGACCAATATGACCCCATAAATCATATATATATCTTCATTTAATAAAACAGACTGACAATCTGCAGCGAGTTACATAACGGAAAGGCAGACAAATCTAATAATGGGTACAGTTGAATATATGGGTACATATTTGGACTGTCATGCAGCATAAGGGACCTGAAACTTCAGTGGTCTCAATTAAAAGAGAATCAAAATAAGTTTAGGCTTATATTTATTTTGTAAGCCATTTTTTTTATTGACAGAGCATCAAATACCATAAGATCACAGTACAAATTCAAGAGAAAAAAAACAATTCCAGTAGATGAATGCACATATCAAAAGGTCAATCCAAAAGGGTCATATGGACCCGCTGCGGCTGGATCGACCTTTTTCTGGATAATATTTGGCAGTAGTAATTTCTGGATAATATTTGGCAGTAGTAATTTTAGATCTACTCAGCTGCCACAAGGTCATTGCCAAGTCCCATCTTTTTCATATTATTTATTCTGCATGGCCCATTATCAAATGGATCTGGACTGGTTCTGTCCCACGAATTATGGAATGTGGGTTTGCCTACTGTACCAGGGATCATCAATGCATTGTGCTATTTCATACTGGAGTCTCAGAAATTTCCAGATTATACTAGATTAGCTTCACTCTTGGCAGCTTCCTACACATCATACTTCAAACCTTAAAATCATACACAAAATTTTATATGCTATCTCTCTCTACTCTAAACTTGTTCTCCATTCTGGACTATCAGTAAGCCTCGTCATTTCTCCACAGATTATTCTCCACAGTCTGATTGTCTGAAATCCAAACAGTCGCTCAGCTTTGAAGCATTATCATGGCATGTAATTATTTTTACACGAACTACTAAATCTGAATGTGAGGTGTGGATTGATAGAATATAAATCATTTGTGCAGAATGGAACAGATTGTAAAGGTGAGATTAGGAACAAACCTTTTCCTGATAGACAAGCCAACCATTAATAGCGAGAAATCTATTAATGGATCTTGGATGAACTGGAAATGCGCCATGGGCTGTTTTTCCTGTGCAGATTGTTTTTGTAGGTCTGGCTGCATGATCCACAGGCTGAACATAGGAAAGCTTTGCCACATTCGGGTAGAGACCAGCAGCTATCACAGCTCGGAGAGTGGCCAAGGTACCACGTGACAGTGGATTGGCAGTGGCAGTGTTGGACTGGTTTTGAAATGCAGAGACGAGCACAGACGATTTCTTTGATTCAAGTAGCTTCGATATATCACAATCAAGGCCAGAAGATCGTACCATCTTTATTAGGTCTTGGGAGATATTCTGAAATGTTGTAAGAAACGTATGAATTAGCTTTTCCATCTCACAACAACAACTCTGGTACTAAATACAACTACTGGTACTAAATACAACTACTGGTACTAAACACATACTGTAAATAACAACTGCAAAGACTACTGAATTCTGAATGCGAAGCATAGCAATAATCTGTTTCAAAAGTAAAACCAGAATGCAGATCCTTCTTTGAGTGAAGCTATAATAAAATACAGCCCGTAAAAACAAAGTTTTTTACTATATCCATCTAGTATCCTATAATGCGTCTTCTGAAGCAGTTACCTCTACAAATATATAGTCAGCGTTCATTTTACGACATAGCGTGCGTTTAATGAGGCAGCGCGCCCGTTTTTGTTGCGACCAATGGCAACGCTGGCCAATGGCAAGCTGCGTGTCGGAAAAGGATTCCCCGATTCGAAAAGTTGAGTCCCGATTCTATAAAAGCTAGCCTTTTTGGGGAGCTGAAATTTTTATAGAATGAAGTGTCTGCGAGGGCGAGTCTATCTGCCAAGTTTCAGGACGATTTAATGATTGTAAGTGATTGAATTAGTCGTCGCAAGATTTGACTTTTTAGCCTGTGGCTCAAACAAACAAACAAACAAACAAGATTTCCGTAAGTTAAACTAGATGGATAAAAATACTGATTTATGCTCAAATCCTTTTTATATCAATAAGTTAATAGTTAATCAAATCAAAAAGTTACTAGATACTTAAACGTTAAGCAATAAATCCATTAGAACCGTACTTTATACAACAGGATCAAGTACCACAGATATACAGTACTTAATACAACAGTATAAAAGTATGACATATGTGACAATTACAAATTTACAATTACTGCAACTGGCCAATAATGATCCTAGCAAACTTTCTGGTTAATAATTTGAGCAGTATCGATCCAATTCTCTTAATGTCTCAGACATTAAGAGAAAATTTACCTCAATATCAATGAGACTGGTTCTACGCAAGAAATTCTGATCACAGAACTTGCGATCAGTGGCAAAGCCTCGCTTCTTTGCTGCTTTCCAACTAAATAAATAAAGACAAACGACTAAAAACCTAATAGACGAAACAACATACAAACTTACAGGCAGTCCACTGAAATTCAACTAATGCTTGGAGTGAATAGTACATGAATTTTATGCAAATTAGAATCAGCAAAAACACCAAAATGTTTGCCATTCCTGATAATTAAACTTATAGCATATTGTAAAATTCAAAGTTTCCCCACAACATAAATTTAAAAAAATTATTGCTGAAGCAGTAGCAAAGTCCTGATGCCAACTCTGCATCAGACTTTGGACTCAATGCATTGCATACTGCAGGAGGTGATAATTATTGTGATTTGTGAGTGATTTAACCCTTAAGGAACATTTCTCTGTTGTTTCATGGCAATTGCACTAGTATTTCAGTCAAAACAATCCTTTAGCTATAAAACCATATAGTTCTACACAAGTAAAAACTAAATAACTACTGTACCTCACTTCACCTTTCAATATTTTAGCTAAATGTACAGGTGTATACTAACCTCAGAAATGCATTGTAGAGCGTGAGGTGGTCGGAGTTGTCAAGTGCAAAGCGAGCTCTTGCAGTATCTGCCAAGTCCCGCTTCTCAATCGGAGCCACGAATGGTGACTTATCTGTCATCGATGCTGCAATCACAGCCTATGGCCAACAAAACAGATGATGGTACAGTTGTTCATTTTCTTATCACCAGAAAATACTGAAAAATACAACTGCATAATAAGTCTAGGATTAACAAATGTTTCTTACCAAATAAATTTTCAGCAAACAATAAATTATGCAAAATATGGCTACAGCAAATGATTCTTTATATTAATGCAAAGAAACTGAAGGGAAATTATAACTGCAGTTCCAAGGAATGAAATCTTGAAAATTCAAGACATTTAATTTCATTACTAATTAATTTGCAGTAAACAAAACAACACTGTTGTGACATTTCAGCATATTCTACCAATCGCCACATATAAAAAAGATATTAAATGCTCAGTTAATGCCCTCATTTCTCATTGTGCAAACCTTCCTGTGCCCCAGTGCATGCAGTTCAAAATTCTAACACTAATGCGCAACTCTCAGCTTGGGGTAGTTCCATCATACCCTCAGACCTTATGTATCTCGTTCTCTACACTCCCTGGTCACACCGCTCTCCACTCGGCCGCCAGAGGCCTTCTGGTTGTCCCCGGCATGCGTGGAGCAACCGCTCAATCCAGAAGCTTTGCTTATGTCAGTCCCTCGTGTTGGAACCATCTTCCGTATGTATTGAATCTTGAGCTACTCAGCCTTTTTCATCCTCTGCTTCACAAACGCCTGAAAACTATTTTATTTGTTAGTGATAGCACTGACTTGGGTCGGGAGTGCCTCTGAATCTCTGAGTGGTGCTATATAAAAGTTCAATTACAATTACAACTAAATGTTACAGTAAAAGCTATAAGAATAGTGTACTTCAAAGGTACAAGTCTTTCATTTTTCTCTTTTTGAGTAAAACATTTTCAACAATTCAACAAGTTATATTAGCTTTAATTTTCTGCCCAAGTCACGATTATAACTGGAAACAAATAAAAAGCACAAATGCTGATCAAAAAGTCTCAAACATTCAAAATAGTCATCAAACTAGCTTCCATAAAATACAATAAGAGTTGTCAGAAACAACATACAGCTGGTTCAAGGCATCCCAGCAGAGCTCCATAGACCAGCATCTTTCCCAGATGAACATCAATGGGAAGGAGAGCGAGGAAATGACCCAAAGGAGTCAGGGTCGCCTCGTTGCTGTTGCACGCACCAACTTCACGCAGAATTGACATGGCCTGGGCAACAGCCTGCACATTCGGTGCACTGATGGCTTTTGAGAGAAACTCCTCTGGCTGACCAAGGCGACATTTCTAACCAAATATAACATACCAAAACAAATCAATACCCGAGACAGCAGTTGAAGACAAGCATACATAGAAATAAAGACTTATTTTAGAT
Organism: Aporrectodea caliginosa; assembly: GCA_020284085.1. Taxonomy (NCBI): domain Eukaryota; kingdom Metazoa; phylum Annelida; class Clitellata; order Crassiclitellata; family Lumbricidae; genus Aporrectodea; species Aporrectodea caliginosa. The sequence continues at coordinate 708,840 of JACEVL010000062.1, forward strand.
CGTCAGAATATGAGACCACACACGATTAAACTTAATCACAGTAATTCTGTCTTGAAACCTGTCTCTTAATGAATGTAAAGCTATTTGTTTTGAATTCAAGAAATGTCAAATATAAACTTAACAGCCTAACAAACTAAAAATATCATTTAAGCTTTTTAACACTTTAATGACAAGAGTCTGCATAAATAATTAATAACATCTGCAATAATGAAGCAATTGTTTCTTAGGCTGGTAAGCCTAGGAAAATGATGATGTGGCCAATCATTCGAAAAGGTTGGAATCCTTTGTTTATATAATTAATAGAATCGAGAAGTAGGTTCATCTACAAACCATAATCTGAAGGCAGAGTTGTTCCAGTGGCACTCGCAATATCTCTGGGATTGAGTATTGATGAAACTCAGTGAAGTGTTGTTGAGTGTAGAGTCGGAAGCAGATGCCCTCCTGCACTCGACCGGCTCTTCCACAGCGCTGCTGAGCACTCGCTTTGCTCACAAACACCTCCTGGAGTTGACTCATACGTGCTGTTTCAAGATATCTGCAACAAATACAATCATTCTGACTATATTGACCATATTGACAATATGACTATTTCATTAGTTAGTTGATGATGATGAACCGACAATTTCTACAGTGCCGTAACACAACACACGTGGTTACAAGGGCGTTTTAACAAATCAAAAATGTCACTATTTAAAGGATACACTTTCGAGAAATAGTAAGTCCTGAAACTAGACTTGAAAGCCTCTGCTGAAGTTGCAGAACAGAATGAGTGTGGGAGGCTGTTCCAGCGCCTTGGTCCCACCACACAGAGAAGGCTCCGTCACCGAAGCAAAAAAAAAATTCTGGCCTTTGTACGTGTAGGTCTCGTTTGTTATTTCTGCATATGTGGTTTCACAATAAAGCATAAGTCAATGAAGCTAAGCACCAAGGACTTCCTCAAAGCCCTTACACAGATATAGTTCACACGACTCTCTGGTGGACTGCACATCATCAAAAAATACCTGCACAAGTGTGCTAAGTACATTTAGTAATCAAATATTAACCATTCCATCCAGTTTTTAATTCTAAAACCATTCTAAACTCATTACCTATTTTCTTTCTCTTTTCCTGAATCAATAACAAAGACCACATCTGGAATTGTTATTCCAGTTTCTGCAATATTGGTCGCCATGACAATCTTTCGGATTCCTTTTGGCGGAATGTTGAAAGCGTCTGACTGGTTCTGAGATGAGAGGACAGAATGCAGCGCAAGGACCTGGTAGCTGGAAAAACAAAAACGGAAGTCATTTGTAAGCTTAATGTTAATGTGAAGTAATTGCTTATTCATTAAAAGTTGCTATCAACATTTGTTGCTTGGTCCTGGAGTCAAAGGATTTTTCAACTGAAGCACAATCCTGACAATAGCAATCCAACAACTTGGCAATTGGGCCAGAAGGCTTGACAATGAGCTGTCAATTTCATAGGTAGTGGAATTCAGGGTTAAAGACTGGTGGAATACTCATAGGTTGCTTTAGCAACCTGACATTAACCTGGAACAGCAGATTAATGCTAGGGTTATGCAACAACATCCTGTCCCTGCCTGCTATGGGAAGCGACCATTGTTTTGTGTCCAAAACAACAAACAATTAACTATGCATAGTGTGTACACATATTTGCCTCTACAGCAAATTCAAAAATTGCACCTGTTAATATATATTATATATATATATACATATATATAATTAATATATTATATAAGAACCTTTTTTGACTTAAAATTAAAGCTATTCATGTATACATAAGCTGACTATTGCTCAGCCATTATGAATTGATTATACTGAAATAAGCAGGATGATGGTTACTATAAAGAGTAGCTATTGTCCAGGAATATAATAGTATTATAGTAATGAGTAAGGTGTATAGTAATATTGTTTGGAGCAAGGAAGAGAAAAACAGAGACAATCAAACCAGTAATAGGTGCCAATGCAAATGGAAGGAAACACAGATGAAATGATGAGACGAATACACTTACCGGGTTGGGTTTCCAAAGTTGGGATCGGCCAGCAGCATATCATTCAGCTCCTGGATATGAGACAGGCCTGGAAGAAAGATGAGCACAGCACCTTCTATTCTGCTGAATTCTGGTCCATTGTCTATGTAGGTCAATAAGTCAATAATCAGATCTAGGTTAACACGGTCCACATGCAATCGGGTTATGGCATTCCTTGTTCGAAGACTGTACTTGTCTGGGTCAAGGCCACTCTGCAAACCAAAAACCAAACTATCAATTTTTCTGCTGTCCCTTTTCTCACATTTATGGTTAAAATTGATGATTAAAGATGACAGCGATCCCATACAGCAACCCGAAACTGATGATTACGAAGATTTAAAGAGGATATGGTACGTAAGATTATAAGCAGAGTTCAACTATGCAATCAACTATTTATGGCATATGATAAACCAGAATTTGAATCCAGTTACATAGGAGAAAGATCAACACATTATATACTCAGCAACCTTGCAACAATGATCACAGCTGTCAAGATAATGACGTAGTTTGGACAATTATGCACTTCTGAACACTGGCAGGAGGGCTACATCAAATATCATTCACCTAGAAAAGTCTCTGTTTAGAGCTTTGCGTTGTCTAAACTAGGGACTCTGCATGCGCCTTCTACTAACACGTGAAAACAGTTCTCTTCTTCTGGGGCTCGGCTGGAAGCACCTCGGAGTAGATATCTTGAAAGATGCTATATATATGCTCTGATATAATGAAATACAGTTGCATTGTATTGTATTGATGATGAAGCTCACACTGTAGAGTAGAATATACTGAAGATGACAAATTATCTTCTCTTGTGACTTACCCTATCAATTTTAGAGATGTCATCTTTTGTCCAGTTTGCATTGACCACTTTTACATCACCCCTTTGACCAGTCACTTCAATTCGACTTGCTTCTTCCTGAATTAAAAACACACATTGACTGTTATTAACTCATAGATCTTTCAAATTATACTTTGCTTGAGTGGAGCCTAAAACCTATAACCCAATATAAGGGTAAACTTATATTACATTATTATAAACAAACAGTACAAAACACGTTAAGGAGGTAAAGAAATGGTAAGATGCGCTAATCGTTCTGGCATCACCCTATCACTCTGGGTTTCATATGAAATTAGCAATTTTCTTGCTCATTCATGATTCCCTTAAAGAAAGGTTTCCATGCTGAAGTGCCGTCAATTTCCTTGATGTGGAACTTTCATGAAACTCTTATTAGGATCCATAACAACTGAATCAGCACCTAGTCTTACTTAATTTTATCCTCTAGTGCTTCAGAGAATACTATTGTTTAAATTCATAAACTTCTTCCCTTTGTAGTAGGGCTAATAGTGTTGCTATTTCAATGATGATCAGGTGGTAAGGTGATATGGTGACAGTAGAAATGATAGTGGTGAAATGATTGTGGCAGTTGTGACACTTAATTTCAATACCATTTTCATTGTAATTATAACAACTCCAGCTTTTAGCATACCGTAACGACTTTGTCATAGCGAAGAGCATATGGAGAATCTTCATCAACCTGATATTCTGTCTTCTCTATAACATCTTCCAAATGAAAAACCTAAATTCAAACATCACAGACAACAAATAAAACAACACTACAATTGAACAACTGACAAAAACAGCCAAACTCCAAGCTTATAATCACATCTGCCCAACAATTAAACACTTCAAGCACAGCTTAAAATTTTGATTAGACTTACACTGCTTCCAAGAGCCACTGCTGACAGGATAAAGGCATACAATACAACTGCATTTGATATTGCCCTCCTTCCAAAGCTGCACACACGACCATATGACAGAACATTGATGGCACTGAGTGATTGTGAGTTAAGGACTTCCTCAAGATCCTAATATGTGACCCAAGGGATCGAAATGAGTCGTATGTCGGAAATTTTAGAATATGAGTATTTTACATATTCTTAAAGACCACAACAATTTTTGCTTTAAAATGACACCAAAAGTTTGGTTCTACCTTATTTTTTGACAAAGTTACGAATGATTATGTGTTTTTTAATGAAACATTTTTACATTTATTTTAATATATAATCAAAAAATAAAAGTATTCTCTGTACAAAATTCAGAAAATACACATTAAAACAATGAATTTCATCAAAAGTGAGAAATCCGAAATGCGAAAAAAAAAAATTTTCACCCATTTTCATTAAAATCTGAAAATAAGGAAAAGTGACCTCTGATCATATTTTGCTGTTTTCCAAGGAATGTAAATTGCCGACATACGACTCATTTCGATCCCTTGGGTCACATATGTGACCGTCTTGGGGAGGCTCAAACCCGTACTCTCTGTGTTGCAAGCCGAAAACTTAAACCAAACAGCTACCGTGCCCACAGAAGCATGACAGAAGTCACACACAGCAGTAGTCATTCATACATGTTAATGGATAGTTCAAAGGCAGAGGCATAGACAATAAACATACACTTCTGCAAACGCAGAAGCACCAAATAAGTGCAGAAGTGGTTAAATAAATTAAAAATGTAACGACAAAAGTGGTAAATGAATAGATTCGGTAGTGGTAGAGCCAATGACAAAATTCTTATGCATTGGATATCAATGAAATTAACTAGAACTGGAGACAAATGTTTGAAGGCAGACTGACCGTGACAGGGAATGACCGTCCTTCTATCTTAATGACTGGACAATAGTCAAAGTACGCTGAGAACTTGTCGCTGTCCATCGTTGCGCTCATCAGAACGACTTTGAGTTCGGGTCGAACGAGAGCCAGATGGCGAAGGTTGATGAGGAGGAAGTCAGACTCCATGCTACGTTCATGCACCTAACAGCACAACACACAGCTCTTCAATAAAAACCATCTATCACATCAAGTCTGGTAAATGTTAAGGTCTTAACCCTTAGACAAGCATATCAGTGCATGATGTGTGATCCCACACATCAGATGTTTGAGAAGATTGTGTAGCAAATCTGTAACACAGTGCTGGCCAGACAACATGGAAACAAACGACTATGACCCAAGCAACAAACACTAGGGTTGCTAATATCGGTTTTTTGGCAAACTGATTATCGATTGTAGAAATCCGAATTTAAACCAATTATCTGTGTTTTTTTAATAGACTTCATAGAAAATCCGCTATTCCCTACTTAATGGTGCAAAAAAGATGTAACTGAATTAAAATTCTTGCATTCGACGATGTTTTAGATGTCAAAAAGTGTTTAAGAGGTTCTGTAATTAACTCGTCTCGTTCGCTGACAGCAAACTTTATATTGCCTTTCATTTTTGCCATCACAATATTTTAAAATTTGATGACATGCCTGATGATGTTGCATTCGATGTGACGCATCACAGTACCATACCGTGGTAATGCAGCTACCATTAATTTGTTGCAATTAGTTTGTTCTCACGGTAACCTTTAAGCTTATAGTCAGATCAAAATTGGTTCGTGGCACTAAGACACTAAAAACAAGCTAGCTCCTTCACAACAGTTTAGTAGGCATTTTAGACATATGATATTACATAAACTGCTGCTGGTTTTATGGAAATTGTTTCATTTTCACTACCTATTTCCCATTATCTTCACAGCTCAGATTCTGATTTAAATCAAATCTATCTCACTTTAATTCAGCTACGAAATGTTCACTTATCTTTAACTTGTTTTTTTTCTAACAGTTGTTTAGTGTGGTAACAATCACATAATAGAAGACTGACTTACCTCATCAACAATGACACAAGATATACCACTTAGGTATGAGTCGTCCTGCAAAAGGCGCAAGATGATTCCTGTAGTGCAGTACAGTAGTCGAGTTGAGCGGCATCGTTTCTTTTCAAATCGAATCTGATATCCACAAATGGAGTTGTGTTTGCCAGGACCTTTCTCACCCAACTCAGCCGAGACACGGTTGGCCAGACTGATGGCAGAAATACGTCTCGGTTGAGTGCATACAATCAGCTGATTCGATGCTTTACCACTCGACAACAGGAGAGCCTGCAACAAAGAATTTCAAGCTAAAACTGATAAACATTAATTTAATCAAATGGCAAAACGCACTTCAATGTTTTATCTGTTGCAAAGCATCAACTACAGATTCTGGTCAAGTTCCTGAGGTTACTACATTGTAGAGCTGTACCGAATATTCGTATTCGCTTCGCTTCGGACCGAATAGTGCTCCGAATAGTCTATTCGTATTCGGCCGAATAGTTTCCTTAAACCGAATACGAATAGTGAAAGCGCTACATAAATTTTAGCGTATATGTAGAAATGCGCTATATAAAATCGACGGCTCACTATCTCGTTTCCTTTGTGATCTAAGCTCTTTCTTTAGCTTCCGGTTTCATGTCCGTGAGATAAATAAATCTTAAACTTGTTCGATTTTCGTTAATGTTAACATTTACACTGTATTATGTGTTATGAAAAAGTTACATTCAGCGAAGTCCAGTATGGAATTATTTTACAAAAAGAGACGATGATCCGAGCAAAGTCATGTGCACTTTGCAGTATGTGCAAGGTAAAAATTTCACGTGCTAGGCATAGGCCTACTGGCCATTCGAAAAGTTGAACAACAGGATTAAAATAATGATCATTTAGTCAAAAGTTTAGAGCTGATGAATATAATTTCATGCACTCAAAATGTGATGCATCTCCAGTGGAAGGTTCTACTGAAAAAATGTGGAACGTTTAGTGGCTCTGCAAGCAAACTTGCATAACTTTCAGTACAAAGTACAATTACTTTCTTATGTAATGCCACGGAAAGCAGTTCAGAATTGCAGTCAATATGAAGTTCAACTACCGTACTGTACGAAAATTGATTTATGCGTTTAAATGTGTATAATAGTTTGTACTTGTGTCTAGTTTTTACTTATTCCCTGCTCTGTTGTCATCTAGGCTGCTATTCGTATTCGTATTCGTATTCGGTCGAATAGTGTGGCTAAATATTCGTATTCGGCCGAATAGTAAAAAACGCTATTCGGTACAGCTCTACTACATTGTAACGTGCCCTTTGTGTAAGACTTTGTAGTAAATAAAGAGGATCAGCTTAGAGTAGATAAGCTGACTTAGAGAGTGAACAAGATAATCAGAATCGTATCAAAGACTCATCTAAGTAAGCTCCTTGGAACAAGATTTCAGTGAATCGATCTGACACATTTCAAGCTTTGTAATTGTAATTGTAATCGAACATTTATATAGCAATATATATATAGCAGGCACTGACCTACATCAGTGCTGCACCAGCAACCAAAGAGTCTGAGAAGGTGAGAGAGCTAATAACTCAGTGTGAAAAGACTGGGGAATACAGTTAAGAGACTGGGGAGGCAGTTTTAGCCACTATCTTTTATTTCAAGGCGAATACATACACATATCAATAAATTTAAGTCAAATGTAAAAATGGTGTTCATGTACACTACATCAATTAATCGACCATTCAACCAATGACTGACCAAATTCTAAAATATTTATCCAGAAGAGACCTTTTCTGTTATGGTCAACGATGATCATGATCATAATCATTTCCAGAAGAGTGACATAAGAAAGATTTCAATACTTTCAACAACAGACCATGATAGCGATCATATCTAACCTCGAGCAGAAACTGCGGAACCTGCGTACTCTTGCCACATCCAGTTTCCCCGGCGACAATGAACACACCATGTCTATGGATCATTTCCATGATTCTTTCCTTCTGCTGGAATGCTGGTAGCTGACATCTCTCTCTCAGAAGAGACTTGTACTGACCAGTTCTCTGATTCTGAGCGAAGATCGGTCGAATGTCGAAAACACGGTCTGGGGATCTGGTTACACGCTGGTCAGTGGCAGAACGATCAGCTGCACCATCTTCCTCCTTCAGTAAAAATTATTATACATTGTGAGGAAATCTGCACACCAACATATGCCCATGAGACGGACCTTGGAAAACTATAAATTCAATAGCAGAGGAATCTTGAACATTATCAAACCAAAACTTTATACCTGATGCCTTATGCATTAGGAAAACAGCCACAACAGAAGCCATTTCATTAGAATTAATTACATTAGATTTGGTTAGATTCCTAGCACAACACAGATAAAACACCATCTGGCAGGTGCATAAAAAGTACTACATAATACATATGGTAAATGTTCAGATACAAACATAGATACAAACATAGATACAAACATAGATACAAACATAGATACAAACATAGATCAGAATCAGAATCAGAAATAGATACAAACATAGATACAAACATAGATACAAACATAGATACAAACATAGATACAAACATAGATACAAACATAGATACAAACATAGATACAAACATAGATACAAACATAGATACAAACATAGATACAAACATAGATACATACATGGATAAATAGACAGATACACTCATAAATAGATAGTCTTATTCTGACAGTTCACTGTTTCTTAGTCTCTACACTAATTCTCAGAATGGCAAACTACACATAACACTAATGGCTAATAAAAATATTAAAACACTGGCTGCAGCAATCTAGCTTTAGAACCAGTTTCCTATCTTGACATGACAGACATTTTCAGCTCAGAAAAACAATGAAGATGCTATAGAAATTGTCTTAATTACAATTACAAGTACAATGAATATATCAGCTGTAGATGTTAAAACCCTTCTTCTGACTGACCTCCTCCTCTGCACTGCTCAATTCCTCCCATGACTCTTTGACTTCATTTCGTTGTTTTACTGTGCCAACCGTTGTTGTGTTGTCACCTGTCTTCAGCATCTTCATCAGTCGACCAACGAACTCCTCCCTTGGCTAAAGCACAAAATCAAAATCTAATCTGGCAACTTCTATAGAAACACCATCATACAATGCAATGCACTGTTCATTCGTCAAAACGCCAAGGGAACGAAATTAATACAAATTTGTATGTGAAATATTAGCCAACTTCTAGCCACTCATTTACTACAGGCTGTCGGTTGGACACTTGATGTACATAAGAGTGATATTACACTATCACAGTTCAGTCATATATAATTGGACATACACAGAAGACTGTACATATGAAATATTTCAAAATATCAAATTCTGATACAAATGCAGTCAGGCATATGGACCCCAAAGTTAGTTCAGCTACTGTAAATAACCTCATTACAATGCAACCTAAAATAACCTTATTACAAAATAACCTCAGAATAACCCCATTATAATACAACCTCGTAATAACCTAATTATAACACAACCTACATAAAAGGATGATCAGGAGATAGCTCCCAAAGACAGTATTATGATGCAGTTATGGTGAACAACTAGTAGGCCTAGTTCAGATTCACGAATTCGAAGAGAGATTAGAAGATTTAGAGTTTATTTCCATGGGCCACACATGGTAAAATGAAATAAACATAGAATTATGGTAGGCTACAGTAGTCATACCAATCCTTGTATTACACTTTACAGCCTCATTGAGGTGCATTTTCTTCCTTTGATACTTTTAAACATAAATTATTGTAATCGTAACAAAATAGCAGCAATAATTATAGGTTGAAATTAGGAGTATTGCACGAACACGGTTGTCCTCTTTTGTTGCTTCCTTCTTTGTCTGTTCTTCTGCTCGACGCCATTCCAACCAGATGTCCCGGTACGGAGGAGGAAGCAACAGATGCAGATCCTATACATACAGAAGACAAACAATATTGTCAGATGCAATCATCATCTGATGAATAGATTCAAGAACATAATAATTGCAGCAGATGAACACTGGCCAATCTAAAGGAATTCTGAAATATTAATAAAATTATAGTAATTCATTTGCTACTGGTTTCAGTTGATGTAAATAAATTATTATTATGCATTTATTAATCGCCATTATCACCACCACCATTGACAGAAAAAAGGGGAGAAGAAGGATCCGAGTGGCTGACCCCTCCACTGGGAGGGACTAATTCAAGCCTGAAGGAGATATATCTAATGACCAAGCAATTGTGAGTGAAAGACTAGCTCATGCTCCCTACACAATATGGTAACCGTCTCAGAGGAGGCTCAAACCTGTACTCTCCACATTACAATTGGCTACCATGTACCACAGTTGGCTACTGTATGCAAAGATACATATTATATGCAAAAATACATAAATATAAACATATATGTGCAGCAACCTCTGGCTATGTCAGTAGCTGGATTATTATCTTTAATGTTTCCAATTTTTCACAAAAAATTTAAAACTGATCTCTTTCCAGCTACCTGAACTGTTAAGATGAATCAGAAATAAGCACTAAATAATTAATTACCTGACTAAATAATAATAAAAGTACGACACTCATATGCCAAGGCTAAGAAAATGAAGTCACAAACACTTCATACACATAATATAATAAACAGTGAGCACAGCGCTGACATCATCCAACCAACTCACCTGTCCCCAACAGAGATTGTAGAGGGCCAGAGTGCTGGCCAGATGCTCGGCCTCTTGTAGCTTCTCACAGGCAACTTCTGGACAAACAATCAGGTCGCCTTCTTTCGACTTCCTAGTCAGCTTGCATCTGATAGTTCAATCAATTGTACACAAACCAATTAAAAACCAATTACACCAATTCACAGACTATAATACATTGCTCTGTGAGTCTTACTTTTCAATACCAGCAAAGGTAGAGAACATACACTCGCCTTTGCAAGACCTCCTTCAAAGCATAGTCAACTGGACTGAACAATGCCTATTATTACTGTGCTTGCCAGCATTATATCCACAACACAAAGCTAAGTAAGCAAGTAAGTAAGTAAGCTGACACCTTCTTCTTCTTCTTCTTCTGGACTGGTATGTATTTCATAATCAGAATTATATTTTAAATTTGATCTAGGGCAGAAATTAGGTTAGAGATTTCTGCTCCACCTACATCCTTAGCCAACTCAGCTGCAATGAGTACACTTACTGTACACTGTCAGTGGGAAGATGAGATGGCAAGGGAGAGGACTGGTCACCCAGCCTCATATGCCGAGGCTAATAATATGAAATCGCTAACACTTCATATCCATGGCTGCCTCAGGGCTAGCTTAAGGGACTGCTCCTCTTCCACTTCTTCTCCTAGGCACATTATCAGTTTAAAGACTCTGTCCCATGAATGACTGACCGTGACTTCCAGAGTCCGCCACCAATACCGACTTTCTCGAAAGTCAAAGTCGATGACTGAGGCAGATGTTTTCGAACCCAATCATTCAGGAACTGTTTCGGCGACTTTCCTGTCCACTGTTGACGAGTATAAGCGAATGACCTTTGAATGACTTCCTTTGTGGTGGTCACTAAGACAAAACCAACAGAAATTAACAACACCATTTTTTTACCTACATGGTATGGGCTACCAGTGGTCATTAGCAAGTGTTGCCTGTCTACTAATGAAATCACCAAGATTTGGTCATTATCACCATCTCCATGGGAAACTTTAAAGAGTTTATGTAATATTGGTGGCATCAATCCACCATGTACCATCACCAACAGGGAGCCATTTGTGATAGCACGAGTGAAACTCGTCTATCACTAGACCAGACATTTAAAATACACTTTCTCCATATATTCACTGTTGCCCATGATAAAGGTAAAATTTTATGTGTAAATTTGTCATGAAATAGGTTAAATATTATCAAAATTATATTTTTTCCGTATAATATAAGATCCTATTTATTAATATATGACAAAAAATGATAAGTGAAAAATTGACACCTCATTGGTGTTTTAGCTAATTTCATCAGTTTTATCACTGGCGACTTCCGCCTCCTTTTTGCCAGAGCAGGTCACATATATAGAGTCGTAAATTCACCTGTGGCTGGTGCTTTTAATGCATTTGCTTCAAACACTTCTAGTGAAGAAGACAGTGTCTCCGTGTCATTTTCTTCCTTCTGCTTTTTCCTTTTATCTCTGGCTGCCGTTGCTCCTGCTCTCTGCTCAACCAATGACTCATCTTCTGAGTCAGGGATAATAACGGCCGGGTTGAACCCAGGCAGCTTCTTAACGTCTTCGATTTCTAAAATACAAAGTAAACTTAAATACACTTATCAATTTATGCGCATATTTTGACCATGAAGACTTCATCATAGTACTGTTAGCAGAACTGCAAAGTGACTTATGCTGTGCAAACATTAGCTGCACTGATGTGATTGGATAGTGGATACACACCATGATCAGTCAAAACTGGTTAAAATATTCGTGTGGTTTCCAATCATTTTCATGGCAAAGCAATTGTGAAACTAAAATGTTAAATTTCTGTAACTGTGGCAATCCAACATTTAGTGAGATTGTTGACAAACAACTAACACTGTGAAACAAACAGATGTGAACTATTCAACTAAAAACAAATTGGACATTCACTTAAATTCAGGTAGTATATTATATACAGTTATTCTGTAAACATTCAGCTAAAATATGCATTATCACGCATCATTTTAGTCATGAACCTGTACAGTAGCTAGGTTGATGCTGTCATCACAGTACTAGAGCCAAAAGGATCCCTCTACCCTGTGCATCAAAGCACAACTGTTGATGGATCAATTAATAAAAAGAAATTACTTCACTTGACCTTGGATTGAGTAAAACCCTTAACAGGATGAAGCAATACCGGAAACTATCTTCCTGATTTGTTTACTGAAGTCCTTTGTTGCGGAACTGTCAGTTGCATCTTTTGCTTCTTTAGCTTCCACTTTCAAGTCGAGCATTTTTGCTGTCAATTCCAGATAGCGCTCATTCTGGAAAAACCATTTTCACGTTAATTAAAGTCAGAAGGTGAAAATCAAACAGTTAAAGCATATCCGAAAAAAATCGAAACTTACACAAAAATTCACACAAACACAGATAAACCTGTGCACACAACCATCCTGACCATAATCATAATTCACACATTTATATAGCTCTGCTTCAGCAAAACTTCTTGAAGTTACATTCCACCTGAAAACGCAAAACTACAATCAAACAGAATGGATCTTAAATTGTTGGCTAAATAGAGGTATAGACAGGACATATTCTGAATAGCATATACTGCATAACATTATGTCAAGCCATCTATATTACCGGATCAAACTTCGGCTTGTCCTCAACAGCTTCTTTCTTCTTCTCGTCCTCCTCCTGCTCCTCATCGCTTGATGTTTCCTCTTCATATCGGGACAGAATCCATTCCTTCATGCTAGTTGCCTAGAATCAGAGATAAAAGCAAATGAACCAATATCCAATCTCTGAGTCTTTTACACATACTTATGCACACCAGTAGTGGTGTAGTGTAAGTATAGGTAAACAAATATGAATTCTTAGTTACATTTCACAAGCTAAATGGTCAATATAGTCTTCAATCGGTCAGTTACCTAATGTGTGAGAATCCAAAATAATATCTTTATAACTTCACAACTTTATACATATTTTAATCAGATATAAATGTGTAGCACAGGGAAATCTCCACACATAATACACAAATATTATCACTTGTATGCTATACTGCTTATTTTCTACATATCTTTGCTGCAATCATGAGATCACCTTATAAGCATCTTCATCACATGACACACCAGTGCAAGTAATGGCATTTATACAGAGCTCATCTTTCTATTGTTATAATTACTGGTTAAAGTCAGAGCAATACGAACCTGGACATTCTGTCTTGACGTTTCTGTTGCTGGCTTTGACAATGCCACTGAAGGAACGCTGTTGATTGCATTTGTCTTTGAGTCTGAGGTTGATGCAAGGCGCTGTTTTGGTCGCAGTTTGAGCTCTTCGTTGTGCAAAGCCTGCGAGAATCCCTCAGGCAAAGCGTCTTCCAAACAACAGAGTAAGAAGCACCTTAGATATTAGTTCCAAAAGCCACATTCAGTATCGAGGCCACTGACTTTCTTTTTGCAGCGATAACCTATGAGTGACCCATAAAATTTGTTTGCATTTAATCACATATATATTTTATGTGTAACAGTATGTATGCATGCATATGTGCATTTAGATATTTATACAGTGCATTTTGGGAACACTTTAAAAGGAATATAGTAAGGTACACCCATATGGGAACTTGAATTTTGTGCCATCCAGTCATAGCGCAGTAGTCGGGAGCGCCTCTGAATAGGCAATCTGGTAGGGGCGCTATAACAAGTGTTCAAATACAATACAATATTACCTTGTTACCTTGTGCTGTCAGTTCCTGGAACTCTTGCGACCTTCATGATCAAGCCTCTCCATTTCCTTCTGTCCGCCGTCGCATCTCTCAGTTCTGCCAAATTCATTCCAGTTGTTTCATGTATCTCGTCCATCCACTTTTTCCTTGGTCGCCTTGTTTTCTCCTTCCCTCTCCATATGCTAACATCATTTCCTTTTCCAATCCATCTGATCGCATGACATGACCAAAGAACCTCAACTTTGCTCTTAGCACTGTTTGTTGTAGTGTCTCTTCATTCTCAATTCCGATACTCATGCGCACCCAATCGTTGGTCCTTTTCTCTTTCCATGATATTCTCTGCATCTTCCTCCATATCCACATTTCGCATGCGTTAATCTTTTTTTTCATTTTCTTGGTCATTGTCCATGTCTCACTGCCGTATGTTACTGTTGGTATGATCAGAGCCTTCACCAATCTTTTTTTCGTGTTCAAATACAATACAATATACAATACAATAACCCATATAATGGAACCTCTTGAAGCCCTTGGCATTTGCCCTGACAATGCAATGTCATGCCTTCTCAGTGGTTGGGACATCTATCTGGAATGGCTTTTCTCTAATTTAAATCTTCTCTTAGTTAGGGATACTACAAGTGCATCTTGTCAATGGTTGAAAACTGTTATTGTCCTTTCTCTCGGAGTGCTATGCAACATAAAATTACTGACTTGGCATTAAACATCTGCATTTTCATGAGGCAGTGTTAAATTCTGGCTATGTTCTAAAGCCGAATAACATTTGGGATCCATGTCATATTCTCTAAGTATAAGTATCAAAAGAAGATGCTAGTTCTGAACTGTTGAAAAGTTAAAAATACCTTACCTTTTCACTTGGTCCTAAATAACAGTACATTACTTTACAAAAGACAATACACCACATTCAAATGGTTGCATGCATACTAACTATTTTATCAAACCATTGAGACAATTATTGAAAAGACTTTATTATCTATACTCCATAAAGATTTAAAACTACTGATATATGCATCTTCACATACAAATACATAGATTGCAGAAGTTCAAAGCTTTACCATTAGTAGTATTAAGACACAGCCAATCAAGGCAATCCATCAGGTCCTGCCCATATGGCACAGTATTCAACATCGCATCTTCTATCTGTTTATGTTTAAAACCAACGTCAACCAGCGACTGGTACATGTCCTATAGCAAAAAACAAAGGAAAACACAAGTCAGTCACATTTCGAATACACAATCCCATCAGTTTTAGACTAATGAGCGTGGAAAGGCAGCAAGAAAGATCCCACAGATAAATTGCAGGCTGGGCATCGGATATGTAAAAATTTGATATAACCTGGGCCTACCACAGAAAAGGCTCAATTCTGCATAGTTACAGTGTGAGTGAATGGAACCAGGAGAACATCGTCCCCTTTCCGCAGAGCGTAGAGGACGACGTCCTTGGACACCCAAGGTCGGACAGCAAAGCTCTTGGAGGCAGATTGGGGTAAGGGCTTGGTGACATCGCAGGGCAATCATTATCATTATTAATTCACTCAGATGTATTTTACTGTAGCCTTAAGATCATCCTTTTCAGCCGGGGTTGGGTCAAGAGCACTCCATGAGTAGTAACCTTGAAGGGGTGCTATATAAATCTTCTAAATGAATGAATGAATGAATTAATGAATTATATGACCTCCATCTGATTTTAGTCAACTGTCAAATCTAGTGCTGTACTCATGTTTAGTTCAAGTCCTGTTATGTCTTCATTAATCCTAAATACCGTGAGTTTCCTGCTCGTTAGTCTTTGTGATGCAGATCCTCGGAACTCTTTCTTCTCTTTACGGATGAGATCCAGCATTGCTGATTCCAGCCGAACATCAATCTGAACCTTGACCGCTTCATCTTTAGCCCCATCTGCCTCCCGTGATTTATCCGCACTAAACGTGTAGCTCTTCTGCTCTGCAGACACATAAACAAAAAACTTAATTTAATGACACAAATGTTGCAGTCATCTTTAAGTATTGATCACCGTAGAAATGTTACAGAAACTGAACAGTTTTAGAACTATGTCTATGTTTTTCTATATGGCCAAAATGGCTGCATATTTGCCTAGTGTGTCGTTTTCAATCAATTATTTGATCACAAGAATATTTTGCTTTATAATATTCATTTGTTCAGACTTTCAATGTGCTGTAGTTTGCTGTAGTTTGTAGTTTTGGAGTTATTTCTCTCCTTCACCATCATTTAAAATCGAGTGTTGTTGATGGTGTACTGACATTTTTGATACAATTCTCATGCACTACCATTTAACATGTCTGCAGCTGGACAGTGTCGAGCTCCAGTAGGAAAGGCCAAGAGAGTCCTTAGACAGGTTCTACTGCGAATAAACTCTATTGGCCAGCTGCTACAGAACTTTGTCTTTCACACAACTGGTGTGTGAGGCAAATCCAGATGCAGCAGCTTCTATTATCTGTAAAGGACTGTGAGTCCGTGTGCTGCGATCCTTAATTCGTGTTTGATGATCCTGTTCTTGGATTCTATGTGGTCCAAGAACCCTGAACATGATGTCTACTATCATATATATCATATGTATCATACCATATGTACAAACATAAGTACATGTGTATGTGTATACATATGTATGTAAATACATATATACATGCATGCATCTACGCATATGCATGTATGTATGTGTGAGGTATTAAACTCAATTCCAGACTGTCAGGTTGACATGGTTTGAATGTGAGGTAGAAAAACAACCATCATTTTTAAAAGTGATGAATGTAATGTGTCCAACTGTGTGTTGCTGTGGTAAGTTTACGCGTCAGACAAAACCTTAGACCTCAATTTCTTTTGAGTTTTTGAACAAATATGTTCCATATGAGTTTACATTTAACTGTCAACCTCTGAATGGGACTGAAAGGTTGGGTTCTATGATAGGCTGACCAGACGAGCCGGTTTTCGGGACAGTCCCGATTTTCTGCTAGCTGTCCCGGCTGCCGGGAAAGGTAGGCCAAACTCTAAAAATGTCCCGGTTTTTAAAAACTGACCTGACTTTCCGATCTTACATATGATGCATTTCATGTGCGTTTGTCATGTGATCAAATAAAGGATATACTTACTTTATCAACGTTTTGTTACATTACATTACATCCTTGATTTTACTACTGGCATCTGGCGAGTAAATTAATTTTAATCTCACTTTTATTTATTACCATGCATAATACGGTAATACCTCTTCCGGTTCTAAACGTCATATTGTCGTAGTAATAATATTCTGTTAAAAAAAGACATTTTCATAAATAATAATTTTGATAGCAATTCCTGGAACTAATGCTCCAGTTGAGCGAGTTTTCTCACTGATGAACTCTTATTGGTCAGATCAAAAAGTCGAGTAGCAGAAGAACCTCTTGAAGCTGTTATGAATGATATATAGTGAAAGTGAATATGGAAGAAACAAGTGTTGAATTTTATGACATAATATTAGCAGACAAACAACTTTTAAGAAGCATACATTCAAGCGCCAAATATGAGTGACTGATTTGATAAATTTAGAATATTTAAATTTAAAAGCAAGATTTGTTATGATAGAATGTTAGCAGACAAAAAAACTTTTAAGAAGCATACATTCAGGTGCCAAATTTGAGTAACTGATTTATTTGCGGAATTTCATTTTAAATTTAAAAGCATGATTTGAATAAAACCTTTCACTTAGTCTTATAGTCTTATACCAATATAGGATAATAAGCATAAAATAAATATTTGTGCAAGTTATATTATATTAATTATTGACAACATCACAAATTTATTTTGTGATTGAAGTGTCCCGTTTTTTAGTTTCCAATATCTGGTCAGCCTATTCTATGAGTGCCAGAGCCTGCCAATTACTTCCCAGCTATTCAAGCATTATTTGCTCATTGATGAACCTACTTTCGCAACGAACTCTGGCAGCATTTATAGGCCTACTATGGGAAATAGCCTGCAAGTGATATGATATAAAAAATTCAATAACATTGCATTACACTACCTTCGTGCATGCATGCATACGGGCGTAGGTATCGTTAGGCATCGTTACTGTCTCCTCAAAATCAAAAGTAGTAGGTAGAACCCCTCCCCCATAGAATTATAATTACACGCTACTGTGTAGTGAACGCATCACCACCACTGGGCGATATTAGAGGAAATCACTAAAAACAACCTTTAGCTTCCTTTGCAGGTGTTTTGACGTCGGCGTCAGATTTCACAGGTTGTTTTTCTTTCTTCTTCCCCATTCAGAGCGTAATAAATGATAAATAAATATATTTCAGAAATATTAATTCAATAATTACAGTGGGAAACCCAACTAATATTAGTTTCGAACATCCCTAGTTTTATTATAGCGCCATGAAAAGTTTCGTACATAACGAAATCAAACCATTCGCCGACAACCAAATAATTTCATTTTCTTAATAATATTGAACATAGGGCCTAATGATAATGATTACGATAACGATGATCATTGTTTGTACACTATCGAGCGCTGCGTCAAACCAGACGGGTTTCCAGACAATTATATCAAACAGATTGAAGAACAAGATCCGCTGAAGACGCAGATAACAGACAACTTTTTATTTCCAGAAGCACAGTGCATTATAACAATTAACAACAATTTTAACTTGATTAATAGGCCCTACATATCGGTGCATTGGCTAGGGAACAGAGGAGACCCAAAAGGCAGATGACGCTAGGCCTAATATTATAGGCCTATCGTCGTAATCGTAATCTCCAATTAAATTTCTAAAGCGCCACTCGAAACCCAAGCGCAGGGCACCAGCTCATTCAAGAGCGCTGCTAAATTTAGATTTATTTATATTTGCATGTGTATTTTATTATTATTATATTTATATGTTTCGCTGGCATGCATCAAATGCGATTAAAAGTTGATGAGGAATAGCTTATATCGCGATTCTCTTACTAAAATGACAGTTTATTATCAACCGCCTGGCTGCAGCTGTGTGTTTCTGGGTGGAGGGCTGTCAACGGTGGACAAATATATGGATCTTAATATACCTTTGCACACGAATGATTATATTAGTTTCCGAGCACCCTGGTCTCTATGACAACCAGACTCAGATCTGTATACGAGACACTTCTGGACAACCCTTCTGACACGATGCAGCGCCAGTAGATAATGTAGGGCCCTTCAAGACAGTCTACTCAGAAGCGCTCCCAGTTTAAGCACGAATAAGTTGGTAAGGCGTATACCCGAAGTGCCACCACGTACGTAATAGACTTACTTTGCTATTCAACTTTAAGACTATTTTAAAATAGGGTTGATTATTATTAGTACTAATTTTATTGTTATTTACTTAGTTTTATGACTTTTATCATGCTACAAAACTGTTTATGGCAACTGAAAAGACAAGTGAAACCTAATTTCTAGCAACTAGTAGGTGTCGCAATGTTCACAAATAAGTAAGCTGCACAGAAGAAATATTTATATTTATAGTCGGTGGTGTGGCGTAGTCATACTTCCGGCCTCTCGCAGTGTCTAATGGTAGACGGAAGACAACCGGATCGACGACAACGATGATCATCAAAGAATAGTCAGTTCTATCTAATTTACTCTCTGCTGTGAATCACCTTATTCGAAATCTCAATTGTTTTGCTGTGCTGTAATTATTTTGGAATTTTAGTTTTGTTACACTGTTTATCTGGCTGTCGTAGATAGACCGGAATGAACTTTGCTTGCATGGCACAGGAGGTGTGACTTATTAAATCATCTGACTGATCGCGCTGTTGATTCTAACAGGGATTACGTGAAAGAAAAGAAATGGAACTGATTTTAGCTGTCTGATGTCCATAAAATTGATTAGTTATGATATTTTTGTCACAACCGTACGTAGGTTTGTTGGCTATTAACAAAATGGCCGCAGAATATTGATTTATTGTGAAGTTGTAGGCGTTCATTAATTATTAATTATGATATCGCGCACATGGCATAGACGTTTTTGATGAAGGTGAATAAATGTGGTGTAGTAGAATATCAGGGAGCAACAATGCTGTGTAAAAAGACCGTATGGCCGAAGGAGAGGCAAAACTTGTTATTCAGAGAACTAAAAATATTAACACACTTAGGGATAAACTACTGGCAGGCTACTGCACAATGTAGTGGCATTATTATCCGCTCTGTTGTTGTCATAAGGAATGTGTGTCACTGTTTTGATATCCCATGCCTCTATTTTAAAGTAATTATCAATTACTTGAAACTTGCTCAATGTTGTGGGTATGGTGGTGCAGTTGCTGTGATTTAGGCCTATTCATCCTGTACTTGGATGTACTTGGATGTTTTATAGTTACCTAAGTTTTATGAGTACAGCTCTAATTTTTTTTTATTAAATGTAGTCACTGTTTTTTGCTGTTCACTATTTTTCTTCTAATGAGAAATGAGTTTATGCAAGATTGGTAAAATCACATTTCCTTCTAGGTGATTTTGAAAGTGCTAATATATTTAATATGAAAAATGAGTTTGTTGGTGATGGCGATTGTGCTGATGATTATGTAAAGTCGCTT
Source organism: Aporrectodea caliginosa (assembly GCA_020284085.1). Taxonomy (NCBI): domain Eukaryota; kingdom Metazoa; phylum Annelida; class Clitellata; order Crassiclitellata; family Lumbricidae; genus Aporrectodea; species Aporrectodea caliginosa. The sequence goes on from JACEVL010000062.1 coordinate 729,493, forward strand.
TTGAAATCGTAACCATTCACTATTCAAATTAAAAGTGAATGTTCACATGCAACAGCTGTTTGGAGCTGTGACAAGTGTCTGAGGCAGTTAACATCCAATTGGTACACAAACTAAGCAAATAATTAAAGTACACCGACAATTCATGCAAAGAGTAAAACAAGGCACAAAATGTCAGTAGAAATTGAGAGGATTGTAAACAGTTGAAAAATTTATATACAGTTTTAGAGAAAACTTATGGCATAAAAATCTAACTTTGTATCTTTGAGTAGTAGGAAAGGCAGCAGTGACTGCTCTGCTACCAGACTATTTTGCCTGTGAACATTCTGGCTTAAATAATTGTCAAGATCTTACTTTTTCCAATTGGCTTATAATTTCTTAGTAAAATTGTTGAATTTTGTGGGTTACCCTGAAAGAAAGCACTGACAAGTCGAAAAACCCCAGCTTTTATATCTGTGTATTTGTTTATGGATGCTGCCAGAGCAGAACTTTGATTTGAGATTCTGCTCTACCTGCACCCCTCCCCCAGCCAACTCAGCTATAATGAGTACTCTGAGCGTACACTGTCGATGGGAAGATGAGACGACGAGGGAGAGGAATGGCCATCTGGCCTTATTTGCTGAGGCTAAGAAAATGAAGTCGCTAACACTTCATACCCATGGCTGCCTGTACCCTTTCTTCTTCTTATAGATCTGCATTTATCTGGTTATGTACATAGCACCTTTAGGAACCTCATGTAGTCTTTCCCCTGTTAGTTGTGACCTCCTTTGGTGAAAACATGTGACTCTCTCAATCAGTGAGCTGTTTTGCACAAAAGCTTATAAAATGTTGTATATCATTATTTATGTGCTGAGTTCTAAATTTGGTAAAGAAATAGTAGTGTTTGTATGGATTATTTTAGAATAAATGTATTTAGTATTACATAAGTTGTTGAGATACAGTTGATTTGCTGTGGGCATTGGTGTGTTTTGCTTGGTTGTTGCAATTAATGTAACAGTCTGTTGAGTTTTAAAGTTCTGTTGTTTATTTTCAGTCGCATTGTTTTGCCGATGACGGTAGAGGAGGTCAGTATTTTAAGCTGTTAGTTCTTCTTTACAGTGCCATATAGCTGTTAGTTCCATACAGTTCTTTTCATAACATGTCCAGTCTTGTATCGGATATCCATAAAAAGAAAATTAGATGCCAGACATGCCTCATCAGGACATACAATTTTACAATTTTTCTTGCATCTGAATATATGTTATGACTTTGCATTAGACTTTAGATAGTGCTCAGAGTTATGTGATTTTTTATTATTTTACTTTTATTAAAAATCCGAGTGTCAAATCTGACTTTATAAACTGACAGATGTTAGTGGATGTTAGTGTTGGTTTGTGGCCAATTTGACTTCACTTGCCAGATTACCCAGCCAGAGAAATCGCAGGAGTGAGGGACTGTGCGTGCACACAGACATCTTTCACTCACCACCAATAGGCAAGAGAAACTTCCATTGTCCCACCCACAAGGTGGCAAGTTTGGGTGCACACAGACAACAGTGTCTGTCTGTCTGTTCCTGTATGTCAATCTCAAACTGTCATCTTCCGGTTGACCTGACAAACATTTTGTGAGCTGACAAACTCAGTGTTCACTGACAGAATGTTTACGCAGGAGGCCACGTAGATCCACAAACAAAGGATCTAATGAGAGGCTGTGTGCTGCTATGCACACACATGCATGCATGTTGCGGAGCCAGTCTGAAGTCGAGGCTTGTGGTTGCCTGTACAAGAGAGAGTGTGAATGTGCTGGATGGTGTGTGTGTGTCAGCCTTGTGGGGTCCAGTCCAAGTATGTATGGGTGTGAGGTGCTTCCTTACTGGCCATGGGAGCGAGGTTCATTGCTGGCCTTGTCCTTAAGGGTGCGACTGTGCTTGCTTTGCTGCTTGACCTTGTGAATGCTGCCCATTCCTTTGTGCACTCAGTCAAAGTGGGTAAACATGAAACCATAAACTTTGCATACTGGCTCGCAGCAAACTCGGCACCATCCGCAGCCACATTTGGAAGACCCTTGAGAGCACCATGACTGTGACAAGGATTACAAGCATGCCTGGAATGAAGAAAGTTGAGATGTAACTGGGGCCTACACAGTGTTCAGAGAAAGGATGAACTTGTCAGGTGCGACTGAGAGAAGGACCATGTCTACTTCACCAAGAAGCTTTGCATTGCCGTGTGGTCTCCATTGCTTTGAGGTGCATCCATAGAGACCTTCATCTAGTTGTTTGCTCTGCCACCCTACATCTACTATGGTTTGTTTTTCAGGCTATGCAACACATGTATAAGGGTTGTCTAGTTCTATGCTGTTGCCACGATTGCTTGAGCGACAGAAAACAGTAGTGTTTACAAGCGTGCAGTAAATAAGTAAATTTCACATTATTTTGGTTTTGCTGGTTTATGGCCAAAGCATTTTAAAGTTGAATAATGAATGTGCATGTGATACAACCTTTGTGGTCCTTCATTTTGACTGCACTTGATAATTGTTATTGTAGTACGTAGTTGTTGTTTGTAGTACCAAGTGGCCCAGCTTTACTCCGTAGCACAGGCGAGTAAGAACGAGACTGGAGGAGGTGAGGGCATCGAAGTGCTTAAGAATGAACCATTCGCTGCAACTGATGGTGTACAGCCAAAGACTCCGCTTCTCAATGGAAACTATACTGCCGGGCAATTCACTCACAAAATCTACCACTTAGCAAGGTGAGTTGCTGTGTCCTTGGAAAGCCAAGAAAGTTAGCAAGATATGACTGACTAAGTCATTGTTTCTATTCTTTTTTTTCTGAGCAATATGGGGGTTCGACTTCAGGTGCAACTGGTGAAATTGGCAGAAATGGAAAACTGTAAGGAAAGGAGTTTGTCCAGTCAATAGCTTGCTGCTGTTTGCTTTGCACTTGAGCTGAAAGACCTAGAGGACAATGCTGATGGGTGTATGTAAATAAATGAATGATAATTGTGCCTTATAATTCTGCTTAACCCTTTAATGACGAAAGTGTACTAAAATGTATGGGAAACCATCAGCTCGTCGTTAAAGGGTTAAGGACGTGGCCATTATTTTAGATTTGATATTTAATTTACTGAGCATAGATAAGTTTATTTCGATCTTTAACTGATACTAAAGTTAATGATCTTGCTATGCTGTAAACATTAACAATGTTTTATTTGCGAAACTATTTTCATAAACTATGGAAATGTTACATTACCAGCAGTGCTAGATTAATGATTATTCTGTTTTAAAAATTCACTATTAGTAAGTCTTTTAGTTGCTCTGTAACATCTATGCTTGCATGTCTGTATGTCGTAACACTATCGTAAAAACCTGTTTGATGCAGTTTGTGCTTGTTCCAAGTAGAGCATGTCACGATGAACTTAAGGTTCTGTTTATAAATGCAGTATGAAAGTTTTTATAAAACATGTCCTGTCCGAATAGTATCTCGATATTTCTATTTTGATTTTCTATTTTGTTTAAGCAGTTTATCTGTGCATTGACATACAGTGACCTAGTTTTTATAACAAAACTTTATTTATTGATCATCTCTGTTGAGTAGATACCGATGAAATAGAAATCAATAATCTATTTAACGCTTGACTGCGGTTAATGAAACTGCTGCAGTGAAGCACAGTGCAATGACACCTTGAGGCTAACAGAATAAAAATTCAATCTGAGATAACGAATTTTTTGCTGAAAGTATTGCATTTGATGTTAGAAAATCGCTGTAGCATTGAGTGAATGTTGTCTTAGGTAGCATGTAATATTTTATGATTGCACTTCAGAATTTAGAAGAACTCTAAGTTCTTTAGTTGCTTCAATCAAGACCTTTGTCACTTGCATATTTGCGTAGTCCAGATTTTCTCTGCGAATTGGTTGTTGTTTCTGCTTTGCATGTGGTATTTGACCTTTGCATGTGCCTTGATCATTCTGTACTTGTTTCCAGCTTCTGGTTGTTGATTTTGCCGATTTTGGACTATCCGGAATTATCCAGATGAATTTCTAGCCTGCCGATTAGTTGTTTTCATGTAATTTATAGGCCATTCAGTGATGTAGATCATTTTTAGCTAATGACGGTCATGGCCTGCCGTTATCACCTATACAGTGACTGCCTTCATCATAGTTCAGGGAGGTAATAGATACATTGATCACAGGAGGGGAGGAGGGTTGACTCTCAATAACCCTGAGTCGGCACTGTTCTGTACTTGGGGTGGGGTATTAAGTTCAGTAGACAGCACATGTGGGAGGGATAATCGGGGCTAGGAGCAGCTTCTGAAGGATTCAAGCCTGAAGGATACACAGACAGACAGAGACAGACACAGAGTCTTGCGGAGATCTCTTGCAACCCCAACTGACCAGCCGACTTTCAAACATGGGTGACTCGATGTTGTACTATTCGGAATCGGAGAATGCAAATAAGCCTACACTAGTATCCGGAATCGGCAAAAAAAACGAAACCTACTGAAAATCACACTTTACATTGACTGTTGTAACTAGGTGTTTAGAGAAGCACCTATATCTACCATGGTAAATTTTGGACCACATGAGATAGTGAGGCTCATAAAATTATTTGCTCAGAAACTGGTTTTGCCTTCATGGAAACTGGCCAGCTGTCACCAATGAGTATCTCCCCATGGCTGTTATTTCATTTGTTTTATTACTGGCTGATAAAGTGCTTCTAACAGAAGTGCATGTTGAGATGTTCTGTTTTTATTCTTATCTTTGCTTAAATCAGTATGCTGACTCTGACTGCCTGAGGATTGGTTTTGAAGTTTCACTTAGCATATCCTAAGGAAAGTCTTGAACAAATAAGTTCATGCAGTCTCTTTATAGTTTGGTCTGGTTCGAAGGAGTTCATGGTCAATTTCTGTGCAGTTGATATTATGGGCATTTTGTCTTTTCCTGCAGCTGTCAGAACGTAATGGATTATGCAATGACAGCTGGACTGTCATTAGTCTTCTAAGCTTCACAAGTCAGGTTGTTGTGACAATACTTGCCTGCACATAGACAGTGGCACAATTAGTGTCAGCATGCTTCAGTAGTTGCACTTATGACGGCTGAAGAATTTAGCAGTTAATATGATGTTTTTAAAGACACTGTGAAAGACCTAATTGTTGAAAAGCTTATCCTGTTCTGGAGGTACTCTGATAGTTTATATAATATAATGCAGTATGCCCTGAATGAACTTACCTATCTAGGTTCCATATGACTGATATAGAGATGACTTTAGCTTACAGAATGCAGTCTGTTAACTACTGATGTAGTTGCTGTCTTTGAAGTCGCCTGAATGTAAATACGGCTGCATTTTGACTTTTCAGCAAGGTTCCCAAGTTTGCCCGTGCGTTGGCCCCAAAGGGTTCTTTGCATATTCATGAGGAAGCGTGGAATGCCTTTCCCTACTGCCGGACTGTGGTGTCGGTAAGAAGGAAGGCATACCAGATTGACTGCACTTATGATGTGTAGAAGTGCAGACTATGATGCTTGCTGCACTGACTTTCACTCGAGTCTGAAGACAGTGGTTCAGCAATTTTTATAGATTGGTTTATTTATGCAGTTCTTGGTGAAATTCTGAAAACTTTCTCAAGTTGCTTAAAGTTTTTGACAAATGAAATTTTAATTTTGAATCATTTTACTTTTATTAATTTGTTGTAAAATTCCCAAATTTGTAATTCTTTTAATGTTTTCAATACCATTTTTTCAAATTAAGAAATGAACAGTTGCTTTTATTATTAACTGTTTGTAAGAAAGACGTTTTTATATCTATTTCTGATTACCGTAAACTGTGACACAAGGGAATATAGAAGTTGCTGAACCGTGCCTTGTAAATAGACGACATTTAGCTTAGTTGTAATGGGTGATGGTCATGCTCTGGTCATGAAATCAACATGGTTACAGATTATTTATCTTTTGAAAGTTTCGTTAAAAAAATTGCAAGTAATGATCAGTTCTCGTGAATTGGTGAGATTTAGTAGGAAGACCTGGATTCTAAATTTAATTCAAATTTAGAGCATGATTTATATTGTTATATATCAATTATTTATCCTTTAGAAGTCTTTTCAAACGTTGCAAGCAAAGTTCAGTCCTCCTGAATGGGTGAAATTAAATAAGAAGACATGGATTCAAAATTTAATTCAACTTTAGAGCATGGCTTTTTTATCAACGTCATCAGTTCATGATGCCTGCCATTTGGCGGCGATGGGTACGAATACGTGATCACCATTGTCCTCCGTCATTTGTCAAGTCCTATGCTCCCCATAATGCTAGTCCAAGTGATGTTATGTCCTCTTTTATGTTGTCTGTCCAACATAGTCTTTATTTCTCTTTTCTTTGAATCTTGCATGTAGTGCTTTGTGTAGCATTTGGTCAACTGGCATTCTACATGCTCAAACCACCGGATTCTTCATTGAACAACTTTGTCTAGCAGAATTGTTTCAATACCTAATGTCATGGCTAATGATTGTCTTATGTCATCATTTCTTATTTTTTTAGTCTTGAAATCCCTTCCACAGCCAACTAATTTCTGCTGTAGTTATTCTGTTCTCATCTTGCTTTCGCATTGTATAACATTGAGACCCATAGAGGAAAATAGTTTATATCATTGTCAATCATAGAATTTAGAAACTATTGTCTACTATATTTTTGTCTTGGTTTTCTTTCTTGATGCTCTTCCTCTCCATATCCTGTTCATTTTCCAAATGCTTTTAACATGACCTTAGTACAATGCTGTACTTGCTATGGCTCAAATTGAAAGTGCTTTAAAGACTTTCCAATGAAATATGATTGTTGAGGCACGTTTTACAAAGAATATAACGAGTTGATGATGCAATTTGTGTTGCAAGTTGTGAAGATTAACTCTCAGTTGTTGGCTCAACAAGAAACCAAAGGCTTTAAGCTTTCTTAAGCATGCTACCAATAAGTTTTTTGGAATTAATTACATAAAACTGTTGCAATCACGGTCAAGCTTTAGCTACATGTAACGGCATGATTCGAAGAATTGTCAGCTTTCATTAGTGTATGATGAAGATACACTAACCTGAAAGATGAATATAAACATTAATTTTGGTTGAAGTATGATGGTGGACATGGCTGGCTGCTTTGTTTCTGAACAGCTTATGCACATGTGTAGTGATATTCCTACCTAGATACGGTTTGTGCCAGTGTGCTTTGTTTTAGAGAGCGCCTTCATGTTTGGTATACTTTAATTTTATTATGCTTCTGTATTGTTCTCTCCTCAGTTTGTTGCTGGTTGCCATCTTCTAATTTGAACAGTTTTCAGTATCAATGGTAGTGAGTAGACCGATTTTCCTGTGCAGATTATTTGTTTAACTGATGATTCCTCCCTCCCAGCCTATCTCTTGGTAGTGTTGCCGTCTATTTTCCTGTTTTAAATTATTCTGTTCCCAGCAAAGTGCCGACGTACATTCTTTGGCTGGCACCGAAAGGCTCACTCGAAATACACGAAGAGGCCTGGAATGCATTTCCATATTGTAGAACAGTTGTCACGGTAAGAGGGCGCCACTCTCAGGTTAGCTGACAGTGGTGTATTCAGTTGAGCCTGGCTCAGCAATAAGTATCTACGTCTTAAATTCTTAATGAATTTTCTGTTTACTTTTTAGCCAAGAGATCATTTCTTAATACTTTATTATAGTTTCTCAAGGTATTTATTTATATTTCTTTATTTTCAGCCCGTTTTTGAGTGATTTTCCGTCCTTCCTGTGTTCTTTGGGCTTTTTAATAAGTTTAGTTTTTAGTTACCTACTCTTGTTCTTGCTAACACGGTTGTCTCATTTATCTCTTCAAGATTTTGATAGCTAAAATGATCCTTTTGTCATGCCCACAGTTGGCAAGCATTGTTATTCAGTTTGCATAAGATTTGCTTTGCTGCACATTACCAGCAGCTGTATTTATGTTTGCGCATTTATAAATAAGTATACAATACATTGTGCATACTGTATTTAGAATTACAAAGCATGCACATAAATTGTGCATACTTATTTATGTAACGATTATTATATTAATGCTGCTAATATTTGCATTTTATTAACACGCAATTTCAACTGTCTGCAAACTAGTTTGATTTCTGAGTGTCTTTGATCAGTGACTGCTCTCCAGTCTTGGGCTAAACTGATTATTGGCTGGGCTTGTTGACCAATGACCAACTGTCAGCTGATATAACAGCTGACCAATCAACGGCCTGCAGACTGACATGCCACTTTATTAAAACTAAGTCAAAACGTTAGATCGCTTTTGCTTGTAGACCTGAGTTGGTAATCAGAGAAACAATGAACTTCATAATCGTAATCTTGAAATTTCTAAAGTGCTATTTAAAAGCTAAGTGCCAGGCAGCAGCTTATTCACAAGAGCTGCCATCTTGTCAGAGATTCCAAGTGAAGGTTCAAGTGAGGTCCAACTCCCGGTGTTACTGCGTAGTTTTTGTGTCAGATGCTATGTAATGCCAATACAAACTTGCCAAGGAAAATCATAATGTTTCAAACCTTGGATAGCAAAAGAAAAACAGGGCAAAGTTTAATGAATCTATATCTCTCCTCAGACTTTGGCTGTGTTTTGGCCAAACTTGAGCCCCAGTAAAGTAGTAATTAATTATTTATGAACAAAGAATATTCACAGCTAATAAGGGTCCTGTAGTCCATTTGGTGGTAGTTGCTAGGGAATGTTGGTGCCATTAAGCAGTCTGGACTTTGATCCAAGTTCTTCCATGTAATCTGAGCTGTCAGTCCAACTGAGCTTCCTACAATGTCTTCTTTTAGACTTGAGCTGCTCTAAGTTGTCTTTCTGCATCACGAGCACCTTTCACCCAAGGCCACCAAGATCTGGAACAGCCTTTCCACTGCTATCAATCTTGAATCATCCTGTACAGCCTTGCAACTGTCAATAAGTTCTATTTCTTTACCTTCTATATTTGAAGTAATTTACTAAAACCATTTAGTAAACAATCTGAAGTCCAGTCATTTGGTAAAAGAATGTATAAATTTCTGTTGTGTCACTTTCCCTGACATATTGTCAAGATGTTTTGATTTCGAATGGTAGTCTGTTGTCTGACCCTAAAAGACAAGTGTATGGCCAGTGTTAAGAGATTGTTTTTGGGGAATAATTGTTGTCTTGCTGACATTGTTTTTACTTGTGAAATTTTGCAGAATCCAGATTACATGAAAGAGAATTTTGTAATAAAAATCGAGTCCATACATTTACCAGACAAAGGAGAGACAGAGAATGTGAGTTGCTGTTGCCTTCTTATCCTAACAATCAGTGTTATAATTAACGTGTTCATTATTTTTATCAGCTGTGGCATCTCTTCTCTGTTTTAATTGATGTTTCAGTTGAGCAATGCGTTGGCGGTCATACATGTGCAATATATCTAAACGAGTTGTTTTCCTCTTCTCTTTGTTCAGGCGTTTCATGTTCTAAAGGCAGATTTTAAATGTAGTCATTGTCTTTTCTTGCCATTATTGGCTGCTTCTGCTACTAGTTACTGTGATGCATTTCTGGCTGAAAATGCTTCTAACATAGGCCAACATCTATAGGATAGGAGTAGTGATATGCACTTGTGTGTAATACATAAACTTGTGCATATCCTGATCTTACTGTACCTTCTACTTCCATTACTTTGTGTATTGCATCATACCATATTTATGTAAGGCATCAGGCATTCATTGTTCAGTGAAAGACTGTGGAGGTAGTTTTAATTTAATATAAAAGGAAACAGCACCCCTCTGGAGACGCAACCATCCATTCTTTTTCAGTCAGTTTCAAACCAGCCAATCCATTCAAACCAATCTGCTGCCCTAATATTTCTCCAGTGTCATGTCACCTGATCCTTTACTTTGAAAACATTGAGTAGCCCATGCTGCAAAGCCCCTCTGATATAAAATTCTGGCAGTAAGGCTATGGTTGATTTGTGGAAGAGGGAGTCTTTCAGTTTCGAATATATATTCCAAACTGAAAGACTACTTTCCACAAATCCTATTCTTATTTTTCATCTCCTTTACCTCTCTTGCCGCTTCAATTCTGAATGCCATTAACCATAACCATCTGACTTCTTACCTACATTGGAACTTGACCTGGAACCAAAAATCTGCCTTGTCTGCTTGTATTTTCTGTTTTAATTGAGCACCTGTGAATAAGCTGTTTGGCTGATGAATAAAAGGTCACAATTGTCTGGTTGTTTTCTTTTGGACATCTGTTATATTGTCTGTGTTGTTCATTCATTGTCTAGTGATGTGTACTTGTGTAGGCCTTATTGTCATCTCCTCATCAGTGTCTAGGTGTTGGCACATTGTGTGCTTGAGAGCCTGTAAGGCATGCTATGTAAGAGATACCCAGTTTTATTCCAGTAAGTTATGTTGTCTGTGGCTTGTATTTGTGTTGTCAAGAGTAGCGGTCATTTGACTAGTTGTTACTGTTCTGCAGGCACATGGATTGGATCAGGAAACATTAGTCAAGAGAGAAGTTGTTCGAATCGATATAGCCAACGATCCAGTGGATAGAAGAGTGAGTCTCTTTGCGATAACCCAATACCAGATCAACATTTTGCATCTAGGTTTTCTCAGCAAGTTGCCTGAATGAAATTACTCATATTGCAAGGCCATCAATGTATTATCTTACATGCAACAAAACAATGGTCCGATTCTGGAGTAAATCGGTGCACGTGAACTGTGACTGCCAAGGCACTGGTATGTGATGTGCAATAGTTCTAAACCAGTGACACCTGTAATGACTGTTTTTTAGAGTAATGTTTTGGTGAAAATTCCAATTTTTAATTCTTTCATTAGCCAACCACAACCTGCAAATACATCGCTACATGATCTTTTATACACTGAAATTTTGGTCACAAGATATCATTTTAGTATAACATGGCCCTTGCAACAATGTGGTATGAATTCCAAATTTCAGGTTCATTAATTCATTCAGAGCATTTATGTAGCTTCGTAAGATTCTTCTGCAGGGGAATTCTCAGTCCAGCTCTGGCAGGCGAGAACAGTTTTCAAGTGTTTGTAGAAATGTGCTTGCTAATTGCAATCTGACATAAAGCGTCACTTCTAGAAAAGAACTTGTCAGAGGCACTCCTGACCCAATCAGTGAAATTGTTGTCAAACGATACAGGCTTCAGGCACTTGCAAAACTGTGGAAGGGACAAACTAAGACGACACACAAATCCAAGGGAGGCTATTCCAGGCAGATGGCCCATGCACAGAAGAAGCATAATTTATGCGTTTTTGTGAGGGAGCTTTGTATCAATATTGTTTTTTTAAAATGATTACCAATTATATTATAAATCTAACTTTATGACATTTTCTGCTTATCTACGTTTTCATGTAGGATTACAAACCAGACGAAGATCCAAGCACTTTCAAATCGGAGAAGACAGGTCGTGGGCCGCTCAAGGGACCTGGCTGGGAGGGCAACGTCAACCCAGTCATGTGCTGCTACAAACTCGTGACTGTTGAATTCAAGTGGTGGGGACTTCAGGGAAAAGTTGAAAAGTTCATCCACAAGGTGAGCAATACAGGAAGGAAGAGGTCTTAGTCCAATTGGTCAGCATTTGTGGGTGTATGTGTGTTTATGTGTTATTATGTGCATCAGGACCTCGTTAAATTGATAAATATTGTTATTGTAAGTGCTTATTTATATAGCACCTCTTTAAGAAACTCATTAGATGTGCTCCCAAACTGATTACACAAGACCACAATTGGAAAAGATATGTCATTATAAAAAATCTGATACATTTGCTTTGTGCACATGGATCTGAAGTATAATTAGTGGCTAAAATGATGTTTCTGTTACTGAATTGCAAGAACGCTATCTGGTGCAACAGAGTACATTCTTTACAAACAGTAGTTTCCATTGTTTAATGGCACCTTAAGGTGCCAGGGCCATTTACATCAATGCTCTGCTTTTTCCAGGCTTGGGACTATAATATTAATAATAATAAGATGACTTGTGTATCGCTGTAGCACAACCAAGACTGAAGGAAAGAATACTGTACACGAGTTCAAAAGTCAATGATAGTCACTTGATTGTGTAAAAAGATAGGTCTTGAGCTGCTATTTAAATGTCTCCCAAGACATGATCAGGATGACCATTCCATGCAGTGGGTCCACCAACAGGAAAGGAACCGTTGCCAAACCTCGTAGAAGACGGTGGAACTTGTAGCAGATTTCTCTATGAGGATCGTACCCGACTTCTGTTCTCGTTGTCTGCTACCCGAATGCAGAAATCAGATGTAGTCTGGCAGTAGATTATTCATTGCTTTGTAAGTGATGAAGCACGGTTTGTAGCCAACCAATCCACTGGGGATTGGTGAAGTTACATTATTTCTTACAAAGGTTTCCTGACTGAGCTGTAATTAGCTGTGGTTGCTTTTCATTTCTGCTTAGGCCGAGCGGCGAATCTTCACCAACTTCCATCGCCAGGTCTTCTGCTGGACCGATCAGTGGCACGGTCTGACAATGGCCGACATCCGCGCCATTGAGGACAAAACTAAAGTGGAACTGGATGAAGTAAGTTTCATGTCCAGCGAGTATAGGAAAGCAGTCTGCAGCATCGTGTGATTTACTTAGCTATAACATAAGAGATATGTAATATAATACATAAAGTCATAATGTAACATGTAAAAAGATAGAACTTAACAGTATACTATATATATATATATATATATATATATATATATATATCTTCGTTTAATAGAACAAACTGACAAACCGCAGTGAGTTACATAATGGAAAGGAAAACAGATCTAATATATGTGGTATAGTTGCTGAGTTTACAGTTTATTGAAAAGCCTAAATTAGAGTATGTAGGCTATATTTCTTTACATAATTATGTGATCATAATATGGCAATCATGTATTGGCAATGCTTTGTCAGTTTGATGTCAGCTGCCCTGTAAATACCTGTCTTCTATAGTAATTTAAATTTATATTTTTTAAATGCAAATGTATGAACTGTACTTATCGTGAATGTTCTGGCTTAATGTACTTGCATACGCTGTTGAAATTTTGAACAATGATAAAATGACAGTAGCTTTTTTGCTTATTCCACGAGTTATAAAAAGCGTAAGTGGTCTTAAGTGGTCATTGATGTCGTTGAAGTCATGCATATGGCATGCTAATGCAAACACATTCAGCTTTAACATGGTTTTGAGAGGTCCTTCATGTGCATAACTGCATATACATATTAGATATATGCAGTATATTTATAGCTTATATATATATTATGTATTCATACATAATGTGTATATATATATATGTATGTGTATTTTTGGTTATATGCAAATGAGTACAAAAACGCATCAAACTTAGCATGTATACAACTATACATGCAGAGACATGTTGATATGTTCTATACTAATTGAAAAACTTGTCTAAAATCAATTTCTGTTGTGTGTGGAAATACATTGTCTATTTAATTGAAGCAGTTGGTTGGGCATTGCTTTCAATTACATCATACATAAATGCTTAGATACAAGCTTGCTTACATACATACATGCACACATACGGGTGTATATGATAATAGTATTGTACACAAGAGGTTTTATGACTTTCTTAATGAGAGCCTGCATAGGTTAATGGATTGGTTGTGCTAAATGCTAATAAATAAAAATATAGTTATCCACATTATCTCAATGTGTACTCAATGAATGGTGATTCGTAAGGGTAAGCTACAAAGGGACACATTAGATGAACTAATGGACACATATTGACTAAACCACAAAGAGACATGTATTGGCTATGTAACAAAGGAGCAAATATTGGCTAAGCTAATGGGCACATATCGGCTAAGCAGAGGGATACATAGTGCTGTCATATTAGTAATAAATTGTCATTTTTACTTCATGCTAAATTTGCTGTGGTTGTTTTTTTCAGCAACGGAAGAAGGGACCTGTACGTGGCACCAAGGAGGAGGGTGATTAGACAGCCTTAGCCAATTTTATCCGGAAGATGCATCTCCAGAAGCTGCTGCGTTATCACTGCAGTTTTGCGTTTCAGTCTATATGTATAAGAAAGAACTTGTAAGCCCTAAGTCCTAGAGTATTCGAAATCTGATGTACAGCAATGCATGGCATGGACATCATTTGTTTCTCTGTAAGAAGAAATTCGGATTCGTATTTTGTAGAATTGGTTGTATTATGTAAATATCTGCCTTCGATTGAGGTGATGTTCTCGTCTTGTGAATGTTGTCGTCTGTCCGTAGTCCGTATGCGTTTGGCTTCAGTGGGTGTTGCTCAGTGGAAACTCCTCAGTCTTTTCCAGCCTGCATTCGAATTGTTTTAGGCACAATTGTCCTTATGTAGGTAACTCTTACGGTGGCTTTGTAGCTGTTTGTCTTTGTGGCCAGGATTCAAGGGTGCATCCCAGTATGTCATAGGAACTGAGTTGAATCCTCGATATGTGCAACCCATCATCCGAGAATTTCTCAATACGTGCAGCCACAGGAAAGACGTATTGCCTATTGGGCTGCTGTTGCTTATTTGATAGGTCCTCCAAACCCAGACCTTGTCCCAGAGACTATTCTAATTCTATTGGTACAGGCACGTTATAAATGAGCGATGTGCAGCATAGATGATAGTTCTTACTTTGCTCTTCGAGGGGAGAATAAGGAGTGCTTGACTTGCTGTCAATTGCTGATTTGTTTTAGTAATGGTCGTATAAAATACAGATTACCTCTGATTTTTTTCCCCGGCATAACCAGCATCTTCCGTGTATATTGCTCGCAAAGTGGACACTAAATCAATTAAAAATGTAGAACTCTGGACAGATCAGTTTTGTTAAGCTTGCTTGCATATAATGTGAATAGGTCTGTTTTGTTTGCTAAGCCTCACTTCAGTTCTGTGCTGCCCGCGTCTGTGCTTGTGTTTAGGCCTAAGTATTGATTCCTTGACTTGCCAGCTATACTTTTTGAATATGAACAGTTCACCTAACCTGGCCTTTAGGTGAACTGACCCATTACTTAAGTACCACTGAAGAGATGTAGAGTGGTGTGGTGTTGCATCTTCTACATTACAAGCGGGTCCCTCAGGTAGTTATTAAGTCACGAGTCGCACATCGGCTTCGTCGACCAGTTCTCAACTGGTGGTCGTCGCCATACGTATTGTGTTTGTTCCGTACACTTCTGTAGCAATGCACAGGTAATTTTTCTGTCGTTTTTATCGTTGAATTGCCGCCTTCTTTAGAATTAGTTGTAGTCAGAATCCATGACTCCTATATTTGTGAACTGAATAGCTTTGATCTGAATTCACAGTTTCCTAGATTTGTGTGTAATTATGAAAATGTGCCTCTGGCAGAATCCAACATGTATTTGTTGCAGCTATTGAAATTGTTTAACAAAATTCCTTTGTATGTGCTGTGCAAACAGCCTGATGATGAAGTGGCAGTTTTGATGGATAAAGTAGCAAATTTAAATGCAAATGTGATGTGTTTCATTTTTATTACAGTAGATGACTTGATGTAGAAGGTAAGAGTAATTTGCCAAGGCCTGTTATTAATCCTGAAGGACAGTGAAGGTAAAGAAAGAAACTAAAATATCACAACAGTGCTACAGATGCAATGTGAAGTACACAAACTGATGAAAATGTATAAAACCTCAAAGGGGTCGTCCATTAATTATGTCAACAAAATAGGGGGCAGGGGTTTGGAAAAGTTTGACAGTTGTTGACAGGGGGGAGGGTTCAGTGCAAGTTGACGTCAACAGGGTTCAGTGCAAGTTGAACGTCAAAAAAAGTTTCCCAATGAATCAAAAAAAAGCAAGTTAAAGAAAAAAAAAAAAGTCATCGGAGTTCAAATCTCCAAAAAGGTCATTGAGAAAAAAATTTCAGTCTGGCTACGCTGCTGGTAGGGGGGGGGTTCTGGGATTGTTGACATAATTTTTTGGGGTCCGTCAATGTTTGACAGTTGTTGACAAGGGGGGGGGGGTCAAAAAAGGCCTAAAATTTGTTGACATAATTAATGGACGACCCCAAAGTGCTGGTACCCTCCAAAATGCTAAGAGCATGGTATTTGGTGTAATGAATGGTGTTACTGATTGAGTGTCCATGGACACGTGATGTGTAAATTGTCCACATCTTGAGTTTTACTTTTTCTACCTTTCCACAAGCCACAGTTGTACTTCATTCTTGGTTGAGTTCATGGTTATTAGAGAAACAAATCACCTGTGTGATAGATTGAAGCAGTTACATTCTAAAGTTGCAGTGCAGTTATAAGAGTCCAAATTGAAAAGCTTCATGTTTAAGAAATGTCCACATAAGTTAAAGAAAGAGCATTTTATTATGTATCCCATATCAATAGCATAGCGAGGGTGTTCCAATATGGGTCAGGGCACAACTAAAGAGGGGGCACCAATTAAGATGCTATGGTTCAGCCTTTGGGCTAAGTATTAGCAACTTTATTTTCTCAACCTGGGCAAATGTTGGCAAGTGTCTGAGATACTCTCTTCAGTCAATGCATGTGTTTTACAGCCAAGTTTGAGTATTTGACTTGAGTTTTCACATAACTGGTTCGTCCTGTAGGAAGTATTCAACATTGTGTGCTTGGGTATACCATATACGTATCTGTTCATGCATGTATGTCCCTAAGTAGACAATTGCCATAAGGGTTTTTGAGTAGTTTTCAAAAGTGCTGTGCTCACCTGCCTGAAAGGTATTTTTAGCCTTGGCAAATGAGATCAAGTGTCTGAGAATCCACTCTATAGTTGATGTACTTGTTTCTCAGCCAAGTTTTAGTATCATTTGGTCCCAGCAAGGTTTTACGGTAGGTTTGTGGTAAAAGTTTTACCACAAACCTCAATTGACTGTCAAGCACACTAGTCACTAGACTAACACACACCTTGCAGTTACAGTCAACCTTTGTGGCTGTCTATACGCTATAGTGATACTTAAAATTTGTTGTTAAGATCTTAAATGGAAGCTTAATAAATTCCTTTAATCTTTGTGATGTGATTTTAATGTACACATTCCAAACCATCGAACCACAACGAGCAGAGTCGCTTTTGACATGTTGGTTTTTCCAGGAGGAGGTGCTGTATTCAACATTGTGTGCCGTGGTATATGTTCATCTATGTAAGTCTATAAGTATACCTTAGTATGCATGTACAATGCCTTTTGAGTACTGTTCAACAGTGCTGTGGTCACCTGCCTAAAAGTGTTGTGTGGAAACATCACCACTGGCAGGTTATCACACAGGCATAGAATCCAACCAGTGGACTTATATTCATTTATTAGAAATCATGCAGCCTGATGCAGGTTGTCAGGCCACAACCTGGAACATATCAAACAGGTAATGAATACAATAATAAAAGAATAGTGTTAATCGAGCTGCTGTTGTACAGGAAGTAAGAGATGTTAGGGATTGCATCCAGAGTCAACAGGTGACGGCAAGTTCCAAACTACAGTTGTTCAATGAAAATGATTAATGTCTTGGTGGTCATTTGATGGAACAGATATACTGCTCCCTGAGAGTCCGAGGCTAACTGTAAGCAATATTGACCCTGTTCAGGACCATGGGTTAGTGCCTTGTGAGTAAACAACAGAGTAAGTGCATGATGGTCTAATGGTTAGCATGCTGGACTGTCAACTGAGTCGGTCCAAGAGTTCGGAGGTTGAAATCTCCACCAGGCCAGAAATTTGTTTCAAAATGTCTGCACCCTCTAGCCCAGTGCTTCCCAAACTTTTCAGTGTCACGGACCGGCAGAAAATTTCCAACTGCAGGAGGACCGGTGCCAAATTATTAATTATTTCTCTGTTTCGTTTTCGAGCACTTAAATTACTCAAAAATTGATTTAAATGCATGTTTAGCCAATTATATGACTCTATTGCCCTTTAAATGCTATCCTAATAAATCTTTTTGTTCTGTCTTTTAAAAATATAATAGTCATTTCTTGATTCCGAGACAATTTGACCAGTTTCTTGACTCATTTTGCGGACCGGCAACTGAGGCCTCGCGGACCGGCACCGGTCCGCGGACCACCACTTTGGGAAGCACTGCTCTAGCCGACTCAGCTATAATGTGTACACTGTCAGTGGAAAAATCAGATAACGAGGGGAGAGGGCTGGCCACCCACCATCTATTCCATCATATGCCAAACTGAAAAATGAAGTCGCTAACACTGCATACCCATGGCTGCTTCTATGTTAAAACTAGAAACAGATATGTGAATTTCCCCTTTTTGCCATTAGTCATGTGAGTGTTACAAGGCACTGATTTAGGATACAGTCCATGGCTATTTCTCTTAGGCTTCACTGCCATAAGATAGGAAGTTTCACGTTTGACAGTCGGCCGTGATAATGGCTGATGTGGTGGGGTGGTGCTTGCAGCTGTTGGTTTAGTCAGGCCAGAGTATTAAGAGCCAACATTAATCCTATGTAAATTATACAACCTTGTTTTCAATGCGTTCTGCGGTCATGTTTTATGATTGTGCTGTTTATATATAATAACGATGATGCCAAGTACATTTGTCCACTCATGTGTCAGCTGATAGAGATCTAAACCCAGTGTCCTTGTCACTATCATATCATAAGACTTGCCACTTACTTCCGTGCCTCTTTAAGGGACATGTATATGCTTGAAAGCATATTTATAGTGTCTTTTAAGGATCTCTACAATAATAAAATTGCCAATGTATTGTCTTAATATAACTTGTATGGGATGGAGAGTAGGCAACATAAACTGAGCCTTTTTTAAAAGCCTTGTATTCATATACCCGGTAGTGTTCAGTGTTAACTCACTTGGGGAAGAGAAACAAGTTTTCATATTCAATTGGGTGAGGTATTGAAAGTGACTAAGAAAGAGAGGTATTAGCAAGTGATTATGCATAGAGTGCAAAACTTTTAAGACAATGTAGGTATGATCAAGAGGACACGTAAGCAGATGCAAGGAACCATACTGAGGTCATGTAAATCACTGATGATTTGTAAATCACTGGCACCAGGTGACTGTATGGAATTTACACCTTAAACATGGCAATTTGATATCAGGTTATTAGGATCTGAGCTATGAAGAAAGGTTGAAAAGGTGTAAGCAAACAAATATGTTAGAGAAGGAGGAGCAGAGGAGACCTAATTGAAGCTTATAAGATTATCAATGATAGCAGGGGCATAGCAAGGGTTTGGGGCCCTTGTTCAATGCTTCGGTGGTGGGCCCCTTGAACCTCCCTTCGCTTTCAAACAAAAGAAAACCTGTGCACAAGTGTCTATTGTAGTCTAAGAAGAAGAATCCTAAAAGTTAAAACGTTTGTCTATTGTAGTCTAAGAAGAAGAATCCTAAAAGTTAAAACGTTTGTTTTCGCGCTTTCTCTTGCGCACAAATATCCGCCACTTTTGAAGTGTCGAGCTAACGCAAATAAAACTATTGAGTGCAGATGCTGTACATGTAGATTTAGCTTCGTTAAGTTGATTTGATTTCTGGGACATAGGCCTATGTGTAAATTCTTTTAGAAACCAAAAAGGACATTAGGGCAGAAAATATTCAGTAAGAGTTGCAGATTTGTGGAATGGTTTAGATGATTGTAGGGCCTACAGGCCTGATGGACCTTACCACAGGTTTGAAAAGAAACGAGGAAGAATAGGACTTTGAGCATGCCTTAGTAACTTGTGCAAACCTCTGTTGTGTTCTGCTATTTATTAATAACAGGCTTAATAATAAATCTGTCTCAGTGAGAGGATTATACGCTTTTCTTACCTGTGTTCACTGCTTAGGCTGAAGTGAATTCTCAAATGGACTGGTGCACATTTTCTTCTGCCCTAATTTTATTATATGCTGTACCAAGATAGACGTACTGCATTCATCAGTGGATGGTCATGGAATGTAAAGGCCTGTAACACGAGGACTATATTATGCAGGAGTTTATGGTTCCTTCACTACTGACTTACTGATGCACACAATGACATTGTATACAAGGGCAACTAATATTTGCCCTTCTTGTGTGACATCTTATACTTTCACGACGCTTGCCTTCCCTTGAAACGCCTTCGCTTCTCTGCCAACACGTTTCATTCAACAGTTTCAAGTGAGTATGGGACTAATCATACTCTGATGACTGCCAATCAATCGGAATTTTCTTTAACAATGTCTCAGTAAACTGAGTAAAGGTGAGTCTGTTAGTTTGTGAATTATATCAGGTGTAGTTTCAGTTCAGACAGCAAAGATGATTTACCTATACATGTATACATTTCATTTTTAATATAGGGTCAAACCTCAAAAGAATGCAAGAGAAGTTAGTTACACTGTAATTAGCCTACTGCAGGCCAATGATAACAAGTAGGATATTGC
Organism: Aporrectodea caliginosa; assembly: GCA_020284085.1. Classification (NCBI taxonomy): domain Eukaryota; kingdom Metazoa; phylum Annelida; class Clitellata; order Crassiclitellata; family Lumbricidae; genus Aporrectodea; species Aporrectodea caliginosa. The sequence continues at coordinate 749,780 of JACEVL010000062.1, forward strand.
TGATGATCTTGATTTAATTACTATAGAAGATAATTAACATATACATACATACATACATAGCATACATACATACATACATACATACATAGGCATATATATATATATATATATATATATATATATATATATATAATATTATCACAACTGTCATGATAATTTATCATGACAGTTGTGTCTGTAATACCACGTGGTATGGTTGTTGTATGCTTATATTGCTGGTATCTTTGCAGCCTGTGAGCTGTGTTTAGTTAGCCTTAGCTATAGGGCACCCATAGGCATATTTGAGTATCAAGGACAGCCCACTTGCAGACTATACCCGTTGGTCTCATTACTTCCTCGTTTGTAGGCCGACAGGCTCGGTAGCTACGTCAGAGTAGAAAGGTTGCCTAGTTGTACACCTGCAAGTGGTGACCGGAGCCAGTCGCTTGTGCCTGTGAATGCAGGCAATAAATTGCTGGTACAATTGCCTTAATTATTTATTGCTCTTATCAGTGGGGCCCGGTGTCATTTAAATCTCATGCGACTAGTTGCTCCTTAACCAGGATTCAGTTAATAGCTTAACAATAGCGTTTATTATGCTTCAGCTTGTCGGATACAGGTGAGTTTCATTAAAAAGTCTTTATAATATTATGTCGTCCTTGTGCCTGTCTGTCATTCTGCCACCTGCTGATCTCCGTGTGTCTGCCCTGTCCTTCAACCTGTCTGTCTGCCCTAGATCTGTCTTTCTACAGGTTGATCTCATCTTGTATGTAGGCCTATCGCTGTCTGTCTGTCTGTCTGTCTGATCCAGTCGGACATGTCTGTCTGTCTGTCTGTGCTAAATAGCCCAAGTGTTGTGAGACACCCATGGCAATACACAATAATGTATGCTGATTTCACCCGTTGGCAAAGTGCATGTAGGGTTCGTAATCACATTCTCTAGATTTCTACAGCGCCGAAGAGAGTGAAGCAGTGGGAACGAGCTTATTCACAGGCGCTTCGTCAAAACAAATTCGATATAAACAGGTAGGTAAAGAATCCGGTCATTAATAGTTTTTTGGTTAAACTCATCAATATCCAATGGTAGTAGCCTATTGTCTGTGATTAATTGTGAATGTTAGTGGAAACGTCAATTATAGCATGTGTTCTGTCAGTGTTTGCCAGTGTCCTTGTGGCATAGGTTTTCCACTTAAATCGTGATGTCTTCCTATTCATCAGTGGCAGTCATTCAAATAAAAGGTAGGCCACCAGTCGTCGCATGAGAAGTAGACTGTTCTATGCGCACTTTTGGTGAAACGGAGAAAATCGAAAGAGAAAGTTTAGCGACTTAGAATTTAGTACTGAAAACTCTTTTGTGGGACAAAATAGAGAAAGAATGTTTAGAAAACATTTATGTGGATATCGGCAATTTTAAGCAATCACGACGATTGAAGCCTCTTGCATAAGAAAACATAATTTGAAGGCAACTTTTGGAATTTGTTCAAATAGAACAAAATATTACAGAAATAGCTCTATACAATTAAATGTTATGATGATTCGTCATTACATGGAACATTATAATTATTAGCGAAATGAATTACGACTGTCGCTGTAATTATTTATAAAAGTACATTATATAATAATTCTAGAGAAAAAGCTATTTTTGTAATATCATTTTTAACTGTGATACTTGCTATCATTGTATGGGCCCTATATGTGCATTATTTTCGAATTAATCTCTCCATTTTGTCTCTTTATGTAATATTTTTTTGATTATCCTTCTGTAACGGAACACGCTTACTATTATAATGTTCTATATGCATGTGCGAATCACAGTTTGCCGTTCAGACCACGTGACCGCAATAGAACACGATAATCCTGAACCATGTGTATTATAATCAAGAAACATCGTGTTCTGTAATATCCACGTGATAAAATCTCTGGAATATAATTGGTTGTGGTTCACATAGAATATTATAATGCCTATCAGTGGGTAAGAATATGCAAATAGAATAAAATAATTCTGTTCTTTTCCCAGCAAAGGCACCATTTCAACAAGCGCCATTTTGCACGCAGATAGAACAAATTACCCTGAATCGGACAGTGTGTCTAACTCCAATGTAAACAAAACTGCAGATAGAACACTATAGTTCTCATGCGACGCAGTGGTAAGCGAACGGACATCCTCGTGGATACATCCAACGTGTAGCCCCAGTGCTACGCATTTGAAAACCACGAAATAAGGGAGTGCCTCTAGCGGGCACCAGATGACCTGGGCCCTGGGGTGGTTCTTGGGTGATGACCGATCCCAGCGCTAAACAGCAGACGGCAACACCGCTTGATATGATTGTGCGTAGTGCTTCAGCGGCGGAAGATTCCGCCACGCAATGCATGAAGAAATTACTTCTGCGGCGGAAAGTTTTCTACATTTTAACAAATAATGATCGTCGATACTAACTCCAACCATGACCCTAAATGATTTTACTGCACATGATAGCGTTGCATTTTAGTCATAAATAACAAAGTTGCTCCAAATGTTATTAAATCAGCTGCTGTTAAATGTCGTGTGATGTTTCTGACTGCGGTTCCGGGACTATCAGATTTCAGGATGTAATCTATAGGCCTATTGGTATTTTTGTTACTTTTAAAGAGAGGCTGTTGCTGTTATGTCGGTCATTCAGTCAAAAATCTAGATCTAACTTCTGAACTCCATGTTTGAAGATTGCAAATGATGGGCGTGCAATATGAAAGTTAAATAAAAATATAGGCCTATATACATGTACACGTTTTGTACAGCGACCGCATGGTCTCGACCCTGCTCATTTCTCAATGAATTGATCGGGTGAGTTCCTTGACCACCGTATGATGACATGGTCCCTATCCATGTGTCGTATATTTAAGCCTTGGCTAGAGGCAGCCATCCATGGTTTTGAAATGGTAGCGACTTCATTTTTTCTTTGTCTCAGCAAGCGAGTATAGATGCCTAGTCCTCTCTCTTGCCGCGTGATCCAGTGTACATACACATGGCTAAGTTGGCTAGAGGTGCAGGTGGAGCTGAAATCTTTAAACAAATTCTTGGTGGGGTTTGAACCCCCAAACCATTGATAGTCCAGCAGCTAACCACTAGACTGTAGCACACCCGATGGTATTATTTATCGTGCCTTCATTAAAGTTACATGTTGTTACGAATATCCGAACATTATTAGTCTTGAAGTTTAGCTTGTGTTGCTTAATTTAGTTTCATGTGGAGTTATCATTGACTTCTGTAATTGCTTTAGTAGTTGTAGTTTGATTTGGAATTCTATCCTTGTTAACATTTGTTCCATTTCATTTAGACAATCAAAATCATTCAGATAACATAATTCAAATAACTGTTCTCTGTAGTAGGGCTGTGGTGTGGCATGTCTTTCCTTTTCCAGTAGGTCCTGAGATGGCACAGAATGTCCCTGGATTGACTGTACATACATTTTTACTTCTTAGTATGGACTGCATAGTGTGTGGGAGTATAGCATGTTTTGTCTGTTAACTGTTATGGCAATGTTAAAGAATAAAATGGTGGACTGTTGAATTCTGGCAAATCAGTCATCAGTATTTGGAATTTGAGCAAAACTGAGAGCACACTGCTGACCCTAGGAAGGTTTTCTTAAGAAATGTATGCATGTTTTCAGCTCCTTAATATGTTTTATTGTTTGCAGAAGTCTGTCCAGCCCGTGTGCACTCTGATATTATACACTTAGATGTCTGCTCTGACTTCACAAGCCGAAGTATCTATGTAATTGAGTTGATTTGGTCATGTGATGGGTTCATTTGGGATAACAAACTCTCCTTGTCATGTTCTCACTGCGCATCGCATCGTATGCTGTCTATAAGGCTTTTGGTCCTTCTAATGTTAAGTTCCACTGTGTTACTGATTTCAATATGTTGCCATTTATTCCTTTAGTTTTCTGAGCTTTGCAATTGGCTAGACATCTGTGTTAATTGAATTTAAAGTTATTATAAGTTTCAAAATCCATGCAGCTGTTAATTTCGGTTTTTCCCAGGTATTCGGCCAATATTGTTTGGTTTGTTTACTTTTGCTTCATTTCTGTTTTATTTCTTTTTAGGCCTGTGCTTCAAAACTTCTATTATCATGTCTAATCGTTTCTGCATAAAAAGTATATGTCAGCTTGCTTCAAAAACTATTTATTTTTTAGCCACAGTTATACAGTTGAGCTGGAAAATCTAGCCCTCTCTTGAAGTTGTGGAGACCATTTGCATTTTAATTTATTCACTAACCACTGTAAATGAAGAGGTACTTCCCGGTTGCGCTGTAGTTTCCAGTTCAATCTTTGATATCTCACTCAAAGGCAACATGTCAATTTGGAACCAAGCCTATTAAGAGTATACTCCAACCACAGCAGCTGTTAACTTTGAATGTGGCTCAACTTCCATGCTTTTGTGGCTCAATTTTCATGCTTTTGGGGCTCAATTTCCATGCGATGCTTTCATATTGTTCTATAGGCTTCTGTGTCAGTATGGACTAAATATAAGCATTAGTTTGGATTGCTTGTAATTTGTGTTTGCTTTTAACTCGTAAAGTGTTGGCTTTGTACCCAGAAACCTGTTGTGAATGTAGGAATGTAGGTATAAAACCCATATAATGAGCATCTTTCTTACACCAGAGAAGCAAAAAACATCAGGAAACAGAAAGTGAACGTGACTATAAAGTGAATTTGACCAAAAGCAAAACAGTACATTCTGCTGATTAAAAGTCATTACAAATTGAGTTATTGCCACCATGATGAAACATGCTGAAGACAATTGATGATATAATTATGATGAGTTAAGTGCATAGGAGGGTTTTGTTGACAAGAAGAAAGAAATAGTGTGTTTTCATGTAAAAATTCAGATGAGTGTGAATCAGAGTGAATTTCCAGAAGATGTTGCAGAGTCTGCAGATTTAATCGTTCTCTAATTCTGTAACTTTTTAGGGATTCTGAGCAAATTCTTATCACACGGGTTGAATAATGTCTTGTGCACTTATTAACAAGATTAGAATGCCTTAATAAGGTTAATAATTGTTAAGCTTTTGGCATTTGTATGTCATACAAGGCCAACTTTTCTGGTGAAAAAGCTTAGGCTATCTTTCAAAATACAGTAACTGGGCTTGGTGTATATTCAACGCATAGTCCTGTCTCGGATAAATGATTACCTGACTTCAAACTCACTCCTTAACCCACACCAGTCTGGTTTTACCAAGCAGCACTCAACCGAAACCCTTCTCACTTGCCTCTACAATAAACTTGTTTCTGCCATTTCTCATCAACAAGTCTCCTGTCTGTGCCTCCTTGATATTTCTGCAGCCTTCGACACCATTGACCACAACATATTACTCCAAAGACTGTCTACCTGGTTCGGTTTTATCGACACTGCTCTCCTCTGGATTCAGACCTATCTCTCTTCCCACTCTTTCTCTGTTAAAACACCAGAAACCTCATCGCAATCATGCCCTCTCACCTGTGGTGTTCCGCAAGGTTCTGTTCTTGGGCCCCTATTGTTCATCCTTTACACTACTCCACTCAGCTCACTCATCAAAGCATCCTCAGTTGACCATCACCTATACGCTGACGACACCCAATTATTCATTTCATTCTCTCCCAGCAGCTTCGCCGACTCCATAGATCATCTCCTTGGTGTGGTAAAACAAATCTCCTCCTGGATGACTTCAAACATGTTGTGCCTCAACCCCTCTAAAACTGAATTCATTCTTATAGGCCTCCGTGAGCAACTCAAGAAAATCCCAGATCCCTCTATTTCCCTCAGCCTTGACTCTGTATCCACTCACACATTCATAGCAAATTCTCCTGTCCGCAACCTAGGTGTGACTTTTGACCAGAATCTTAGCTTTTCCGATCACATCACCCACCTTTCCCGTTCTTGCTTCATGCACATCCGTGACCTGCGTAGAATCCGCCCTATGCTTGACTTCAAAACCTCATCAACAATCGCCACATCAATAGTTCACGCCAAATTAGATTACTGCAATGCTCTCTTTCTCAACATAGATACCACTCAAATTAATCGCCTCCAAGCCATTCAGAATGCCCTCGCCCGTGCTGTCACCAAAACCGCCAAACACCACCACATCACACCTGTCTTGAAATCACTCCACTGGCTCAAAATTCCTGAACGAATAGAATATAAAGTCCTATCCCTCACCTACAATACACTTCAATCCTCTCAGCCCTCGTATCTCCGTCAGTTGTTCTCGGTCCAACCTCTTCGTTCAACCCGTTCATCTTCCACCCTCACACTGCTCCGCCCTTCCGTCACCTCATCGCTTAAATTTGCAAATCGTTCCATAGCCATAGCTGTCCCGCCTCTTTGGAACAAACTTCGCCTGTGCTACGACAAATATCCGACCCATCCTATGAACTCACCAAAGCCTCACCTCTTGCTATCTCTCCACAGGTCTTCCACTCAAATCTGAAAACACTTCTTTTTCACAAATCCTATCCCGATTCCTTCTCCTCCCCTCACCTTCCTCGCCATTTCAACTCTAAGCATCATCCACCTTAGCCGTCTGACTGTCTGCCTGCCTGACTCTCTGGATTTTGACCCCCTGCCTATCGATTCTGTTTTGGTTAAGCGCCTGTGAATAAGCTGGTTCCCGCGACTCCGCTTTTGTGGGCGCTGTAGAAATATCGAGTTTACGATTACGATTATTCAACAGATTAAAAAAATTTAAGTTATGCTGAAGTGAATCACTTCCTTGTTACTCTCTGGATCTCTCAGCAGGTTTTTGCACTGCTGACCATAAGATATTTGGTACTACAGTTTATGGTAGAGTCTCTAAAGCATTCTGGAATCAGCTTTGTACTTTCACTACATAATTGCAATGCTCTGCAATGGTAGCAGTAGTTGTATTGGAAATGTAATATCATAGTTGTTGATTTTTACCTTTCCTTTAATACTTAAATACTTTGATTATGGCAACCTTACCCATGCAAATTGTTTTCTTATTATCTACTATAAATGCAAACAGCAGGAGACTGATGTTAACTGTTGCCTATCTGAATATACTACTATGGGTGGTCCTAATGAATATTGATAGTTAGACCTGTGTCCCCAGGGTTTCCTGATCATGGTCTATATAAAATTATCATTTACTTTCCATTCAACGTCATCCGTGGTATGCCTTATGAGGAACATTGCTTTTTCAGCAACACATTGCCAGCCATGTCTATTTTGGGTAGTCTTCGGGCCATTTGTAGGTCAAATTCAGAGGGTGCAGGTCATATTCTGCTGGTGTCCATGTATGAGAAGGATGTATCTTTTTGTGTTGATGTGTAAACTGTGATTGATATCTTGAATTCATTATGCAGATGTTGATGGTTACTACTGTCTAATATTATGTTGCAAAGCACTTGATTACCCTAATTGTAATAAAAACAATTATGAAGCTCTGCTTCAAGGGAACTATCCGGATGCATTCTTTACAATAGGGTAAATGATGTTGGATTTTGTAAACAGCAAGTTCATCAATGAGTAAAACAATGCTCACATAACTTCAAGTCACCAGTGGCAAACTTTGACATTATGTAGCGTTCCAATCCAGAGTAATAGTTGACACCATGTTTGGAGTTCCAATGCAAGATGGCACTGAAGATGACGAATGACAACAATGTCACAAACATGCATATGATATGCTGCTGTATGTAAAATAACAGTGCCCAGCATCAGAGGGGTTAAGGGATCCCTATGGTGTTGGCTGGTATTGTAAATTCCATCCTGCAAAATTTTGTCTTCCATCAGAGGTAAGCAACTGCAGTTACCCCTTCCATGTTTAATTCATTTAGACAGAGTTGTCCTAACTAGAAAACAATGTACATTGTCATGTACAATTAACGAGGTCTTGCAAATTATAAACAATTTAAACTGAGTTACTATGTGTCATATAATAATGACTTGTATTGTGAAATTTCTATTGGGATAATAACAGTGTGGTTAGACTGCTAATTTGTTCACTGCAACTTCCTTATTGGCTTTGTAATCACACAACCTATATTTGGAATATACTTATGCTTGCTATTCAAGTGTATTTGCATTTTTAGTGCTTAAAATAAGCATAATTGGTATGTAGTGATTATATTTTCTGCAACAGAATAGCGTGCTGTAACTTGCTCAGATTGGCTAAAATGAAACTAATTCCTTAGTTTTAATCAATTCCGATGCATTTTCGTTATTGCTAGCACTCTTTCTAAATTGCATAAATTTTCCTCAGATATTTAAAAGCATCTATCACTCACTTTAAATATTTCAACTTTTCTCCTGATATGCAACAGAATAACTTGTTATAAATTGATAATCATGCTGATTGCACATGCATCAAAGTTATTAGTCATATTTTGTACCAAAATCAGTTTTAATCATTTGCTTTAAGGTTGACTTCTGAAATTCTCACTGCCCCTGAACTCAACAAATTGGTTTGTTCTAAGCTGCTTAGATTTCTAAACAAGTTAATTATTCTGTACTTTGCTATGATTTGTTTATAAAATAAATCATAATCACTGGCAGTCAGTCCCTTGCCCTTCTCCTGCTGAGATGTTCACAGTGCTCCCCTTAACACTCCTGATCAGTGCTCCTAACTGACTTGTTGTTGTGCTGTTGCATGTGACTTCAAGAGTCACTATAATTGCCACACTAGTAGTAGATCCTGAAATAGATCCTGAAAATCCTGGACATTGTGATGTGATAAATTCTACCAAGGCTGGTTACAGTACATGTATATGGAGTTAGAAGTAAATAGTTAACGACATTTCAAAGATGTTTATTAAATGTTGGCTTGCTGGACATTCCACCAACTTTGAACAGGAATGCCCATACATTTTTTATTTTGCTACAACTTCTACTACATAGAACTGTATGATTGAAACATGAGAAATTACATTTCAATTACCAAAATGCATTAGCAACTTGGGTAGCATGTGGTGCTTCTCTGGTCCCATGGTTAAGTTAGTTGCCTTTCCTGTCAACTTCTTGGGCACATCTAGTTTACCTACCTTTCGCTTCAAATACTGCTACAGATACTGCTATATTGTATTGTATTTTCGTTTATTCAAAACTGGCTGTCATAACGCAGCCAACGACAAAAGTGCGTAACTTATTGTTATTATAAAGGAGCTAAGACTTATTATAGATATGGATAATGTTCATATCTATACTGGATAAATGTATTGGATTGTTGTACACTATATGGAATGTAAGACCACACAGGGCAGCTAGTAAGTGTTTTTGTGCAGCATGCGCGGTAGAAAGTTCTTGCTGTCCTTTGCTGGAATGACGAAAGGGTGGGGCCTAGGTCGGAGGTCATATCGAAGATCTTCTGTGGTGTTGGCACTCATAAAATTGCAGTTCTGTCTCAGCCATTCTGCCTTTCAGCCATTTTCAACTTATGCTGAAAATTTACCACTCAGATGCAAAGTTTAATGTTAGCTGAATTTGATAATTATAGAACACTAAATTAGTCGTAATAAATGGTTACAGATTGGCAGAGATCTTTTGAGTCACAATCAGCCATTGGATGGTGAGAGAGAGCATACCTGAGCGCCTTTTGGCGAAGTCAGCCATGCTTGACGGTGTCAAATAATAAAACTACATGTTCTTCCTCTTCAGAATGCAGTCAGCAGATCACCTGGTGTTTTCTATTTAAAAAACCACGGGGCATTTGCTTGCGTTTGTAAAGCTTGAGGAGCTTAAGGTAAAATCAATTTCAGTGGAAGGGGTAACTGCATTTTCCGACCTTGATGGTTATATGACTTATCTGTTTAAATAATATTCTTACTTGGATGATGTGTGTTTTTTGTGGCAAATTATTTACTTGAACTGTTTCTGATTTTTAAAGAAAACTAGGCATGTCCGGGTGTTATGTGACAAAGGTAGAATGTCAGAAAATTAACAAAAAGGACAAAGTTGTGGTAAGTTTAGTTTATTTAAAATGCTTATGGTTTATATTCATTCAACATTTACCGTTGCTCAAAACTAGTCGTGAGCAGGGATTTATCTGTGTGAAAGTGGAGAAGGAGAGTGAGAAACGATTGAATAAACCACTTGTTCATGGACATTTCTGTACATTTAGTTTTCTTCTTGATTCAAGCAACATCTGCCACATTGTGTATAGTGCAGGCATGAGTCAATGGTCACTGATTGTATTGAACTATTGATTCAGGTCTGATAGTGATGGTAGTGTTGTTGGTGATGATGGTTGTGATGACCAGTTCTAGTGGTGACAAATTTTAATGACAATGATTTATTTATTTATTGCTCTTATGCAGGATCTGTGAATCTAAATCTGATTTAATCGGAGGTTCAAGGCAAGGCACAAGAGATCTTGAAGCAAGTCCTAAAATTACATGGACTGATAACAGAAAGTCGCTGACTGATTTATCATTCAATCATATATTGAGGGAGACCAGAGACAAGAAGCAGATGGAACAAAATAGTTTGTGATGCAGCCAATCCTCGGACCGAGGGTGGTTCAAGACAAGACAAACAGGGCAAATGTGTGAACTTGTATATTGCATTGTATTGTATTAGGATTTTTATAAAGTGCCTGTAGCAGTAGTAATTATTGAGAGTCGCTCCCAGCGTGAGCACCCTGAGGAAACAAGAAGGTCTTTAGGCAGCGGACAGAAAGAAAAAGACTACCAGCCAGTATCTCAGCCCGAATTTGCAGAGAAGGTTATTCCATAAAATGGACCCACAATTGCAAAAGCTTGGCATTGAGTGAACGTGTCTTTGGCTGTTGCACAAAGTTCACTCGCTAACTTGCTCAAATCTGCGATCACTGGGTCAGGCCCAGCATGCTAACATGCAGATTGATACAATGATGCTGATTTTGATTATGTTGATGGTGCAGGTGTTTGATTTGTTGGTGCATTGGTCAGATGAGAAAAAGGTCGACATCGGGAGAAAGTACTCTGAGGTCTTTGATTTTGTGGTAAGCGTATTTGTCATCGGAAGATATGTTGTCTATCTTTTTCTACCTTTCGGTTATTCTGGAACTGACCACTCGTGTGTTTCTTCTGAAACTGTTAGATTCTGATCTTGAAACTGTTCACACAAACCTGATTTGAGCAGACAGAAACTGATCATGTGTTACAGTAGCTGCATTTATGCAACATTTTATACAGTTTGAGTATTCATCTTTATTAGCTGAAATGGCTTGTGACATGGACATGTGATCTTTTTTAGCAAACGTTGAAGCATGCATATGAAAGATCCGCCACAATTCCTGAATTGAAGAGTGAGTAACAAACCTTGTTGATTATGTCATCTTTTTAATGTAATTTAGTGAATATTGCTAATCAATTGTTAAGCCAACACATTTGCTGGTCTATCTGTCAAGGGTGAAGAAGGGAGACTGTAGGGTGCCAAAGAACAACGAGGGTGGAGTGAGACAGCACTGTTATTGGTATGGGGGGGGGCCCGATAGCGCATTGGATAACACACTGGCATAGAGAGTGAGAGGTATCGAGATCCGTAGGCGGACATGCTTTGTAGGCTGCTATTAGCGCCGTGTATTGCAGGCTGTCTGTTCTGTTAGTAGTTAAGATTTATGTCTTCTGTCATTTGTGTTCTTGTGAATTGTTTAATTGTCATTATTATTATATTCGTTTTATTGGTAACAAAACTGATAGACACACCGCTATCAGGTACATTGCAATTTAACAAGTTACGAATGAATGCTAAGCAAGATTGTATCATATAACGAGTAGCCAATGTTAGAGCGACAATAAGGCAACAAATTGTTATCAACTATTGCCTGATGAATTGTTAAGTTAATTGAAAGAGTAATGTGGGATGAGATTTATGAGCATTAGTGGTCAGAGGATGGCTTTTTAAACAGGACTCGCGAGATAAAAAGTTTATCATCTTTAGTGGGTAGTACAAAGTTGTACATGTAAATGTACAGCGCAGTGCGTTTGTCAGCCTGCGCTTTATTAAAGAAACGATATTATTATAGTATTATTATTATTATCATCAATAATAGCATCAACTAGTGCATTATTTGATTTATCCTACTGCATTATGATCATCATTGTTAATCAATTGTTCACCACCATCATCATCATCATCATCATCATCATCATCATTATAGTCGTGCATTATCAGTGTTTTGTAATTGTCTTTCCTATTGTTTTCCTGTTAATCGCATAATTTTCCAGTAATGATCTGTTCTGCTATAAGTTCAGATAGTTCAGATTCTATCTGTTTGCTTTTTGTTAAACATATTACCTTGTGCTGGAGAGACATGGAGAGTTCTGTCAGATGTTGCCATATGACTGCATTGTTCCAGATTCAATTCTTCCACCACACTGCTTTCGGATACTGGTGTATTTCCACCTTACTCTTCACCCAATTTTCTCATCTACCGCGTTGGTTTTCTGACTGAAGCTTTTCAGTTAACTATAACTGATCTTTGAGGTTTTGTTTTATGCTTTTGTCAATGGGATGTTTTTATTCTTCTGAAATTTTCTATGGTTAATATTTTGATTTCAATTTGCAGCTTCCAAATGGTTTCAAACATCACTTTTTAAAGCAAACAAGCAGCAGAAAAAGGCGGTGGAAGATTTTTTCCAGGTCAGAATTATTTTGTGTTCAGTTATCTAAGTTATTGTGAGTGTATAACCTCTTTTCTACCATCATCAGCAACCCTGCACATGTATTACATCAACTACTGCCTCCCGTGAAAACTGTTTCATACTCGCTACGCCCCAGAACCCACAATAGAATAATACCTAAGGCAAACTCTCTATCTCGTAAAACATTTGTCACACGGATGCTTTATACTTAATTTTTTTTATATTTGATGATCTTTGTACACCAAAATGCGGTTAGCAGTTGGTTTTTTAATAAAGGATATACTTACTTATATTCATAAGTGACTGAATGGTGCTATGAATGGATACATGGATGGATCGATGGATTGAGCCATGGATGTGTTGTATTGTCATGGAGTTATCATATGAGTGGAGCTATGGATCCATGGATATATACTTGTAATGCTCAGAAATTTGTATTTGTTGTTGTTGTATTTTATTAGAAAATCTTGAATCTACCGGAAATAATTGCCCATGGAAAGGAAGTCTGTGAATTTTTCAGTTGGTTTGAAGAAAGGTAACAAAAGTTTATCCTGTTTGGGAGTTGTCATTTTTATGTATCGGCCAAACACTTGTACTTCATGACTTCACCTGTGATAAATGACAGATTACCTCAGTTTGCCATTTGGGATTTCTTACCAGTGGTTTTGTTTCAGAATGTCAAGGTTATTAAGTTGGGGAGGACGGGGAATGTCAAGGTTATTAAGTAGGCCTACTGGTATCTGGTGACCAAGCATCAATCGAAGTGTTATCTATTGCTTGATTGTTTTTGTTATATGTTTAACTCAGCCAAAGATTCTTCAACCCCAGCCAGGATCTTCCTGTTGCAGACAACGTTGATAGGGGGATGATTAAATAAATTGTTGTGTTTTGTTTCAGTGAATCAGAGTCTCAAGTTCACACTGCAGTTAGTTCCGGTCCCAGTGAAAGTAAGAACCATATATTACAAAGTGTAGTTACAGTTTAAATCTTTAACATATAAAGCTATTCTGTAGCAGAGTGGACTTTACTGTTGCAAATAAGAAGCTTACAATTTTCATTGAAGGAATTCTAAATTTTTATAAATTGTGGCCAGTCTGAAATAAGTGCAGTTTTAGTTTAACATCTATAGGTGCATTGGTTCCATCCATTGTCCCACATGCACTTTGTACACAGCTTACTGTTACTATTATTGTTATTTCTATTGTTATATAACTTATATGGCACTAATATTCCTGAAGGAATATGTCCCAAGGATGATACACAACTTTGTGAGAAAGAAATCTGATCTAGAATGGTTTATCATTTCTGATCATAATCATCCAGTGGCGTAACGAAGGGGGAGCAGAGGGGGCAGCCGCCCCTGGGCGCAGCACCAGAGGGGCGAAAAATTGATTTCAGTGGTACACAGTACTATGACAAGAACGACAAAAAGTCGACAACAACATTAAAAGGGGGCGCAGTCATCAACCCTTGCTCCCGGGCGCTGAAACCCCTCGTTACACCACTGGGCATGTAATCATCATCATTATTACTTTTAATCCAAGGTAAGTGTAATCTCTTAGACCATAGCAAAATTACATGCGACAGGTAATGACTTTTTGCTACATATCATCCGGTTCTGGGTAGGAGAAGGTACTGAAAAAAGCGCAGTATTGAAATGCTGAATTGTTATTGAGAGGCTTGGACACTTTCAGTTCCTGTCAATTATACCCACATCTGCTGCAACACCTGATACCTCACCACCTATTGTTAGAATATCTAAAGAGTCGAATTTAAAGAGATAAATTGTTATTATACTTGTAATTGTTGCCATTGTGACTGTTGTTTAACTTCCCTTCCTGATGTAGAGCGCTCGGCCTTTAACACAGATTAGAGTACGGGTTTGAGTCCCGTCCGAGGCAGTCACTGTGTAAGAACCTTGTGCAAGTCATTCACTCGCAATTGCTCAGCACCATCGATGTTCTGTCGTATGGTCATGTGCACTTCTGAAGTCAGTTGTATTGGATTGTATTATTATTAGGTGAATATGAGTCTGTGGATCATGAAAGCGATGGCTACAACACGTTGTCAATTAAGCCGAAGAACATATCAGTCTTTGGTCGGGAGCATTCGGATGATTCAACCGGGACCTACTGGGCAGTTGTCGAATATTCCAAACGCAAGTCTGGAGAGGTCGACCTGAAAGAGGGAGCAGCCGTCAGTGTTCTACAACGAGAACTCTCTGGTAACGATACTCTTTCTTTTCATCGTCAATGAGCCTTTTAATTTTGTCATAGACTTCATCAAAATCATTGTCATTATCATCACCTTTATCTTTTTCATCATCAATTTCATCGTCAGTATCATCACCTTTATCCTTTTCATCATCAGTATCATCGTCATCATCATCACCTTTATCATAATTGTTGTCGCATCATCATAATGATTCTCGTTGTCATAGTTATCATCATCATCATTGTGGTCGTCGTCATCATCATCACCACCATATCATCATCATCTTCTTATCATCATCATCATCATCAACTTGGCCAGCAGCTTGTTATGGTGAGCCAGAAGCCTGTTGTTCTTGAGTGGTGGTTTGCTATTCATCTAGGCTGGTGGTTTGTATACGTTGAGGATACTTCAGAAGAAGGCTGGGCTCCTGCCTCCTGTCTACTTCCTGTTGACCGAAACAATCTCGACTACGGCAAAATATCAGGTGGGATTTTCCTCCCTTCAGTTCCTAATGAGTCACTTTAATAGATTAGTCATTAGGTATATTTTGTAGGTAATTACCTTAATCAACATCATTGTCCTCATCCTCATCATCTTCATTGTCATCATTGCTGCTATCATTATGTTTTTGTATGAAGTCATTTCTGCATCTGTTTCTGTCAGGTCCTTTTGGAGTGTTTAAGGCGCTGAGGGATTATGAGGCTGGGGAACCAGATGAAGTTTCCTGTAGACAAGGAGAGAAGGTCGAGGTGATCGAGGCAACCCTTGATGGATGGTGGGAAGTCAGGTAAGACAGTCTGCTCAAAATTTACTTTAAATTTTCTTTGCAGTTAATGATAATCTAAAGTATCTGATGGTCATCCACACAGGGTGAAATTGGACTTGCTTCTGGGTATTTGAACTCCTAACCTCTTGGTTGATATTCCAGCATGCTAACCAGTGGTGTAGTGGGGGAACGGGGAACGCCGTTCCCCACACTTTTTCTCACACTATGCAAAATTCTTGCAAGATGGCACTTTTGCTTACTTCAATATACAGGCGTTCCCCACTTCATTTTTAGGACTACACTACTGATGCTAACCATTTGACTGTCGCGTACCCCGTCCTTAAAGTAAAGTAGCATAAATTTTCTTTTGCATTATGCTTCAATGATGAGATCACTTCCTACCTGACAGGTGCAAAGACAAAGTTGGAAGGATACCTGCAACAAACCTCGAACCACTCCGCAATGAGGTATTCTTTTAGAAGTTACTTTAAAATTCTGCATTTAAAAACTTGCAGCAGATATGCTTGCTGACTAGTCTTCTATATAATATTTTTGTAGCAAAATTAAAGGCTTTTGTATGATATTTGATCAGGTCATTTTTTGTAGTGGCATCCTTCAATTAAGCTACATGGTCAAGCCACTCCTGTACAAGATTCTCATGTAGATTTAACATTTGCAATGTAACAAAAGATTTGAATGCAGAGGCTTAAGGTTCATATGATGTTAATATTAGATAACAATACCTGGTCAATTTGAAATTATATATATATAATCTATGTATCTATATATCGCTGCAAGATCACGGATTCGCATACTTGTATGCATAATCACAGATATTCATTCTTAATATTTATATAATTACAATATTATACAGTATGTAAAAATGTAAGAAGTCAAAGGTAGGTTTGTATGTATGTAGTTATGTAATGCATATATATATATATATATATATATATATATATATATATATATATATATATATATATATGTATATATATATATATATATATATCTTAACCTTGATAATACGCTTTTGAAGTGTCTATCCAAGGCACTTGAACACGGCTATCAAAACTCATTTGTTTACATGGCTCCACTTCACAGAAACTTGTTAGCTGGATATAAATTTATCTCCGTGTCGTCTGTCAATTGTTTTTTTGCAGAGGAAATTACGCAACAGTCTCTATCACCAGGCTGGCATCTACAAAAAGTACAGTCCTCCGCCACGACGGTGTGTTCATTTACATCAGTGACTTACATTGAATTACATCTGGATCCTTGTATATCAAGCAACATGCACCATTCATCAGTTTATGATTTTGTTGTCATCATTATAATGTTGAAAATAAATCATTAAGTTGGTAAGTATGTAAGTAAATAAGAAGTCCTTTATTTGGTACTTGGCAGTTGCATTTGCGTAAATACAGCGTGCCTAAATGAGTCTTAACAATAATATTCACAGTACGAACAACATCGAGGTGACGGATGTTGGATACGTTGTCATTATTATAATTAATTCATAGTTTCATCCACTTCTGCCACTGCCATCGCCATCATCATTATCATCATAATCATATTATTGTTGCATTCTTTATGATTTTGCTAATGACTAACATGTAGGCTTTTTATATTCTTGACAGGAACAGTAAAGTATCTGTTGAAGAACTCTATGGCAAGGTCGATAAATTTCGCAAATTTCCTCCAACACAGTTAGTTCAATATTTTTTCTGCAATTATTGAATCTACATTTGAGAAACTGTGTCATGCCACCAATGTAGGCCTCTTTACTGCAGTCGTAGGGAATTCAGGCCATGTGTTGCATCGGCTCCTCTTCCAGTAAAGACACTTCCTTACTACCTGCACCCATGACCACCACATGACCGTATTTACGTATTATCCCCCAGGCAGACAATCTAACGTGAAAATCGTTCATAATTAGAAAATTTTATATTTTATCTGATGTATGTACATTGTACATCAAAGTGTGGATAGGCAGTTGGTTTAATTGAGAATATACTTACTGATGTTTTTGGTTACCATACTTGTTCTTGTATGTTTTATTGGGTACTTTTATTTAATTCAACCCTTTAACGACAAGCTGCATTGTTTCCCCATACATTTTAGTACATGTTCATTGTTAAAGGGTTAAAAAAAATTCCTGTCCAGTAAAACATTCAGACACTAAATGAACACAATTCAGTCAAACTACTTTAATGCCAATTACTAAAGAAATGTATTATAAATTGGTGCTACTAGATTAGCCAAGATTACATCAGACTTGATAAGACAATCCTAAGCCAAAATGAAAACAATACAATGGAGTTGTGTTTGTAGGACTGTGGCTAAATCAAAAAATTGTGACGAGGATCCTGAATATGCAGAAGTCGAGTTTGACAGAAATATTCCATCATCTGTATGTAAGACTTATAAATCTTGACATGGTTACTATAAACTGGTTACTTTAAAATACATAGCAGTGTGTGTCTGTACTCCATAAAATCTTTTTCACTTATGTAAATAGGGATAGAGATAAGAAACAAGACGTAAGAAGAACTTTGGACTAAACACGAGAAAAGCATTAAATTTGACATAGCCTATGAATGGAAAGAATAGGATCATTTATTTGCCAGTTCATCAGGAACGGATGATAGTGGTGGTGGTGGTGATGATGATGATGATCATGGTGGTGGTGGTGGTGATGATGTCGATCATGGTGGTGGTGGTGATGATGATGATGATGGTGATCACTGACGGTGGTGGTGATGGTGGCAATGATGATGATGGAGGATGATAGGTGGCACAGGTATTGGACTATGTGCTAAGAATTGTTGTTAAACCGTCGTGTAGATTCAAATTTCTGTGTTATGAAAGTTGGGCTGCGCTGTCGATTGCTGTGCTGTCCAACATGTGGACCGTGGCTTGCTGCCTATGGGCTTGCGGCCTGCGGGCATGCGACTCGCGGGCATGTGGTCTGCGGGCTGGTCATTATAATCACCTTGCCGGTGAATGGCCAGTCTTAGAGGAATGTAGGCCTACTGTAACAGTCTGAGCATGAGGAGTTGGCAGTGCATGTGCAGGCAGACTGACTGGTGTCATGTAAAGCTATGCCGTGCAGGAAGATTTTCTATAAGGCTTTATAATGGTAGCCCTTAATCCAGTGGCGCAGGATCCAGGATGTTGGTTACACAACTACCAGCTTAGGCAGCTAGGCTGGACTCCTGTCCCATTTGTCAACCGGGTCCTAGCATACATGTATATCATATACATCTGAATAAGCATCGATAACGACATGTGTTCTCCCTTTCTCTCTGCCGATCTGCTACAGATATATGTTTATTTTTACATAGATGCAAGTTTATGAGATGTAGGTTTATGTGTATCAGGTGTATGTTTACGTTCATCAAATGTACATCTGTCTTTGTAATATGTATGTCTATGGGATGTTTGTTTATGTTTAGATTATTAACTATGTTCTGTGTTTATACTGATGTTTACAAAAGAACTACAAACCAATTGTCGTAATTGATGAGAATCCTCAATTTGACAACATACCAACAGAGCCTGAAGAGGAGGAAGATTCCGCGCTTTACATCAACGCTGTAGAGAATTCGCGTCGTCCTTACGTCAACGTTGAACTGAAGTCAATCCAACAACCGCAAAAGCATGTAAGTTATTTCTCTGTTGATGAAAAGATAGACAGGATGATAAGGACATTATTATTTTAAAACACCTTTTGTTTTTCTCTTCTGCTCATCTTCCAGTTTTCATTTCTCTTGCTCATTCAGCTTAGTTTTACTCACTTTCTACCACTACGTGAATTTTTCCCATCCGTCTTTTAAGTAAGTAAGTATTTTCTTTATTAAACCAATTGCATATCCGTACTCTGGTGTACATACATCTTAATAGCAATCAACTGTCACTATGCCTTCAACTTCTGCTCTTTCTTCTCTGCTTTCAGCTTTAAGTCAATTTCACAAATTTTGCCATCTTCGGCTTTTATTTTTTTATTATTTTTTTAGTAACTTCTATAGTTCTGCTGCCTGCTGTGTCTTGTTTCCATCACCTTAGGCTCGGATGGCTTAACTTTCTTGCCTTTTATGCTCTTCTCCTTTTTTTAATTTGCTTTTGCAATGAAGATGCTGAAGGTTTGAAATAGGTGACAGACTTTTATGTTATGTTGCACTTAATACAGAACTTGTTTTCTTGTAGGAGATTAGATACTACAAAATCAAGAAGAACTTCGCACCCATTGTGAAGCATCTTGGTCGGCCGCTTTTGCCAGCTGAAATTGGAGACATTGTTGAGGTAAGTTTTTATACTGGGACCTCGTACACAGAGGCGATTCTTGTGCATTTTAGTGTTCCGTTTAGTTTTAGCATTTTCAGCATTTTAGTTTAGTTTTATTGGACTGATCTTCTGGATACTGACTTCATTAACATGGCTTGAGTTTCGTGCACCATCAGTTGTTGCCTTGTGCATTAGACACCAAGATGATAGAAGTCACTATTCACAATTACAATTTTAAACTGCTCATCATTTGCAGAGTTATCAGGATAATGTTTCCATTAATAGCGGCAACTATACCACAGTTGTATTAAAACAGTTTTGTGTTACACCATTAACATGCTCTAGTGTGTGGGCTCATTGATTGCACCTGCTGGCTCAACTGCTGGGGCTTAACCTGGAATAAATTATGTTGTCATAGGCTAGATTTATTATCCGTGAAAATCCAAAAGTGAGATGACAACCACAGTGCATTTGGTAAGAACATTTGTATGCCAACTTCCCAAATCTGCTGTAAGAAAGTCTTTTCGTGCTTTTGACAGTCACACAAAGAAGAGGCAGATCAAATATTCGCCAAGATCTTCCGATTAGCCAATGGTGCATTTCCAGACCCAAGAGAAGGATGGATACTGAAAAACCACTTAGAGCCTTACGAATTAGGTGAGCCAAGTCATGCATGGTCTCTGCCCTTCAGTAACATGTGATACATTTCACAACAATTTTAGAGTTTTGCAACTTTAGGTTGTCTGTCTCTAATGATCAAACAAGTAGGATTAGCCAAATGACTTAACACAGAATATGAAGACTAAAAACTGTCCTGCGAGGCTGCGAGTGAGTTACTTGTAACTGGTGAATAAAGATTATCCAAATAATTGAACAAATTAGTCAACTTATTGAATTAGTAGGATTAACCATATGCCTGGGTGAATAGGATATGCCAACTGAATAGGGTTAATAACTGGATGCATAATATTAGCAAAATGGTGGAATGAATAGTGTTAGTCAAATCACTATGGCATATTAATATTAGCCAACTCCCTGATTATGATGAGTGAGTATCTGAACAAGTAAGTTATCATTTACCTTCTGTACATGATGGTATGTTGTGAAGATACATTATGTAATGGGGAGGGTGTTTAGGGTAATGGTAACACTCAGGCACGAAGAGCAGAAGATCAGTACAGACACGGGGGATAGTTTCCCGCTACCTTCCCAAAGGTCGATCAGCCTTTTCATTTGCCAGATGGCATTGGTTAAATGAGTAGTAGGACATGATGGGCGCTTTGCATGGTTGCCAAACAGTTAAATTCGACTCCTGTAATAACTTGTGATCATCCGTACATACTATGAATTGTAAACATACTGCGGTGGGTCATTTCAAATAATAAAAAAACAAAGATTATTATTATTATTATTTTGCTAGTATATAAGAACTTGTCTTCTGTAGTTCCAGGTGATTCTTTTGTGGCAGAGCCAAAGACGACATGTGAACTAAAGAACCAAGCACTACAATCAAGTTCCAAGACCACACAACCCAGAAAACCTCATGTAACAAAGCCGAAGCCAGTTGTAGATGCGAAATGTAAACCAACTCCACTAAAACAAAGTGATCCTGAGCCAAAGAATCCTCCGTTACCAAACAGATCACAGCTGTCTTGTGCCTTACCTGAAAGAAGAGCAGCTGGTAAAGCCTCTGCTGATAGTAACATTGCGGAACAATTAAAGCGCAGTGTTTCAGGTACGAACTTTTTCTCTGCACTCAATTAAGATGCATTGGTCTGTTCTGCAACAATTTCTCACTGCACATTCGCACAGTTTAACCGAAATACATGTGCAGCTTAGAGTTATTCACAACTTTTTATCTTCTAAGTAATGACTTTCATAACGTGCTTAATATGTTGTTCGTAGTTTTCAGGTTCAATGAAGCTCAGAGCTGATGCTGTATTATAACAGAGGTTCCCAGACATTCTTTTCTCTTCCGCAGTCTGTGAACTTGGAGTTGTCCTAGACCAGGATCTCTCCTTGCCTGACAGTGTCTGCCGCTCATGCTTTTATCACTTTCGTCAGCTTCGTACCATCCGCCGCTTCCTATCCTTTCATGCCATCATTACTCTAATTATTCATGCCCTTATCTGTACCAGGGTGGACTTAGGTAATACTATCTTTGCTGGACTTTCACAAGCTAATATTTCATAGCTTCAGTCTGTTCTTAATGCCGCTGTACATATTATTGGGGGTGTCCCCAGGTTTGGCAATATAGCAATATAGATTCTTTTCACTGGTTCCCAACAGGCAACATATTCAGTTTAAGATTCTGGCCATTATGTGCAAATTTTGTCTTGTTGGCTCTGCTCCATCAAAGCCTGAGGTATCTCTTGATTTTCTGTTTCCTTGGTCCTGGGTTGTGCTTTCCTTTGATCAGCTGCCTGTTGACTCCTGACTGTCCCTCATGTGCACACTGCTACAGCACAGTCCAGAAGCTTTGCCTGTGTTGGGCCCACCAATTGGAATCACCTTTCTTGAAACCTGAGGCTTGAGCTTCTCAGTTTGTCCCTTGCACAGTTTTGCAAGTGCCTGAAGTCTGTATTATTTGACAGGACAGTCAAATTTCATTGGTTCGGGTCAGGAGCACCACTCATGAATATATTCTTGAAGTGGCATCTTATATATGTCAAATTACAATTACATCCTGGGCATATTGTGACGTATTCCCAAATTTGGCCACGTCTCAGGTTATATGCTGGATGTGCTTCATTGGCTCCCTCTACTGCAGCGGATCTCGTATCGGATGATCTCTTTGGTCTGGCGGTCCTTGCTGGGTCTAGCCCCTGCCTATCTACGCGACCTCTGCTGCCCTACCTTGGGTGCTCCGGGTCGTCGCTCTCTCCGCTCTACTGAGCGGGGCGTGCTCATGGTCCCTTTTGCCCGCACAGCTACTAAGCAGAATCGCGCCTTCTCAGTGGTTGGCCCCTCCCTCTGGAATGGGCTCCCTTTGGCACTGCGATTGCATCCCAGAATCCACTCTGAATCTTTCTATTCTTGCCTCAAAACTGTCCTTTTCAGCCGTGCTGGGGTCGGGAGCGCTTCTGAGTAGTAACCTTGAAGGGGCGCTATATAAATCTTTGTAATAAATGAATGAATGAATATTGTTAACAAACAGTAGCTCCTTCTGTGAGTGGTAGAGTTTTGGTTTCCAGCACAAGCTGGGAAGTAAACATCAAGTCTTGTGAAGCGTTTTGAAATGATTCAGGAATGTTCTTTTGCATACTGAATGCATTTTGTGATGAATTTTTTGTTTAGTTGGTTCGCCCATTCAACCTGAAACACCTGTTTCTCCTAAGAAGAATTCCGTCCCTCAGGTGGTTAAAACTGCAAAATCTTAAATCATTACCAAGGCTATCTAAAATAAGTAGAATTGATAATAGCATAGTTGTTTTCATGTCTTGCTAAAGTGTGATGGAAATATTTCAGAATTCTAGGCACTGTCCAGATACATGCATCAAGATACCTGCATAGGTAATATAGTACAGAGACTTTATGGGACAAAAATTGTTCAAATGTCTTTGGATTAGGAATGTTTCATGTCTAGCATTTTTAATCTGTCGTTCACAAAGTAGAGATTTCTACTATTTTACAAATACATGTTCAAGTTGAAGATTTTAGAATTTCTCAGACATTCACTCTAATTTTCAGTTCTTGATTTGCTTGAAATTTAATGCTGTATACACATACAGTTTTAAAAATGAAAATAGTGTATGAACATATGAACCTATGTAGGTATGTACCTATGTGTATGTGTACCTATGTATGTAAAAGTCATTTTATATGTGAAAGCTCATTAATTGAATTGTACATATGCATGTATATTCATTGACCTGAATCAACGTTGTGTTCAATTTGATTGTCCTTGTCATGAACAGTATTTTACGTTGATATGCTGGTGCTGATATCATATGCAAGTCAATAAATGTGTCAGTAACAAAAATAACAAATGTATTTCTACCTTTCAGGATGCTTCTTCTGAAGTAGAGAAGTTTACCGTTCGCAAGTTTAGCCGCACAGAATGTGAGAATGTTCTGCTGAAATCAGCTGCACAACGACAATTCGTTATTCGAGAAAGTACCAAGGTATATTGTAATTCAATTGCCAGCAGTGTATAGTATCCTGCCATGCAACCAATATGAGCCATTAAAGGTCCAATTTGGGAATTTAGGTGACAAAGATACCCCATATGGTCATTGCTAACTCTGATAATTTATTAATTGATTTCAGTTGACAGTTGCCACTAAGTGCTTTACAAAGTCGTTTGCAAGTATGTGTGCCAAAAAGAATGTGTTTCTGGGAGTAAAATAAGGTACAGCAAACACCTGTTGTCTTCTGCACCTTGTAACACGGCTCAAACTCTGTGACCCCCATGTTCAAAATCTAAGCTAAATGTTGAAAATTAAGCATCTATTGAGTATTCTACTGCCTCATTGTGCATTGACATCAGTCCTGCACCCAGGGACAACTCTTAGCCCTGTGCTCCAGGACAACACTCAGCCCTGCACCCAGGGACAACTATTCTCCGGTGCACCTCTGACTACACCTCTGCATCTTCTATGCCTTTAGTCAGATTGTATCATATGTGTGTTAGATGGGTATTTGTTCATAACTGCAATTTAGGTCAGCCAGTGTGAGAAACTTCCTACTTTAGGTCAGTTTTTAGTTCAGCCACGTTTATTTGATGTTGAACTTTCCAGGTTGGCCACTATGCATTGTCCGTCCGTTCGGCCGACCGTATTCATCATTTTCCGATTGAACTAACAGCAGAAAAGAAGTACTTCATAGGAAAGTACAACTTTGATTCGCTAGATGATGTCATCAGGTACTACAAACAAAATCCTGTGTTTGAGTTGGATGACGGAACGGGAATCACACTCGATTCATCGCTTGAAACCTAATTAAATGTTTTTAGACTCCATGTTGTCCACCAGCAGGACCTGGCTTAGGCATGCAACTTTTCATAGTTACAGACGTTTTTACTTCGGTCAGGATGCTGGTAATAAAATAGCTAATGTTGTGATATATATATTGTTGTTCACCATAGCGAAAGTTGTAATATGTATTGTAATTATTATCTTCCTGGCTGGCAAATTTTATTGTTCTGTTATTTTGTATGTTTTATACCTTTAACTCTAAATTAATTAAGGTATGAAGTACTTCACAGTGGAAGCTCCTGGAATGCACAGCTGTGTCTCATCTGTTGCCATACAGATGACAGACAAATGGGGCACAGTGAAAGCAGTTCCTCTGACAGTGACATGCTTTGTTTGATGATTGGGCCTATAATCTACAACTTACAACCTCCAGTGTTACCTTGCAATTGTTGGCTGTTAAAGATGCAGAATGCACAAAATTGAAATCCACAGAGGGATGTGTTTTCAAGTCATAATTCCAAAACATGTTAAGTGTTGCTTCCTGCTTGTTGATCATTTAGGCTGCTTACCACCAGAAGAGGCTTAATAATTATTATTAATTAGTATTAATTAGTATTAATTAGTAACTTCTATAGCACTAGTGTCTAATGCACAAGGCTTCAACTAGTGGCACACCAAAGTCAAGCTGTAATGCAGAAGATCAGTCTGTTAGAGTGTCAGTGTCAGTACTGTCAGGCAAATGAACCCATAATGTTAAGATTTTTGACATTTACATAAATGCAGTTACTGCAACTTGGTTTATTGGACATTTATATAATTTAGAATGGCTATACTGCCTTTTTGACACCTAGCCCATTTGATTTCAAAGTTTCTTAAGAATATTTTGTGGCATTGTCTTGCTGAACATTTTACTTTGTGACTCGAAACTTGGCATTCTGTACAACAACGATTCATTGGCAATATATATAAGTATTCATCAATTATGTGCTTGATATTGTAGCACAGGTATAATATTTTGGTTTCTTTTTCTGCCTTGGTGCATAGTAAATTACTCAATACTAGGTATTTTTGTCTTTAATTACAATGACAAAAACACCAAAGTTGAATGTCTTCATCATAGTTTATTTTGAATACAAGTTTCATCTACTGGTTATTTTTTCTTTGTCTAGTGCTAATTGTTATTCTTTTTATGGTTGTGTATGTGATATGTGGAGTTTAAATGTAAGATGTGAGGTTTGTGGGCACAAAGTACCTAATGTTCACCAAGTAGGGAGCCACCAATGATTTTAGAGCTTATCTTGAAAATTTAACTTTGACTGTTTGGCATAATACTGCTATGTTTTGGCTATCTGTGCAGATATGACTGGAAGTTGTCATCAGATTAAAACTGACCTCAGCCTCCAGTGGTTTATAGTGTCAAGACCAATACTGACCCCTGCATAAACTTTTCAATAAGGGATAGGGTTTGTTGACTTTTAAGCTGACAGAGCCAATAACGTGAGAGCACTTCCTTTGACTATTGGACTCTTAAAGTGTAGTTTGTGAGCAGACTACTACAGAGTTGCCAGTGAGGTTAAAATCAACATGTAGTTTTGACCTGAACCTTCAATCTAAACTGGAGAGCTTGACTGTTCATATAGGATAGGATGGTGAAAATCCCCATACTTTAGAATATAAGTACAAAGGGTAATTTGTGAATAAAATTGGTGTTGTGAGTTCATGTACATTTTAATTTGATGAAAACCGCTGACAGTAAAAAAATTTGCCAGATGATTCAAAGCCAACCTTGGTCTTGCTTATAATTATTTTCTGTGTTCATGTCATTGTTTCCAACTGCATACAAAATTTTAATTGATTCATCGCCTTTTTACTGTGTTTTAATTGTTGTTTTCATGTGCTCTTTAATTTGATGAAAATTACTGGCAGCAGGAAATTTTACCAGGTCATTCGAATTGCATGTGTGTGACTGTAGATATGTCTTACTATGTAATGCATATCCCATGTAAATATTCTGGAACCGTAATCTACTTCAGTTGTTCTAGAGGCTTTTTACAGGTTTATTTTGTGGTGTTACATTACATGATATGAAATTTAGACATTTTAAATTGATTGCATCAGATGAAACTTCAAATCTTGGGCCTCCTGCAATACACTCTATTGGCCCTTCTGGTAAGATGAGGAATCTTGTGTTTGGATGCCAGTTACAGGGTATCAGTGCTGTTTAACATTGTGCATGGTACTCTATACTACTGCCACGTACTACAGTGGTAATTTGTTATATTTTTAATACCCTATCCTGCCCATTTGTTAAGCAGTATGTGCCTTCTGGGAAAGCCTGGTGCTTAGCTACAAACATTTTTTATATTATTACTGTTGTTGCTGCTCAGATAGTTTTGTGCTATATAGCTTTATTGAAGATGGCGCTGCAGTAACAAATGTTGTCTATCTAAATGTACCAAATGAACCCATCTGGGTCATGTTATGTAGGTTTATTTTAGTTCTGTGTGTGTATATTTACTGGATAATTGCCATTTGGGCGTAATTTTCTGTTGAAATCTTTTCACTGACCAGTGTACAATTCTACGTGTAAAAACAAAGACTGTAATAATGTTTGACAAAATTAATGTTCATTGTTTCAGCTGTGAAAACCAATCAGTTGTTTCAAACTGGATATCTTTATTTTATCTTTTTATTCCTTTAGATTTTTTGTACAATGCTGTTTCTTGCATTGTAGATTAAGTATATTTGGGCAAACATATATATGGGGCATGCATACATGCATGGATGCATGTATATTCAAGTAAGGGCTGTAAGGCAATTATATAATATGGCAATTATATTGTATTGCATCACTGATGCAGTGATGCAATACAATGCAACTGTATTTTCATATTGCGCTTCTTCCAAACCTCAGAAGTGCACACACGACCATACGACAGAACATGATGGCACTGAGCAATTGTGAGTGAAGGACTTTCTCAAGGTCCCTACACAGTAACTGCCTCGGACAAGGCATGAACCCATACTTTCCGCATTACAGGCCAAGCACGCTAACCAATCAGCCACCATGCCACACAATACAAACATCCTAGCAATCTAGTATTGGGCCTCGGCCAACACCCAACGAAAGATGGCGCTTAGGCATGTCAATTAATGCTTATAAGCATGCTTTTGGTTCCAAGTTCACGTCTACAGATCAAAGTGTCAAATTTTCAAATTTAATAGCGAACCTCAATCTGTCATGTAGGCCTAAACCCGATGAGATTAAAAAAAGGTTAAAAAAGGCTTTATACAAATATGAACACGAAATGATAGGTTTTGTTGGCACTAGAAATCTTGACGTTGAGCTTAATATGTGATGACATCTATGCACGTTACAATCACAATGGGAAAGGCATAAATGTAACACGCTTTATAGTGAAATTAGGAATCAGCTCCAGTCAATTTGCTTACGAACAAGAGCACTATAGGCCTATATTAGCTAGGAATTAACGGCTGGCACCGATTGCAATTCTTAAGCTGTTGACGTGAAGGTATCCTGTACCAGCTAGCCGCTGGTAGCCAGTATTTAACGACGTCGACGTTGCAGAGGTGGCCAGGGCAGTTGGCGTCAACCTACGAGAAAGAACATTAAGGCAATAACTGAGGCAAACTGACTGTGTGGTAAAGGTCGTGCGCCAACCCGTACGTAGGGCACCTGCATGGGGTGGCGGCTTCAAGCAGAAGCGATTAAGCTGTCTCTTATAATCAGACCTCCTTGGTCATGAATATGCGATGAGGCAGGTGGTTGTGATTGGCATCGACCTATATTGGTCGATGGTGATTGGTTACGTCAAGCTATGCCTAAATCTTTTGTTTAGAGATCGTTGTTGCTTTTAAGTTAAATGTTGTGATGGCTTTAGAGCAAAATATGTCTGCATTTAGCACTTTAGAAAGTGCACTGCAGTCAGTACGAGATTTTCAAACTGAGACAGACAGTAAATTTGTTATGATAAAAAAGCGGAAAGCAGGTGAACATTTTGAAATGTGCAATGTTGACATTCTGATATGGCGCTCGGCTAGTATAGGTCCCAGGATCGCGCAGACGGCTACGATGTACCAATGTAAATTTGGACCCTGAATAATGTACTGGGGCCTTGAGCAAGTCCTTAACAAGGCGTGGTACAGCTTTAGACGGTTATCCCGTAGTTTAGGTTGCTAAATTATTTGAATGTCTTCAATGCCGTACTTGACTTTGGTAAGTAAGCACTCTACCGATGTCCATCATAACTATCATCAATCCCGCTTCCATTTCATCGAGAATTTTTGTAGTCAATCCAGCTTCCATTTAATGCAAAAAATGGCCCAACTTCTATTTAACCAGAAAAATATTTTTCATCAATGGAACTTTTATTTAAGCAAAGAACATTTCTCATGGGTCCAGCTTCGACTTATGGAAACAATTATTTTAATTATTCCAGCTTCTATTGCATCAAAAACTTAGTTTCATCAATCC
The DNA here is from genome assembly GCA_020284085.1 of Aporrectodea caliginosa. NCBI lineage: Eukaryota > Metazoa > Annelida > Clitellata > Crassiclitellata > Lumbricidae > Aporrectodea > Aporrectodea caliginosa. Next base: position 779,039 of record JACEVL010000062.1, read on the forward strand.
AGCTTCTATTTACGGTAAAAATTATTTTCTTCAATCCAACTTCTATTTAAAGATAGAAATGGTTTCATCAGTCCCACTTCTAGTTAGCGAAACAATTTTTTTCCTCAATCCAGCTTCCATTTTAATTTTACGATATAAAATAATTTAGCAACCTAAACTACGGGTTTACCGCTTTAGACTACACCAAGTGAAGTAAACTAATGTTTCAACTCAATACAGGCTGTCTGGTGCTGGTGTCTTACTGAAGTTGGTGTTTAAGGCAGTCAATACTGAAATAACTTTATTACAAATGTATCACGTGGAAGCCCATTAGGCTTAATTCGTTTGTCTTCAATTGCTTGGCTCCCTTCCCTCTTTGCAGACATCCCTAATTTAATTAATGACCTTTTAAGTGGAATGTGCATTAGGTAATTGTAGTAACATGTAGTGTAGGTACATGCCATATATAATTGTACTTAGCTCTGCATAAACTAGAGATGATAATACTCTTTTTTTAAACCAAGAAATAGTGGGGGGTGGGCTTTTAAATTGGTTAATATTTGTTTCAGCTGTAGAATTTTCCAGGAATAAGATTCGTTTTGAAGAACCATTCAAAGTTGGAATTCTGGGACCGGTGATGCAGTATGATGGTGTGCCATTCGTGGTAAGGAGTTCCATTGTGATGGAGTGCCAGTATGGACGAGACCAGAAAAGAGCCAGAAGAATCAGAAATGCAGATAAGAAGATCAAGAACAAGGTCAGGACAGTCGTACAGAATGAATAACAATAAAGATAACTAATGCCCTCATATGGGATCTGTTGTTATAATATAATTGGAGCCTAGCTCTATGCTGTCGCTAGAACTGTTGGTTTGGCAATGAATTTGTCTGGAAGAACATTATGAGGTGATATATACTGCAGTAGATATTCTTTCTCCTTGGTCTTTTAATCCATAGAGTTATGTTTTAAAGATTCACCTTAAAATGCCTGTCTCATTCACAAAAGAAGACACATGGTTGAACTCTTGTAAATTTGTGCAATGCGGTGCTACACTTTTCGTAGATAAACAGTAAAAGTTAGACGCATCATTACATATCTCTGTGGAGGCGTGGTTCCAAGGTCATATGGTCATGTCGTAGGTCGCATATTTCAAGAGGATCTATGATTGAGCAGTGTGTTCGTTCCCATTTCTTGCAAAACTTCAACCCATATAAATCTTTAAGAAATGGATTTTCGGCACTGCATGCAAGATGTTTGAAATAATGTTCAACTGTTCATTTCATATAGCAACTTGCATTGACATAGACTGAACTGCAGGGCATAGAATGACTTTACTTTTGATGTAATCATGTTTCTTGTGCATACAGCGATCCAAGAAACACGACTGTCGTGCAACAATTGTTATTCGAGAGATAACAAAGTTTCCCCAATTTCAGGTATGGATTCATATCATACTGATGTTGTCATGACGTTGAAGTTCATTGTTATATGTTGATAAAGGGTGTTCGGTTTAGTGAAGAAAACATTTCCTTGTGATTGCTGAAGTTCTCTTTATTTGTGAAGAATGTCAGTTTGTTTTTACTTGGCTGCTAAGTGTACAAGTTGTAGAGTCTGGAATGAACCTGGTTGCTGCGTGTTTCCCATTAGATTTGTTGAAGAAAATCAAAGTTTGTTAGATGTGGCCTGCATATAGCATCACATAGTTGTGATGTCACTAGAATTATGTGTCATTTTTGTGTGAATTCACTGGATTATCCAGTAATCGTGTTTGCAGATTGTTATATTACTTGAGATATTACATAATATTTGGTAAGCCTGCTTTATGTGAATTGCCTTTGATTCTTGTATCCTCTCATCTCTGAAGAGTTGTGATACTTATTGGTATTTTATCACTGCATTTACACCAAATGTTAGTTCTTATTTCTATTTTATTTTTTATCATGCATTTGGTACACTTGCAAACTCAGTGATACTAGAGCACAGATGAACTGTGGAAAAGTCAAAGCAAAGATAGAAATTGACGAAGGTTTTTCCATTTTAACAAGTGATATAAATCTTGGTAACAAATTGATAACTCACTTATGCAGTGGCATTTGGAATTACTGTAAGATATGCAATGAATTATGGAAGCATATAAGAATATAATAAAATTTTCTGTAGATTGAAAAAGACACAGCCAGTCGACGATCTCTTACAGCCAAGAGCCTGCGTTCTGTTATGTCTACAGACCCATCACTTGTCTTGGAAGAAACATCATTCATTGTGAAATATCCAAACAAAGATGACCACCAGAATCACCTAACTGATGAGGTGACCGTTTTGCTTTGGACAAATAACGAATCATAATTATTAACCATGTTTCAAAGGATGTGGTGGCAAACTGTTTATAAATAACAATTTTCTGTAAACCTGTATATTAATATTATTGTATTGTATTTCAACATTCATGTAATGTAATTTAATCGAACATTTACATAGCGCCGCTCAAAATCACCATGAAGACTGTACTGCCATATTGAATAGTTATTTGGCTGCATCAGACTAGGCGGAGGAGAACCCGTATTACATTTCATTAACTAATATTTCAATGTCATAAACTTCAGATGTCAGTTTCCCATCTATGAACAGTAAAGGAACATTCATTGTATCCGGTTTCAGTTCTCGACATTTTCTCACGTATCAAATTGTATGGTAGTCATCTATAAAAAAGCGTTTCAGTTAAATTCCACTTATGTCTGTCCAGCAACTAAAGTTGGGTATGGTTCTTGAAATTATGAATGTGTGATGAATCAATCTGATAAGGAGTTCATGGTTGACAGTCCAGTGATTAACTGTGTAAGAAATAAGGTTGGAGTGGTATTCAAACCTCAGAGGCGATGTCTTGATATTTAGACATAGGATTTGGCAAAGGGCCTCACCATGAGGGATATTGTGACCTCAGTGTACAGTGTATTTGACCATCCTTCTGGAACAGTCTTCCATTGCATTTATTCACTGTTGCTTCTGGCTCTGTGCAGCCAGCATTTTAGATTTATTGAGTTTGAATTGAGTACATAGCCAGTTATTAGTTTACCCTTACTATTTCACAAACTAGAACTCAAGAAACAAATAGCAATAATCTTAATTAGGATAAAGCATACTTGAAAATTACAAATTTGATTCTGATGCAACAGACGATTCACAAGGAGAAGAAGCTGACAGGGCTTGTCTAGTCGTCCTCATTATTTATAATTCAGTAATATTATTTATTCAATTAATAAGAGGAACTATAATTGTAACGCATACATCAGCCAACACTTAAAGTACATTAATATTAAAGCATATTGAATAGTTTTGTGAGGCGGAAAAATTGTCCGGAAAATTTCCGGTGTTTTTTTCCGGAAAATTTCCGATATTTTTCCATCAATATAATATTACTAAATAACAATAACAATATAAATGCATAATAATGTTTAAACATCACTCACTCTAAGCTATCTTATGCAGTTATAATTGATATGTTTATTCAAAACAGATGGCACTGTTAGTGCTTACTGTTCAGTGTGTTCACAAGGCGAAACAATGACAATACATCTAAGAATTAGCCTAATTACAATTATACTTCACTGTTAATTTAGAGAAAATATTTCCTATGGTTTAGTCGTCTCCTTAATATATTTTAGTAATGAAAATATGAGACAAAAACAGCAACTGATGCCGTAGAACTATAGACACTATGTTAATTCTGTAACAAGTTAATTCTTATGAGGCTTTTTATTCTAATTTTTTATGTTTTGAAATATGTTATTGGCATTTTGCCATTGCAATCTGAGACTAATCTATTTTCAAATCTGCTTTTCTTGGCAAGTAGCAAAAGAATGCGTTTTAGTTTGACTATGAGCTGTGAGCCTTGAGTGAGCGGTGTATGGCTACGGCAGGGGTTCCCAAACTGGGGTGCATGCTCCCTGTCATTTCAGGGGGTGCGACAAAGAGGGAAAACTTGTATGAATTATAAGAATGCATTGATAATACATTATAAATTGTTGAGCTGTCATAGGATAAGTATGGGTAAAACCGTAAGGTTAGAAGTTTATTTCCATGTAGCATTGTAAGCATGTAAGGCTTGTAAGCACAAGTTCCAGTAGTACAAATTTCGTGTATGCGTCTTCAAATGTGATAATACCTTTGTAGGGGGTGTGAACATTGGTCAAACATTTCCCAGGGGTGAGGGGCAAAAGATTTGGAACTCCTGGACTAAGGCAAAGCTGACTAATAGCTGATGAAATTGATGATCTGGACATGGATGATGCAGTAGAGATTGACAGTGACACTGAAGCAGAGCAGCAGTAGAGATTGACAGTGACACTGACACTGAAGCAGAGCAGACTTACAAGCTACAACTAGGTTGCACTAGTAGGCTACTTTAGTCTGAACCACTAATCAATCAATCAATCAATCAATTTATATAGCGCCTCTTCAAGGGTTCTACTCAGCTGACTAATGAACAGTAAACTATTGATGAGAAAATTGTTTCAAACAGTATTGTTTCAACTCTTGGTAGATTGTTTAATGTTTATTTCAATTTTTAAAACTTTACTGCAGCAGAATAGACTGCAGACATACAGGCTACAACTCATTTGAACTAGACTACTCTAGTCTGAACCGCAAATGATTACTGAACAGTGTTTAATGTTTATTTTAATTCTTTCAAGGTGAAAGTTGCCTACATTGACAAAAATACTGTAAATAAAAGGAACTTTAAAAAAAACAATTTTTCTAGTGTCATCTCATACTGAAAATCTGACATTATGAGTTAAATGTATTTTTCCGGTTCTGCGGAAAATTTCCCGCAAAATACTTTTCCGGAAAAGCTACATCACTAATATTGAATTAACAAACTGTCCTTAATGCACTTGTTTAGATTAGTTAGAATACCTTTCTTTGTAGCACTTTTATAGCTATGTTAAGTATCTTGAGGCATGCATATTTTCATGCATGATGTGATTGTAATGTGATTTGAATGTGTAGGCAAATCACAAAGCTCCTCCTTCTCTTGGCACCAAGAACTCGTCGCCAAAGAAACGTCATTGTGAACTGGATGGCAATTGTCAAGCACATCACAGTCCAGAACTGAATTTGGGCTACCAATATACTGCTGCTGGAAACTGTCGGTCTCCTGTTTCTAAAAGAAGACAGCTTGCCTTGGATGATTTGCAGACCATTCAGCACAAGTCAGCATTACTACACTTGTATCATATTCTGCAAGATACTGCTAAGTGTTAGCAAATCACCCATAAGTTAGCATAAATATAAGTCTGTGTTATTCGTGTGTGTCATAATCTTTGTTGCAGTTGGGTGTTTAATTGTTATATAGTTTACTTCATTGTGTATGTAATATTAATGGTATTTAGGGTGAAGCTGTGTCTATTTTGGATTCAGGGTAATGGGTGGAATGCAAATACTGTCATGTGGTCCATTCAGTTTGTGGCTGTGGTAAGGGATTCATAGTGCCAGATTTCTTCTTCATGTTGAAGCAGTGGTACACAACTTTGATTTGATGCATGTATGAATTTTTTGGTTTATGGTAACACTTGTCTTAACCAAATTTCTACCATTATGTTTGTTCCTGATTGAGCAAATAAGTGTATATTTTGTGATTGAGTAGAGAAATGCATTTATTTGTCCTTACACTCTTGGTTACACTGAAAAAGACAATATAGAGAAATCTGTGGTCTTTGCTTCATGTAATGGTTGTGACCTAGACATTGTCCTTGTCTAGCCTATGAGGCTAGTATATGAATAATATGCTACTATACTTTCTATTAATTTAATTTGTATCAGCAGAATATTTGAAATTATTTAGTCACTAGTTTCATGCGACTTACTTAATTGATTGTGGAATTTGTGTTTTCTTTTCTTCTGCAGCTGGAAAACTTGTGGTTCAGAAGCTATCGTCTCTGATGAAACAGTGTCTGACAGTGATGTCAATACTGATCCCGGATATGTCATTCCAGTTAAAAATGAACTTTACGCTGAATGTGACAGTTGCCAGAAAAAGGAACATTTAATTGCTGAACTGTATACTAGGGTTAGCATTTTAGAGTATCAGGTACTTCTTCTGCAACAGAAACTCAAGTGAATCCTGACTGCTTTTAGTCAGAAATATCTATGTCCCGACCAAATGATTTCTTTCTCCACTCGTGTTGCATTCATGAGCTTGCAGAACAAATTGACACAGAACCTCGCAGCATGGATGCTACTAATGCTGTATGCATTTCTTCCCACAGTCCAAGGTTGAGACAATAGATTATTAATTATTGTTAATTAGTAACTACTGTTGGGTCGGTGTCTGATGCATCAGCCAATCAGTCCGCTAAGACAGAAAGGCAGCCTGTGGTTGATAAGCAATTTGGAAATCTAGTCTTAAGCTGAGAACAAAATGACGTGTTTGACTGCGGTAAGAACAGATTCCGGAAGCGAGGTAGGTTCGGATCTAGGTCCAGCAACAGAAAAGCTCGTTCACCCAGAACAGTTGTAGTCTTAGGCATGACCAGAGAAAGATAATTAGTTGACCTTGTTGAATAATGATATGTGGTATTGGGTTGAAAGAGGCACACAGTGTTTATTGTGATACATAATTTCAGTATGTATGGATCTGAACTTGTATAAAGCACCTTTTAGGAACTCCTCAAAAGAATGGTACAGAGCTGGTTGCCATTGATATCTATCCACTCGTCCTTGCTCCTCATTCATTCTCCAGGTTGGCCTCCAGTTTTGCTTCAGTTGCATTGTACCCATTTTGCAATTCAAAGTATTTTGTATTAAGTTTTTAGATTTAAAATGGGCATACGTGCATTTATCAAGGATCACCTGTTTTCTTACAAGGCTGAGGTGTTCATGATTTAAAGTTTGAAATTAATCCACCAATGACATTAATGTGCAATTAAATTAAGTTTAATAAACTGTTAATAACATCTTGAATAAAGTACCCAGAAAGTGGAATGAAGGTTTATTTGTTGTAATTTACAGACTGTTGTATACAGACTGTTCTCTTGCTGTTTCTCCAATTAACATCAGAGTGGATCTGTATAAGCTGTTACATCTGTCTTTTCTTTGCCAGGGTTCTATGCATGCCACAATGCCACATGAAACTTGTATTGTGATTAGTTAGTGGGTGTTTTAAAAATCCTATATTTATGCAATAGTGTTCAGTTTGGAATTAATGGAAGCGGCTACTTCATTCTGGATGATAAAAATGCTAGATTCAATGTCTTGTTCATCTTAAACTGCTGAGGCATAAGCATCTCTTTAAAAACCTGCCATAAACAGTCCATAGAACGTGCTCTAGCTGTTGCTTTTTTCTCTCAAAATATCCTAAACTGAGCTCCATTTAGTTTTTGTTGCTTCATTTTCGATAAAGGCAAGTGATACGCGAACAGTTGTAAACAAATACAAATTTGTAGACATTTGTCTGTCTCGCAATCAAACAGGATCTGCAGCTGATCCACTGTGCCACATGGCACCTTGATCGACTCTGGAACGATATTTTCCCTGTGAATCTCGCAAATTTTCATTTCTCCAAACATTAGTTCCACCTGTTCAAGAATCCCTACCCCGATCCATCCAATCTCCTACACCGATTCATCGACTCCTATGCCTTCCAAGTTCAACAAACTCAATCGCTCGCGTTAAACAGTTCGTTTGCTTCCTGTGTTTGGTCTCCGCTCAAGGTCTTCGAAGTGGTTGCTAGTATGCCGCAGTAACGCTCCACCCTCCGGGGATGGGCTGGAATCGAGCGCCTCTGAGTAGTTAGAGAGGTGCTATATGAATGCAAGGAATGAATGAATGGCAAACGTACGTACTTCTTTAGCCTACTGCTTTTGCTGGTCGTGATTTGTGTAGGCCTACATTTAATTAGATTGCTTTATACGCTGTGACGGCGCGAATTCTTTTCTCATCTCAGTTAGGCCTACTTTCGCGGTCTCCAGAATTCTTTTGTACCGCAACGTGATTGTATCATTGTTTGAATTTGTTTCATATAATTTATTATTGTCTTGCTTTTCTTTCGTAGGCCCTATTTCTCCAGTTCTCGATATCGTATTCTCCAAATGCTCGTGAGAGCGTTTCCATCCAATTCTACGCATGTTTGGTCACTTTTGTCACCTGCGCATATTAGGCCTAGCCTCCTAAATATATGATTTGACCTATTTATTTATTTTTTTTATGTCAGATTTCTTCAACTTTCAAATTAATTTATACTGAAAATTACTCGAATTTTCTATGCCTAAGAGTAAAACAGAAAAGTTATAAATTATTTTATTTTATGAACTAAAAATCGGTCATGGTTGATTGGCGCAATGTTATGAGCTAAACTATGTGGAGATGAAATGAAAACCGGAAGTGCATCATGTGCCTGTGATCAACAAAAGCGGATTCTATGATTATCATAATGCTCGAAGTGGAGGGACAGATAAAATGAAATGAAATTAAAGATTTGAGGATTTATTTGGTAGATGGAAGACGAAGATACTATGCCTAAACAAAACGACCGGAAACGCGTCAAAGACAGGATAGTTGAAGGCATTGCTAAAGCAGTTAAACATGTAGGAGACTCAGTGCTCGATCTGTTTTCCAGTTTAAAAGGCCATAATTATCAGTGCGAATTTTATAGCGCATATCCTTGGGAGGTTTAAGATTTTAGTATTTGGGTCGACAGAATTCTTTCGCAAAAACTGAAGTTATGTTCAGTGAAGGTTTGTAAACGGTATTTAAGTTAAACGTTGGGATGTATACCTTCACTCAGTCAACATTTTTAACTTCTGCGTGACTCATCGCTATTGACCTTATTTTCCTAAATATTCTTTTGTTGATTTACAGTTTGGACCTTTTTGTATAGACCTAATAGGAGTCAGGTTACACAGTAACTTGTCTTCTTTGACAGTTTTCCACTGTTTTGATGATTTGTTCTACAAATTACCATTAAAATCACGGGAGTCGTTGCGTAGTTAGTCAGCCTTTTTCCTTCCAAGGTGTGTTTGATTCCATCTGAAAAATGCACTTGGTACAGGTGTCTGGCGATCCACTGCTCTAGAAACCTAGTTACAAACTTGTGTATAGTTATCAGTTTAATTTTAGTGAATGTGTAAATGTGATATGTCATTTGATTCATCCTATAAAAAGAAATGCTCACATGCCGACTGCAGGAATTTTGTGTTGCAATAACAGACAGATTTATTGTTGTATAGCAGTAAAGTGATGATATTAGTAACATCTATTCTATATGGTGCAACAATCTGATTTACTAGAATCTGATGGCTGGCGACATGTCATAACTTAGACAACAGTTGGGCTGATTTTCAAAAGGTCACGGAGGCACTGAACGTCGGGTCTTGTATTGCTAAGGTTATAAGGAATTTTAAGTGTCCTTTGTAATGTAATTACTGCAATCACATATTAACCAGCGCTTAAACTGTAAAATGTGGCAACATCGGGTTTTTGGGTCATTTTCACTTAAATCAACCATACTTATTACTTCCTAGACAACTTTTCCTTGCAGTTTAATTGGCAACAGTAGCTAAATTAGTTTTATGGTAGAAATGTTGTTTTCTCTTGCTTAAGAAGTTTGAAGGGAGAAGTTTGGGATTTAATTGTAGCTGATTAAATATTTGTTAATTTCAGATCCAGTCTTACCAGTTAAGTCAGCCTTCAGAAGATCAAGTCTCTGTCTTAAAAAATTCTGATTGGCAGTTTCATAAACTGGTTGAGAATCTTGATCATGCATTTCTCTATGGGTGAGTATGATTTCTCTACAGGTAGATATGATTTCTCTGTTGGTGAGTACCATATCTGTACTGTTGAGTACCATTTCTCAAAGCCAATGCTGGACACAGGTGAGGTCAAAGACTACAGACTTTTCTCCAACGTACTATTTATGTCAAAGGTAGTGGAGCCACTCATATCTCTGCAAAGAATTCATTTTAAACTGGGTTCATAGTGTATAAAACTGTGAACTCTGGCCAACCACAATATTTAAAATCATTCTTATTCCCCAGTCTTATCATTATTGAATGAGGTCATCTGATTAAGTTTGTCTGGTCATACCTAAATCAAGAACTGTTCTTGGTGAACGTGCTTTTTCGGTTGCTGGGCGTACCTTTTGGAACTCTATCCCTTTATCTGTGCACTTTGTGCTCAGTCGTTTGTGTCATTTCGTTCTCAACTTAAAACTTACCCTCTTTCAAATTGCTTATCCACCATAGGCTGCGTCTCTGCATTATGGACTGATCTTTTGGACGTCGACCTGATTGCGGCTTGGATTTGGTGTGCCATCGGTTGATGCCTTTTGCATTAGACATCGGCGCAATAGAAGTTAATTACATCTGAGTCGCTGACTGCATTTTGCATGGTAACAGTTTGATGCCATGCGTGCAAGAAGCTTGCCATTATCACATTTCAACTAGAACAGTTCTGCTTCATATCATATCAGATTATTTGAATGCAGCAGATTGTTGAAGCTTCACTATCCTGGGCACAATGGATCTATACAATAGAATATACAATACATTGTAGTTGACAGTTGGTGAAATCATTTCTGATATCAACACTTAAAGAGGTTCGTTTACAAGACCAGCTTTCCAGTTCTCCACCTAGACTGCAGTTTGCCACTGGGCTCCATGTCGCATGTCGGCTCCACTGCTTTTTACGCAGAGCTGTTTACAGTCATTGAAACTGGGCACTTACTGAACATTCATATGCTGATGATACTCAAATGAATGTTTCTTTTGCTGCCAGAAGGTATACGTATTGTATTGTCTGAGTCAAAGCCAAATGGAAACCTTTTAGCCTGAATATGAAGACTGCTTTTCTGGATTGGTGCAAAATATCAGCTGTCAAAGTTTATGATTGATAGGCTCCAGCTTAAGTCAATGTCTGTTCGCTGTTGTAGTGCCATGGCTTACCTGGAAGTTACCATTGATGGTAACTTCTGACAAACTGACAATGAAGGACCATGTGGCTAAACTGTGCCAATTGTTCTACTAGCAACTGCATCAGCAGTTGTCTTGACTATTTGGTTTGCAGGCAATGCTTATCAAGAAACTGTGCAGTATACAATGGCCGGATTGATATGTATTACATATATTCATATTTATTTTCACAGTTATTTTATCACATTACGCCTGTGTTCCAAAGTCTACACTGGCTGGCAATATGCATGCGGGCTGTTCGAGACATGTTGTTCGCACTGGTTTTCAAGTGTCTACAGTAACTGATACCACTATTTCTGGTGAAAGATTATACATATGCCTCATCAGCGTCGGGACAGTCTTGGTTACAGAATTATGATCTGTTGTGGATGGAAAAAGCTAGTGGGTCAAAAGCAAGGACATTTGCCGTATCTAGCCCAAACGCCTTCTGCATTTCACGATCTTCAAATGTTGCTGGAATACTTTCAAAAGATTCTGAATACTTGTCTGTTTGTGTTGTCTTGGTAGTGCATAGTTGCATCTTGCTATTTGGAGCACATGTGGTTGACTTTGACTGTGAGATCAGTCATGTAGTGCTGAGAAATTATATTTGCATTTTCAATAATCTGGGTCAGACCCGGTCGGATCGTTGCTCATTTATCACTTGTGCACATGTTCTGTGGACAATATCCCCATGGTTATTCTGCAGCCATTCTGCGCTTGTACGTCAATATTTATCTTCTGAGTTATGGTTCTTGGGTCCATCGGATCAACTGAACAGTAGCAAGCAGGTTTCAAATGAAGTTCTGACTGTGCTTGTATCTCTCATGAGACTCAGATAGATTTGGCATGTGACTGTGTTATGACCAGGTCATCAGATTTTGGATTTTGTTATTGAACAATTGCCTCTTAATGCTGATTGTGTGGATTTGATACTTCTGCTATGATGATTACTGTGCATGGCCTTCTGTCATGGTTCCATGAGTCAATATGACAGTCTTTGGATATGTATGGCCACTCTGCTGAATAATGTCATTTGGTGAAGACTCTGATGGTTTGGTCCTGTGGAATGAATGCCAGCTGAGCGAATCTCACACAATGCACTATGCATGAAGGATGGAGAAACGAAGAAAGAACATTTCTGTGCTGGTTACACTAGGCCAAAACAAAATAATGGTGTGTTTCCGGTAACGCGACCGAGTCACTTTTTTGCCGCGACTTGGAAAATTTTGTTAAAAAATTTTTTACGGAAAATTTTAAAAAAATAATTTTTTTACGGAAAATTTAAAAAAAATTTTTTTTTTACTTCACCCACATTAAGCCTTTGCATGCCGGAGATGCAGAATCGCGACATTATAGGTGCATTCACTAAAGCAGAGACGTTCGGAAACTAGCGGTCTTTCAATGGAAATAATGGTGCCGTAAATTACAGCAATAAAAGGGCTAAAGTGTGGAGTTTGGGAGAGGGAGGTAATAGACCCGAAAGTGGTGGATTTTCTGACGGTAATTTGACAGGGTTATTTCACAAATCTGACCGCCATATTCATTGTATCAGAAATACCTTTTATCGTACGTGCCATTATAAAAGTATTTAAAGCCTCCTTAGCAATCAGCCTACTTAACAACCTCCGTAGCATTCTAGCATTCTACCGGGGCGCGGTGGTGTAGGGGTATGTTCGGTGCCTTGCAGCCGGAGGGTTGCGGGTTCGATTCCACCTCAAGCCGCCGCGTAGGGACCCTGGGCAAGTCCTTCACTCGCAATAGGTTTCTCCATGGTCATATTCTCCAAAAACAATGTGCAGTCAAACAGTTAACAGAGCTATATTGCATAACCACAAAGACTGACATAGATGGTTGGCTGACTGCATGAAAATGACTAAATTTCAGTCACTGGCAACTAAAAAACTTTGATTTACTTTAAAATTTTGCTTAATTTACTCAACTGAGCGATTAAAAACATCAGTATTAAATTAATTAGATAATTCTGAATAGGACTTTGTGTTTTACTGGATTGAAAACAAGCAGTTCGCAGAGAAGGTGAACCACTTCGTGGCTGCAGTCCCTTGAGAGCTCATAGAGGACCGACAAGTTCGGCTGGCGATAGTTCTTTCTGAGCACATGCTGTCTGGCTGGTTCACAGACCGTCTTGACGTCCTCAGGGGATGGAGTTCCAAGCACATCCAGAATCAGCTCCAACTACAACAGACATCCATTCTCCATTCATTCCTATGATTACACACATATGGTTCCACGACAATTCGTCTACTTTAGGGTCATCAGGCATCTTATCCCTCTAGATCGGGCGTAGCAGATAAGGCCAAAAAAAAATAATGGTGTGTTTCCGGTAACAGAGTTAAAAAAACTGGGTAGGTAGGTCGGAAAATAATTTTATTTTGGTAAAATAATTTTATGCAGTGATTTCCCAAAATTTCGCCACCATTATTTCCATTGAAAGACCGCTAGTTTCGAACGTCTCTGCTTTAGTGAATGCACCTATAATGTCGCGATTCTGCATCTCCGGCATGCAAAGGGGCCGAGGATGAGCTTAATGTACCGTATGAAAAAAAAAAAAAATTTTAAATTTTTTTTTTTACAAAATTTTCCGTAAAAAAAATTTTTTTTACAAAATTTTCCGAGTCGCGGCAAAAAATTGACTCGGTCGCGTTACCGGAAACACACCATTATTTTGTTTTGGCCTAATTAGTCTATTACCGTAGTCATTTATTTTTCTTTCTATCTCTCTGTACTAAGTTGCGGTTTGTCAACTTAATGTTTTAATAAAGGATAAATATATATATATACTAGCGTGGTCCAAAAATTAAAAGTTGGAAATGCATTGCTCCACAAGGCTGCCCTTGTTACACGTCAAAACATGAGCCTCTATGCAAAATTTTGGAATGATTGGATTATATTTAGAGGTCGCTATGTTTTTCGACTTTTTGCTATATATATAGTATGAACTTGTCAAAAACATGTATAATTTTGATTTTTTTTTCAAAACAGTTATAATTTTTTCAAGTCAGTTTTTATTTTGAACAGTAAACAGACCCAATTAGAAATATGTACTGCCGTGTTTCTGCTTAGTCAGGCTGCATTAAGTTTGTAATGAAATATAGTTTGGATAATTAAAGAAGTTATCCAGTCTGCATAAATCCCGTCATTGAAGTGCTTGAAAACCCGCAACCACTATTATTTAATTTTGCCTTTGTTGGAACAGAAAATTTTGTCCGATGACTGGAGACAAGTTGCAGCAAGTATTGTTTCTGTGACTCATCCCAGGTGCCTCTTGGATTGCCTGCAGTCCATTCAAGCCGCCGCGTCACAAGGGACCCTGGGCAAGTCCTTCACTCGCAATTGCTTATGCGCTTCTGGTGTGAAACTCCGATTCAGTGTCCACGCTCAGAGAGCGCCTCTCAGTAGAAATCTTGAAGGGGCGCTATAACAAGTGCTCATACAATACAATACAATACTTTCATAGCAACCAGCCTTCTTATTTTTTTTGGGCCCTATATAAACAAAGGCTTGGACTAAGCATGAGAGAAGTGCTAGTTTCGACAATGACCAAAAGATTGGAGATCATGTATTTGAATGCCTCTGATGTTGTAATTTGAGGAGTGCCTCTAATGAAATCTCTCTAGAAGAGGTCCTATAGAAGTTTGTGATTATAAATTAAAAAATTACCACATTTCCATCACAGCCACATGGCTGGTTTGAGAAGCTCATGATGATAATGATGATGATGACAGTGAAGTTATTTTAAAACCAGCGACTTATATGTGCGCATGTTGACCTGGTATTTGCTCAAGGCATCCTACTGATATAGAGTTTGCTGTGTATAGTACACGTTCAAGTGCTTCAATAGACAGTTTGTGACCTTTATCATGTCCTTATCATTGTTTAGCACAGCATCATTGACAGATGACTTGCTGTGTCTGTAGCAGTGCTATGTTAACCCTTAAACCGCCACATACTATATGGGGTTCATGCACCCCGGACGCCAAATACTTTTTTGTTGCAATATACTTCGAAACGTCACAACTCACTGAGAAACCATATATATATACATATTTACATATGTATATATATAGATACATACATATATATACATATATATGTATATATTTATATGCATACACACACATATATATATATATATATATATATGTATAATATGCATATGCACACACACATATATATACATATATATATACTTAGATCCAAATATGTATATATATGTATAAGTATATATATAAATATATACATATATACAAACATATTTACATATGCAAATATATATATATATCCATATATATATATGTATCTATATATATACATATGTAAATATGTGTATACTTATATATATGCATATATATGTATACTTACACATACATATAAAAAAATATATACACATATACATATACATATATATGTATATATACATATATATACACACATATATATACATAAGTACATATATATATTCATATATACATATATGTACATATACCTGTACATATACACATTCATCTATATACATATTCAGTATATTCATACATATACATATAGATACATACACATATATACATATATATATATATAAGTATATATGCAAATGCACACACATATATACATATATATAACTAACACACAACTGAGAATCAAACTTCTATATTGCTAATTCACGCTCACAACAAACAACTGCGACAACAACGCGAGAAAAAGGACAGTTCACCCTAACCGTACCTAAAAATAGATGTTTGTGACGTCACCCTGTGACGTCAGCTGTATTATCTATAGGTCGTTAGGTGCAGCACATATACATCAGTCATCACAGACAGTCACAGAAGTATGTTGCCGACTATAGCGGTACCGGCGTTCAACAAATAATAATATTATGTGTTACCGCCTATAGTCGGTTCCGGCGTTCTGCCAAATTTCCATGGGAACCGAACGGGTTCGGTTCCGGCGGTTTAAGGGTTAAGTGTGCTTCAATAAATAAAATGTTTTCGACCAATTTGAGTTCTTGTAAACTGCTTTTCAGGGTATCATTTACATCAAGAAATGTAGTATAGCTTGAAATGGTCCAGTTTTAGCTTTCTAGTGTTTTCATAATCTTCATTTAGGTGAATGTTGAATCCTAAGTTAATTTTTCATGCTGCAAATGTAACTGATTTTGAATGCAGTTTAAGTTAGCAGTACAGTGTATTGATTGAACACTAGGGTGCGGTTGGTAATTGGTTTATTAAGGGATATTCTCACTTACTTGATGCGAAAAACATTTATTGTCAGGATGCTATATACTTTTTAACTGTGTTTATAAGATGTCTGTACGCCAAAGCGCGATTTGCAATTGGTTAATAACGAATATACTTACTGAGTAGTGAGTATGAATGTTTTTTGTAATATTTGCCAGCCTTAGACACTTCACCAATGGATATTGGGTCATCGTTCAGGAATTTACGCATAGATCAACAATTGAGGACATTGTCAAAATGTCAAACATCGTTACAAACATCGGCCGAAGTAAGCATAACTGATCAAGCAGTTTTTCCTGAGAATGTTTTATGTTATTTGATGATGTTGTGTGACAGTTGAATATAATGTGATGTTATGCTGGTTGTTTCTCTGGTTTGATTTTGTTTTGTTTACATCCTTTTCAACCTCACACTGTCTATATAAGGATGGTTGATTCACCTCTTTTGTGTAGCCTTGTGTCAAGGAAGTGAAGCTTCATTTGACTGGTGGTAGGCAATTTTTGTGGCATTTTAGTTCAATTTTTGAGCATATCTTCGAGGAACATTATCAAGTTTGTTACTCCATTTAAGACTCATGAATATTTATCTCGCTGTAGCTGTACTTTCTTCAGATAAATGTTCTTTGATGTGAAATTGAAATGCAGGAACACTATTTTACATTCATCGTCATCAGTGCCTGATGCCAGCCATTTGGCAGCGATGGGTACGAATAAATTATCTCCATTGTCCATGGTTGTTTGTCAACTCCATTGCTGCCCTTAGTGTTAGTCCAAGTGATGTTATGTCCTCATGGTACATTTGTGTACCAGCAATACTTTGCCACATAATTGTGATGTATTTAATGTAAGATGTATGCAGTTCTGTTAGTCATCTGAGTTATATTTGCCAAATAACAGAGTTCTGCTTTGTTAGCACATTCCAATGTCACTTAATTTCATGTAATGGTTGCCCGATTTCCTGCCACAATTACATCCCTCTACAGTACAGTAGTACAGTGTCTACAGTGGCAGTTGACATATTGATCATGGACCCTGTGGCCTTCGTGATATACGATTGGCCGTTCTCTCTCGATCGATGGTTGGCCTTTTCCTGTGGAGGGGGTTGGGTTGGGTGTTATGTTATCAGTCCAGTATGCAAACATATTTTGGGCGGCTGTCAGTTGCATTGGAATTTTCCTGTGCAAAGAATAAAACTGGAATGGTGAAATAGGGAAAGGTGAAATGTCAATTGGGAAATTGAAATCTTTTACTGGAACGATGGAATGTAAACTGAGTGTAAATGTAAATAAGGCCCGACAGCGGAAAAATTATTTTAAAAAAAATTTTTTTTTTTTTAAATTTAAAAAAAATTTTTTTTTTTATTGACACGTGAATTTAACCTTTTAGTCAGTAGTACAACACAAAGCGTGTTACTGTATTAAATGCAGACATTGCATACAAATATTTTACAAAATAAAATGTTTTTCCTACCTACCTACCCAGTTTTTAAAACCACTGTCAGCCAAACGTAGCCACGATGCAGCATTGCATAAAAATATTTTACAAAATAAAATGATCTCTGCATTGAAAATTACCCGTTTGAGGACTTATCTACATTGTTTGTATTTTCTGACTCATACTCACGAGACTGGGGCTTAGAACATTTTGGTGTGTGTCCAATTATGTGTGATCTATCTTCAGACCATTGCTGTAGTCAATTTTCCAGTCCAGCGCTCCATTTCTCATCGTATATCAGCATCACGTGTGTGATTGTTCATCATTTATATAATTGCAGCATGGACTCATTTATGAGCTCAAGGTTTACGTGCCATAATGCATGATGCGAAGTGGTGTATATGTCTCTCAGAGCTATTAACTTAACATGTCGTGTTGATTAAATGTAAACAATGTTAAACTTCTGCACAAGAATTGCAGTGTAGTGCTAACTGTTGACTTTTTCACATTTATCCCTTCTTACACCTAGTCTGGTTTAAGGCATGTCCCACCCTCCATCCTGATGACTTCATGTTAATGAGTCCTACACCTAATAGTCTCTTTCATGTACAGCACACTGGTGCTAGTTTAGCAAAATGTTCAAGGGAAATCCTGTGCGTCTCATCATTAGCTATTGGTCATGCAGACAGTTGCCAAAACCTCACAATTACTGTAATGTTATCCCAGCATACCACCTTTTCTAAATGACCTTCTTTGTTCTCTGCATACGTGCATCCTGCTTTGTTCTAATTATATTTGCCAGCGTTCACCATCGCATACATACAGCGTGACTGTGCAGGCACGCATCTACAGCTATTGCTACATAGATCCAACAGTAATTAGTAGTTTTCATAGCACACAAAAGATTAAGTTTTTGTCTTTTAGTTCTAGTCCTCTACAGTGATTCAGCTGGTGCATTCAGGTTAACCTTGCTTATCTGTAGTGATCCAAAATCAGTATATCCTGATTGTCTTGTTTCCGATCATCCTCAAGCAAACGATTGGCCACACCACAGAAATTTTGCTCCATCTGTCTCTTGTCTCCCTTAGTAACTGATTGAATGATAATTCAGTCTGTGGCTGTACATTATCAGTCCATGTAATTTAGGTCTTCCTTCAGCTGTTGATCCAGGAACTGTGCCTTACATAATCTCATTCTCCAGGCCATCTCCACTCTTTGGCAGCACCTGTCCGAAATATGAAAGCTTCCTTTGTTTGATCAGTCTAAGCAGACTTCTTTCTACTCCAGCTGTCTCCAACACCCACTCGTGTCTTCGTCTTCATTCCATTCGTTTATTGTTCCCAGTACAACCAACAGATGACAGTTAACACAGTAAACAGTAACGTTGTGATACAATGTCAGGAAGGTCGATGATACCTCAAGAATCTGCCGCTGACACTTCATTTCAAATTATCTGATTCTTGCCTCCGGATCCTTTTTGATGGTCCAGTATTTTAGTTACCATTGGTTTTCTGCAATGGTTCAGTCATTGTAATCTGTTGAATCCTGGTTTCAGCAGTAGTTACTAAATGCCCTGTGGTTGACTTTTGTTCTTCTAGTGTTACTTCCACTTGATTTCACTTTTGGTTTTGCCTGATTGTATGGTTTCTGACTTGATTGTAGGTCGTGCATGGCTGTATTTGGCTTTATCCGATCATCTACTCGAAAGCTACATCATGTGTTTCATGAAGAATACAGATCTTGTTCGCAAACACTATGTGAAAGAAGCCTTAGTCCTTGATGAGCAGGTATGTAATACACAGTTTGAGTATTGAAAAGAGGTCAAAATCCACCAGGAATCAAAGTCCATCTAAGCCTTGTTATAGTCTCGTTATAGCATGCTTCATTATAAGAGGAATTCTTGTATGGATCACAAATTTAATTCGCCGTGTGTGATCTCATGTTGTGACTTGTGTGGCTATTAAAGACAGTTTGGTAAAGAGGTTCCAGTATATGGCAGAAATTCTGCCGACAGAATTTCAGGCAGAATTTCAAGAAGATTGTGTTTATCATTCACTTAAAAATCCAGATTTATTATGAGAACTGGTGAATGGAGATGAATTCTGACATTAGATAACAGATGTTAATAATGTTGTATTGATGCACTGTCTTACTCTGACCAGACTTCACTTTTAATACATGATGGCACCTCTGACTCCACTTTGGTTCTAGCCTTCCACTAGCAAGTCATGCCAGGCTGCTCCCTCTGTCCCTGACTGTTACTCAGACCATGTCATACTTGTCCATTCTTCTGTGTGTTGGCCTCATGTGTATGTGTTTCAAACTGTCACTCCAAAATGTGCAAGCCTATGATGTCCTAGCTCTCTTGTGTCATCAACTGCGTTATTGTCATCTGCCAGCAATTATTCATAGTTGCTGGACATACCTACCATCTGGAATTCTGTACTTCCTGTTAATGACTGTTGCTCAGCTTACCTTCAACTAACTTGTTACCAGCTGTCGACTCTGTGTGATCTCATTATGACAAACCATGTTGTGATTTGTGTGGCTTTTAAAGACAGTTTGGTAAAGAGGTTCCAGTATATGGCAGAAATTCTGCTGACAGAATTTCAGGCAGAATTTCAAGAAGATTGTCTCTATCACCCATTTTAAAATCCAGATTTATTATGAGAATTGGTAAATGGAGATGAATTCTGATATTAGTAACAGATGTTAATAATGTCATACTGATGCATTGTCTTACTCTGACCAGACTTCTCTTTAATACGTGATGGCACCTCTGACTCCAGTCACTCCACACGGCATCTAGCCTTCCACTAACAAGTCATGCCAGGCTGCTCCCTCTGTCCCTGACTGTTACTCAGACCATGTCATACTTGTCCAATGTCCATTCTACTGTGTGATAGCGTCATGTGTATCTGTTTCAAGCTGGCACTCCAAAATGTGCAAGCTTATGATGTCCTAGCTGTCTTGTTTCAACGTCATCTGGATTATTCATAGTTGCTGGGATCTGGCATCTGGGATTCTGTACTTCCTGTTAATGACTGTTGCTCAGCTTACCTTCAACTAACTTGTTGCCAGTGTTACCACTCAACATTTTGGGAAAAACATAGATCACCGCTAAAAAAACATAGAAAAACATAGACACGGTTTTTAAGGAATTGCGTGTAAAATCAGAGCTTTTGTTGAGCGTGGAGGTCCAAAAAAGTCCAAATGTTAGAATTTTTTTCAAAAATCTCCCCAAAAAAAGTTGACAAGCAAAAAAAAAACGCCATCACATTCCACAAAATATCACTCATATCGCAATAACAATTGCTGAAAAAGTACTTTTTTTATAGAACTTGCTAAAAAAAACTAACTTTTTAGCTTCCATGAAAAAAAACATAGATTTCTGGGGAAAAAACCTAGAAACATAGACAAGGCCAAAAAAACATAGATCTTGGAGGAAAAACATAGGAGTGGTAACACTGCTTGTTGCCAGTGGTTGACTCTGGATGAGACACCATTGACTGGTCTCTGCATATGTGCTAGGACTTGCCAATGGTGACCTTTCCTGTTATCTATAAAATTTTTGCATGAAAATGAACTTTATTCTTAATGAACTTAGTACCACTTAAGACTTGCAAGCATAATGCTGTTGACAGGTACTTAACACGTGCTTTATCGAGTGTCTGGATATATACATAGAAACATTTGCATGAGAGAATGATCAAATTTCAGTCACAGTCTATTGTGTGTAGAATAATAGCACATGAATTATGATAATTAATAATAATTATAGTCACAATGCTGGGAATAACTATGATGATTTTATCACTTTTCAGGATCCTAATTATGCTTGTAAAGTCTGGGGTTTCCCATTACAATAGTTGGTCTGCTTTAATGCCAAGAAGTGCTGCAGATTCCTCCCACACTTGTGTGCATTGGCCCACATCATGCAGAATGGTTTGGTTGTGCAACAATGTGGATCAGTGCCATGTTACAGAACAATTTGACACTGCAAATTCAGTCTGTTTTGTATTGGACAATGCTTAAAATCTGTTCTAACTCATCTTAAGCAGCATTTAATTAATTAAAATTGATTAAAACTTATTTTTATGCTAGCATCTTTCATCAGTTAGGCAGCCACAAATGAATGGTGTCTAACAGGTTCTTGAATACCGTAATTGTCTATTTATATTTGTATTGCTAGTTACTTTACATTAAATTGCATTACATTATGTTTCATTAATGTATGACACTGTACCAGTAATAAACATTATATTATGACCATAAACCGTCATTTTGTCACGTGCAACAGTGGCATTATGTGACATAACTACATTGAAACTTAATGAAATGCACAAGCATAGAATGGACTCAGTGTCTCCCTGTTAGTTACCATAGGCCTCAAACTAGTCTGGTTCTTCTTGATGATGCACCAAACTTGTCCTGTTGTATCGTATTGTATCTAGAAATTTATGACTGCACTGTACCAATAATTATGTGCCTGTTAAGTGCCTCTGAAACTGCTTGAAGCACCAAGAAAGCCCTATGGAACCTTGCACAGGGCAGATTAGAAATTGCAGATCTATAATAAAGTAAATGGTCAATTTATCCAGTGGAACATCATGCAGTTGTCATATGGTTGCCAAACTTTAAGTTAAACTGTGAAACTGTTATGGATGTTAAGAAAGTTTTGCACTCTATGCCAAAAGATATCTATCAGCAAGTGATAACTGGATGTGACTTCCAACTATTGTTCGAAGGAGAATTTAATGAATGTGTGAGGTTCCCTGTGTAAGATCCTCTGTGAGGTTCTTAAGAGGCGCCTTACAAGTAGCCAGGTACATACATATGTTTGTGTCTATGTCTGTTTGGTTTCAGCGTTTGCAGCTGTTGCTGACTCTGTCGTCTGGATTGGATTTGATTGCATTTGAACTGGAAGTGGTTAGTGGACAGAGCGTGATTCTTGTTTAGTCAAATCCAGACTGATGATGTCTTTCTAATGCCTGAAGCACCAGCTGTTCACACAGCAGTTGCATTTTGTGGGAACCAAAAGAAAATTGAAAAAGTAACGGTGTTCTAGAGAGGCATGCCTGAAGAATGCTCAATTCCTCTTCTGTTGTTCTCGTTTTTTGCTGTGTGTACTTGCTGCTGTTTGTTGTAATCAATTCAATGTGTTCCACTTAGTGTGACACCACTTAAGGTTTTGCGCTACAGCATGTTGCATTATAAGACGAATTTTGAAGTGTTACCCAGTTCAGCTTTAGTCACATGGTTATTTGGATGTTTGGAAGTAAAAAGCACAACTTATCAGTACTCTTGCATTATGACATTTTCTAGGATGTTCAATACCTGGATCTGAGCAGCCATCTTAAAGTGCGAACAGACAGTCAAGAAGAGGAAGAAGATGACTTGTCTCTCTGCAGCATGATAAGCTCTCAGTCACAGGTCTCTCAGCTTTACCATACTCAGTTTCTTTCTCTGCATTTATTTATCTCTGCCTTTGTCTTTGCTATTTTCTGTTTAAACTATTCAGTTTTCATAAGTAATCATTTTCACTGAAGATAATAAAACCAGAGAAAAGCAGATCATAGGATATACTTAGCTGTTATTTATATTACTTAGGTATATTTTCATAACATTCCACTTTATTATATGCAGTATCTTGTTGATAAGGTTACCCGTATATGTCAACTGTCTACCTTCGTTGGTGATACTAATTGCCACAGTGAGGCATTTATTTACAGTATACCAATTCATTACAGTTGATGATATCGTTTGGAATGCTTTCTTCCTAACTGCAAAATTCTCAAGTGCTACTGTCTTGGAACTTCCCTATTGATGCTGTGCTCGTATCAAGTACTTAGCATAGCACCTGTTTTGAAGCAGTAACAAATTCTAGCTGATAAATTTGACTTGAAAGATATACAGTAAGGTCAGCCAATTTTGGTTAGTGCATCTATCGATTAGAAGTTCTAGTAGTTAAGGACCTTTTGCTAAAACACAGAAACTCAGCAACAGCAATGCTACATCTTGTAACAAAAAGTTTTCGTGCTGTAGTCATAATTGCAAATTTATATTGCACCACTTGAAGAAAATCCTCAGAGCTGCTCATCATGCTATCCTGTTTATGAAGATAGTTAGCCATGATATATCTGAACTCCACAAGATTTTTTCCAGAGATTTGTGATAATTGAGAGATTATTGTCTTACTTTTATTGCAGTGAAAGATTTGAATTCTGAACGACATAATCGTAAACTTGAAATTTCTACAGCGCCCGCAAAAGAGAAGTCGCAGGAACCAGCTTTTTCACATGCGCTTAATCAATGCATAAGTGTGCTTTGTTATTTGTAGGGTTCATCCATGGAAGAGTCGCTTCATTCGCGTCTAACGATTTCTCCGCTGTCCCTTATTAGTGATTTATTTCGGCCTCTGACTTCCAAGCCCACAGCTTCTTCATCTTTCATCTCGGAAGAAACGGAAGACGAGAAGAAACTGCGAATAGAAACCTTTGCCAACACAAATGTCGTGCCTGAAGTTGTTCGGTCGCCAGAAGTCTCGGAAGACATGCAAGAAGTCGCAGTCGACACCGAAGTCGAGGTCATACACGTCAAGCGAAAGCATCATCATTCGAAGAAAAAAGATCGTCGTTCACAAAAGGCTGCTTCTGCTCCCGCTTCGGATAATGTTTCGCTAATTTCGGTCGATTCTTCGGCATCACTTCTTTCTCCGATCAGTTCAGAATCGTCGGGCTATAGGTCGGTATCTGAAGACAAACAGTGTGCCGATGAGGGAATTAATGGCTCCAGTGTAATGGGTAAATGTTCAGAAGAAACTGTGATCGCGAACGACATCCTACCGGAAATCAAAACGTTGGAAAAGCAACCGGAACAGCTGGAAGAAAAGTTATCGCATGACGAAAGGTTGCGACGAATTCTTGAGGACAATCAAGTCGAGAAGCAAGAAGTCTGCTTCAATAGGACAATCGAGTGGAAGACAAGCACAGGATCGTCCCCACCAAAGACGCCTAACATGTTGTCCTCAAACATAACGGCTGACGTGTTGTCTGCAGAGAAGACAACTGACATACCACTGTCGTCTTCGACAAACTCACTTCAAAATTCCAATTCTCGTGAACAGTTGAATGGTATTAATCTCGATGTGGATGAACAACCGTCCACAGATGATGCAAGTGCTGAGGATGCTCTAGTTGCTTCCGTGGAGGAGCCCTCCATTTATGATGATGTTCCGGTTTCTCTGAAGGACCAGGCAGATGTTGTACAGCATTCTTCAGAAACAGTACATGACGTTACTGCGTCGTCTGCTTCCACAAGTCCAGTGTCGTTAGAGGTCAATGTACTTGCGGTGGAAACCCAGCACAAAACCGAATCCATGGCAGTGGTTTCTACTGAAGCTACAGCAAAACACGATGACTGCAGCGTAGTGGAAACAAAGCTGCCAAAAGTGACAAGCGTCTTTCAGTCCGAGAAAAGACATGCAGCCGACATAGAGTAAGTGATTATTCCTCTATCATTAGAATCTTGTGTAGAGTATGTGATTATTGCTCTATTATTAGAATCATGTATAGAGTAAATGATTATTCCTCTATCATTAGAATCATGTATCCTAGATAGAGTTCTATCCATGTACCATCCTTACAGTGTTAGTACTTGAGTCTATATCAAGTACCACATTTTTGCCAGATTGCTGTATCGTGAGGTCAGTCAACTTTGGAAGGAGATAACAATTGGGAATCCTTGCTCCTGATAATGTTATATTAGAATTTGTATTGTATAAGAAATGTTGGAACAAGATTGTACGATTACAAAACCTTTGTAATTGCTTGTATTCCTGCAAGCCTATCTATCGTTCTCTTGGGGCAAACTCAAGTGAGCATGACCTTTGGCTTTCCTGTATGTGCAATGTGCCAAAACCATATCATTCCAAGTCCTTTTAGATTATTCTGTTTCAAATGGTTCTGTTATCTAACACAAGGTGTTTTCCAGTCCATGAGAACTGATGACATAGGACAATCTTTAGGTGTAGAGGCAACTCTGCTAGGCAGAGTCATTTAGCGAAGACTTGGATGGTTTGGACATGTAGAGAGAATGCCAGTTGACCGAATTCTACACAGTGCACTACATGCAAGATTCAAAGGAAAAAGTAACAGCGGCAGACCAAGACTATAGAGAAAGATAATATGGGGTCTAGCTAGCATTCCAGGTTGAACTAGAGTAGTGAGAAGGATAGATGTTGTAGAATTTCACAGCTTTTATATCTGTTTCTGCTTAATGTGTGCAATTATTGTATATTGATTATGTTCTGTAGGTTCGTTAATACATTGTGTCAGTGGTTTAGTGCTTAAAAGCACAATAAATGGATTTTTTACTGCTGTAGGGTTGACAACAATCTGAAGGTGGTTTTAATGCTCGAGATATTTCTTCATGAGGATGAGGATCTCTTCAAGGTTTGACATTGCAATCATTCCTACATGTCTGCCTGCATTTCATTCATCCAAACAATTGGATCTGTTCCTTTCATGTTTCTAGTAACTAGTGTGTCTGCTGTGTTTCATTTCAGTTATATCTTGTTTTGTTTAGGGTAATTAGGTCACTCATCCTGTTTCAAAATGTATTTACTTGATATCTTCTTTTAGGTTTGTATTTGAAGTATTCTTAGTTTTTTTATTTTACTTATCTTTTGCTTGAAACAGTATACAATTAAAAACAACTATCACACTTATACTTTGGACAAAGTAGGTAGACTCTACAGAGGCCAAAGTCCTGTTAACTAGGACAGCTTATTTTTAGTGTAAATAACTGATGATCTTCATCATCAATGGCAAGCCGCTCTTTGGAATGTTGCCATTTCCGCAATTATGCCTATTGTTCCGATCTATGACTCATCTCCAGGCTATGCTTGGCCTAAAGTTTATTGGGTAAAGATCCGTCTCCACCACCTGGGTCCATGTGTGCCTTGGCCACCGAACTGCTCTCTGCCAGCTCCTTGGGGACTGGAAATCAAGACTCGGAGTGCCTCTGCATGCAGTTACACTGTGCGAGGTGTCCAAACATCCAGAGTCATCTATTTTTGATCATCTTCGAGACTGGAGTATGTCCCATGCTCATGATGGATGTGTGCAGTATGTGACATCCCAAGATTCTCCTCAGGCATCCAGCTTCTTCTCTAGGGCAAGTGTGAGCATCGAGATCTTGGTCCAGAAATAAGTGCAGCCTACTTCCAATGTTTGCAACTGACGATGTAGATCGATTGTCAGCTTATGCATTTGTACATCCATCACTTTAATCTTTTATGCACATGATGCATCTAATTTCACTTTCCCCATTCATTATTAATTCTTTATTAATGTCTCGTATAAAGAATGTTACCTACTCACTCCGTCCTCGTTCACACAACCGTGAGATACTGTGTGCTGACACATTAACCCGATGTGGTTTTATTACGCGAATGTTATTCAATTGTCTTTATTGCTGATCTTTCCTCTTACTTTATCCTTACTCTCTCACAGCTCCATAGATGTCTGTTTTGTAATTGCATATGATGATTTTTTGTGATTTAACACTCTTAGGTTGTTCTTATCCGATGTTCCTGCAGTGCGTTTGCAGGCAGTTCAATTAGGCATATACTTACTTTTTACTTACTTACATATATTTCTATGCATTATATGAGTTTGATTTTGTTGTTTTCAGATGTTTCAAACTTGCCAAGGACACACAGAAGGCGAAATCTCTGTAACATATGTCGTCATAACGAGTCATTCCTTGTACTTGCTGAAGCCAAGCTGCAAGCCAAACAAGTTCATCCGTGAAGTGGCCATCAGCTTTAAGGAACTCGACTATGTCTCGGTAAAATATATTATTTCCATATGAAACTAGGGTTGTTAATATCGGTTTTTTAGGAAAACCGATTGTCTGTTGAAATCCCATTGTAAACTGCTATCTTATGTTGTATTGGCCTTTATAAAAAATTTAATATATTATCATATAATGCAAGTTACTGAATGTGAAGGCCGTTTTTGTTACAAGAAATACACGTGATCTTTGCCTGTCTTTAGTCGAGTAGGTTGTTTGTTACTGAAGAAGCTTTGCAAACTTATCTAATAGCGTCTGTGGTGCTGGTGTCTAGAGTACAAGGAATCAGGTGATAGCAACCAAATCATAGATGCAGCTAAACTCACAATGTATGATGCCAGTCTGGTGTCTAAGCCGTTGGATATATAAGAGGCAGAACCACATTATGATGGTTTTGTCAATAATGAAAACGTTGTCGTTTTAAAACTGATAATAAACTTTCCGATTATACTGCAACATGAATGGTTATGTTAGAATCTCGCTTTCTAAGTAGCATATACTCTTGTCTGTTGTTTCCCATTGTGCTGCTTTCTTGTGTTATAAACATCTGTTTTGATTGAGAATAACAACAGGCTGTCTTGACTGAATGTGAAGGCCATGTTGTTACAAGAAATCCCTGAATTTTGCCTGTTCAGTTTGTTGTTTGTTACTGACAGAATCTTTGTGAACTTATCTAATAGTTTATGTGGTGCTGGTGTCTGGTGCAGCTGTTTTGAAAATGTTATTGGCAGTTCATACAGTACATGCATAACAAGCATAATATAATGTCTCAAGGTGTGTTTGTTTTGCTGTTATGCATGTATTGTGCACTGTGTTGTACTGCATGATAAAAGTTTGTCTTGCCATTGATGTTTTATGTTTTCTCATATTCTTCAGATCAGCCTTAACCACCAAATTCTTCACATTGTCTGCCATGTCAGGCACAATCAGTTCTGGCTTACAACTGGAGATGAGATGCTTACCAGGTAAATTGCCAAACTAGTCACTAAATATGTCAAAAGTATAGTTTAGCATCTGATCATTTATGAAGTGCCTTCAAGAAGTGTCGAAATATGACTGTCGTAGCAGATCTCAGAAGATGCACCTTAAGATTAATTGGAGATTTTTCTTGAACTGCCTGTGGCAGAAGCGTTCACATTTTGAGATGCCAAATTCAAATGCAAGATTTGGGATTCTATGTCCTGTAGTGGGATCTAGTGCAGGTCTTGTTCCCATTCTTAGGTCGTGAGCTAGCGAGGTAAGAATCTCAGAGTACAGGACACAAATGTTACTGGTACATGTATTTACCTTTGTAGAGCTGTTAGGTAGTCACAGCTCCTGGATCAAGAGCTTAAGGAAGACATAAAATGAAATGAATTAATAACATAAAGTCTTGGACTGGATATTTATATCATACCGTATGTTATGGAATGAGACAAGAAGTGGATAGAACAAAATTGTCAATGGTGTGGCCAGTCCTCGGATCAAGGACGGTACGGTTAAAGATTAGACAAGATTGTCATGTGTCTCAATTATCCCCAGTGGCTGACCTACAAGTACCGAACTGCAGTGATAGATTCTACCCCTAGTGACAAAGGCATGCACATCATCATCTATCATCTAGTAACTGTCTTTTTCTCTCTGCTTACTTATCAACTCTTCATGAATCCATCTTTCTGTGTAGTTGTATGGCTGGGCATCTTACTGTTTCTTAGTCGTTACTCAGTAGTTTATTTTTCTATCTATGTGCTGATCTATGTCTATTTGCTTGTGTTGTTATCATCCCTTTAGGCTCATTGTATCTCATCTGGAGCAGGCTGTCCTCCTTGCTGGTCAGAATGACTCTTCCACTCTTTCACCACTGACCGTTCTGACCGATGCGATGGCTCAGAAGATTTCTATTGCTAAATGGGTGTCAGAGGAAACTGGCCAACAGGTACAATCTATCAATCAATTCTCATAATCTCATACATGTAAGAGTAGTTTTAAAGTCTTTATTGAACACTGATGAGAACTGTAGAGATTTTGTTGTTGACTTCAATGGTCTTTGATGCCATTAGATTTCGTTAAACTTTTGGTAACCAGTTAACCATCACCTCCTATATGCAAGCTGAGGTAAAGCATGTTTATTATGTGCTTCTGTATTATGTAAGATAATGTAGTTTTACTTGATATTTGAGGACCACCTTTGAGTTGTGCTGCTAACACTACTCTGAAATTGTGCAACGTTTTTGTAGCAAAGTCGGACTATCGGTAATCTGAATCTGGGAAATAATAAGTTTATTGCTAAATAGTAGTAACTGTAATTGTAAGTTCAGCTTTGTTTGTCCATGGCCAGTGTACCTGAATATAGAGCAACACTATGCCTGCAAGTGATGTCAACTTAATGCAATTAATTTATGCAAAATTAACACAATTAAGTTCTGCTCAACTCCGTTACTTGAAAAAGTTGAAGTCCTAGATAGGTTTAGGATGCAGTTAATGTGTACAGACCATAAACAGACAACAACCACTGGCATATGAATAGGATTGGAACCAGAGTTACTATACTTGTATTACATGGGTGTGTATTGTTCCTGTTTGATGCTTATTTGAACCAATGATTCATAGACATAATCAGTGAATTGTCTGAGAGTGACATGAAATATGATATAATTTGCCTGTACTGTATAGTAGTAACATTAATGCCTGTACTGTATAGTAGTAACATATGCTAAGTTCAGCTTTGTTGGCACATGGCACATAGATATAAACAATGTCCCTTACATCCACTCAACACCCAACATCTGTTCTTGCTGCAGTAATGACTTAGTGAGTAGGCCCCTGCCCAGCGGGACTTGGTTTAGGTGTGCCTATTGAACCCTTAAACTACTGGTATTATTTACTATGTGATGTTATTCTTATTCATTGTTAAAAATAAACACATGCACTGTATGTATTCATTCTGGGGAACAATAAAAATGTCTTATGTCTTATTATTTGGGTCATGAAGTCTAAGAGTATATGACAGTTTTGTTTGAGATATCCCCACTTTTGGGGGACATTGTTAAGATAGTTTGGCATAGTGAAATTAGCAGTTGGTTGACATGCAGCCTTGTGATATTGTGCATTCTGATATCCATGCATTTCCAAAGATGGACTGTGATAAAACAAGGTGATAATTATTTTATTATCTGTCACTCTCATTGTACAATAAATACCACATAATATATGGCATTAGTTTTGTCATGTTATATTTGTACAGCAAAATGTGGTCCAACTCTTTATGTTACAAAAATGTCCATGGAAGCCTGAGCAACTTCTTGTGCACTGGTCATGTCTCTAGATATGGCATCCTCGCCTCTTCCTCAACGTTAACCTCTGTTCACCTTTGTGGATTTTGGCCTGGAACTGAAACTTACCCAACAGCCTTGCTTTTGCCAATTGTATGTCATTAAGTGGCCATGAAGAAATATGGCTTCCCTCATGCAGCTTATGTGATGCATTGCAAAACTTTGTGATTTACACTGTTTGTCATTATATTCAGAAATACATTTTCTCAAATTGTTTTAGATAAAAGTTGTTTTTGCAAAACTCGAACAGTCCTTTACAGTCTATTTTGTGATGCTTTAGCGGCAAGACGTTGTCTTGCTGAACTACACGCTGGTTCACTGGGAGGATGCCGAGGCAATTGCTGATGAGGAACTGAGGCTGAGCCAACATAGTCTCGAGGGCTACCTCTACTATAAAAATTCAACCAAGAAAGTCTTCAGTAATATGCTGTTCCCTGGAGCTTCCTGGAATAAAGGCTACTTCATACTTGAGTGGGTACATTCAGTTTTGTTCATGCTCTCAAAGTAAAATGTTAGGAAACTTTGTTTTCTTGAATTTTAGTATCATTTAGGGTAATTTAACGCATAACAAAGTAATGTAATCAGTTATTGTAATCACTGTAACCTATTGGTTAGAGCACTCAGCTTGTAAAGCAGAGTCCAGGTTCTAGCCTGTGGGGACCCTGAGCAAGTCCTTCACCCATAGTTGCTCAGCACCATCAATTGATGCTGGGTCACTGAATAGTGGCACTTGGTAAAGCATAATTTTCAGGGCTGCACAGAATGGCTTCATAATGTGCTTCAATTGTTTTGATGAAATTGGCTTTACCATACTCCTTTACAAGTGTTCAAGTTAAGTTTTGAATGCATCACATTAAACTCACGAGCTGTTGTCAAGCCGTATTAAGGTTAGAAAAGGTTGCACTGTTGTTACTTTTTCGTGTTTCTTTGTGTTGAATTGTTGGCTGGTATGCTTATGTACTCATTCTGATTTTGCAGTTGTTCATTCAGAGCTGCTAACCGATTTCAAATCTTAGCTACCAATGGTAACCACCTTTTAGCTGCTTATCGTAGACTTTGGGTGATTATTCTCACTGTATGCCTGTTGCTTATCTATATTTCAGGCAAGGTATTCTGCATCAGTATGCTGACAAGAGTTGTTCGGGCACACCTGTAAGGTCTATTTCCCTTATGTAAGTAATTTTAAGTCAACAATTGGTTTTACTCAGAAATTATTTAGTTCGAGTAGTAAATTATTTCATTTTAATTATTTCATTTTTCTGAGAGATATCAGAAAGGCTGCAGACACTTTTTTCTTCTTACTCAGTTCAGTTGAGTCAGTGGCCAGGCAAGAATTGCTGAATTTCAGGTTCTTTAACTGTGTTTCTGTTTGAGAACTGAATTTATTAGTGAGAAGGGAACTGTAATTTTTCACTTCACTTCACAAACATCAATATTTAAAATCTGCTGTCTTATTCCTTGTTCGCAATGAGGTCATCTGATTGTCTTTGTCTGGTCATATGAATCAAGAATTGAACACTGGAAATGCTCAGCTCTTTGTTAGGTATTACCTCTTAACATCCACCTTAGGCTGCCTCTCTGTTGAACTGGTTAATAATTTCCATCGGTTGCTATGCAATAGTTGATTACAATACCACTTAACTGTCATGGCCAGCATTAGTAAACAGAATTTATTACTAATGTATGGGTAGCTCTTTGTTGTATTCCTTCCATGTTTGAACTAGTTAATAATTTCCCTGCTATGATATGATGCAATACAATAATTATATGTTTATATGTACATGTACATCCTTCATATGTTCACATTGATGTTCATATAGTTGCCATGTTCTGGTCAATACATTATGCCAAATTGGTAACTTTATTTCAGAAATGAACTACTTTGACAGGACATTTGAAGTATCAGTTTTTCAGAGATGTTGCGTTGTTTGTGCAGTCCAGAGCAGTGTCACGGCTGTCGTCGATGTCCGAATGCCGACCGAAAGCACTGCTTTGAAGTTCTTCTTGCCGATGGATCCAGCCTCGAGCTGTCTGCGTCAAGCGATGCAGCGCTGCAGAATTGGCTCATCAGTCTCTGTCAGGCGACATCTGATCAAACGGGAACTGGTGTAAGAGACTTTCTCAGTTCTCAGATGGATGTTTGTGCTAGCCGATTGCACTTTTGCGAGATGATGATATCTCTTTGCTCATGGTACTCAAGGGCTAGTCCTGCTCTAGTGGCGGAAGCTTGAATTTGATTGCAGTGTTTATGGCTCATAATCTGATAGGTGTAAGAATTTTGGCAGTTGGCCAATACTCAGATGGCACTGCTGAGGACAGACTAGATCTGGCAAGTTGCCCTGGCATTAGCAAGTCTTAAAACAGGCCTAAAGAATAGAATTGCGGTTGTCCAGGAATGAACAAATGAATGAGTGCTTCCGGAACACTTTGGTTCAGTATTTTTGGCGAAGTTGTTGAAATACCAAGTTCAAAGTAATCTACTGAAGAGCGCTCCCGATAAGAGAATCTTTGAATTAGTAAAAAGCATGTTAGTGTGACCTATAGGTACTAGGTGGAGCACAACAGGGAGCCCATAAGAGGTAGTGGGGCCATTGACTGAAAAAGAGCGCTGTTGCCTGGTAGTCCATGAGCGAGGGACTAGGAATTCAGCTTGATCAGAGAGCAAATCTACACTGCACGTCTGAGGTGGGATAGCAGAGGTTCCTGCAGGTACAGGGGAGCCAGACCAACACAGAAACCCTATAGGTAATCAGCTGTGGGAATGCATGCCAATGTAGTACATTGACTGTAAGCAGCATGTTAAAGTATTAGTGAAATGATTTTCTTAACGTCTGCTTCTTTTGTAGAATCCTGTGTTTGGTTGCGTGACGTGTTGTAATGTCGTGACCCAGAGCCATGTTTTCATGTGTCATGAAGACTTGCAGACAAACTTCCTCCGGACTCTCAGCAGTCGGCCACTGACCAGCCTCATGCAGATACAGACAGATGCAGATGTCATGAATTACTGTGTTCTTGTGAGTAAGCCAGTTGAATTTGTCCACTGTGTATTGTATTGTGTTTGATCTTTTATAAAGCGCTTCTCACAGCGTAAGCCCTTCAGAAGCACTCCCAGTGCATGGTACCACGAGAGAAAAGGAACGTTTTAAGGTGATAGAAATAGGTAGAGATGCCACCGGAGAGGATGGTAGATCATAGACGAGAGGGAAGCTGTGGCGTTTGACATTGATGCCTCTTTGGCTTGGAGGTTAAATTTGGCCTGCCCTGGCATCCTAATGTCTGACGTTCATGGGTTTTGGGCTTTTGATGTGCAGCTATGAACAAGAACAGCGTGTTATAGTTGCAGTATTGTTCTGCAGTTAACTCGTAATGGGGTGGGTTATTGTCTAGTGGTTAGGTTAGTATGCTGGACTGTCAGCTGAGAGGTCCAGGGTTCAAATCCCCAGGGTTAAATTTTTTGTGAGGTGTATGCTCCTCAGCCAACTGACCCATAATGAGTAGTCTGACGATGGACAGGTCAAATAGGCGAGGAAGAGGACTGACCATCCACTCTCAATAATGCTGAGGCTAAGAAAATTAAACTTACACAGCTCTAGCATAAGACTTTGACTGCAGGCCCAATATTTTCCCAGACACTACTAATATAGGCTAAAAACAAACAATTTAAAAAAATTTTGAAGGATGTTTTTTAACATCCTTTTATTAAAAGAATCAGAAATAACTGTTCCTTTTATGGGTTTGCCTTACTATCACTCTGTGGGGCACCTAGAAATAGTGTTGTGAGGCGGAAAAATTGTCCGGAAAATTTCATATTTTCCCGGAAAATTTCGGAAAATTTCCAGTGTATTTTTCCGGAAAATTTTCCGATATTTTTCCATCAATATAATATTACTAAATAACAATTTAAATGCATAATAATGTTTAAACATCACTCACTCTATACTGTCTTATGTAGTTATAACTGATATAGAAGACTCAATCAATCACATTAAAGATCATGATTAAGCTATGCAGTTGGTCATTATGTTCCATAAAATAGGCCCCAAATAGATTATCTAACATTACCCATAATATTATGTTTATTCAATAGATGGCACCGTTAGTGCTTACTGTTCAGTGTGTTCACAAGGCTCAACAATGACAATACATTTAAGAATTAATTGGAATTAAACTTCACTTTAATTAATTTAGAGAAAGTATTTTTTATGATTTACTCTCCTTACTATTTTTTAGTTATGAAAATATGAGACAAAAACAGCAATTGATGCAATAGTACTACAGACAATTTTAATACTGCAACAGATTAATTGTTATGAGCCCTATTACACTATTATTTTATATCTTGAAATATAATGTTATTGGCATTGCCATTGCAGTCTGACACTAATTTCCAAATCTGCTTTTCTTGGTAAGTAGCAAAAAAGATAAGATAAGAATATTCTTTAATTTACCAATTGCTCTCCGCATTTTGGTGTACAGATATGGTAATAATCATACATCAATACGTAAGCAGATCAAGACAGTCAAATATTCTAAATTACACATATTATCCTAAATCCGAGATCCCATATATCATCCTAATGATGAATTTTTTTTCTCTCAAAAGAATGTGTTTTAGTTTAATTGTTCGTCTGTGAGCTGTTGCCTTCAGTGAGCGGTGTATGGACTAAGGGCAAAGCTGACTAATAGCTGAGCAGCTGACACAATATCAAATTGCCAGACAGTATATTATGCTGAGAGTTTATAACACTAACAACAAATCAAACTAGGGTACTGTAGCCTGAACTGCTAATGAACAGTTTTTAATGTTTATTTTAATTTTTTAAGGTGAATGTTGCCCACATTGACAGAAATACTGTAAATAAAAGGAACTTTTAAAAAATTAAATTTTATAGTGTTTTCTCATACTGAAATCTGACATTATGAGTTAAATGTATTTTTCCGGTTCTGCGGAAAATTTCCGGAAAATGTTTGGAAAATTTCCGGAAAATTTTCCGCAAAATATTTTTCCGGAAAAGCTACATCACTACCTAGAAATCACTTTCAGTGTGAAATTGTTTAAAAAATGGTACTACACACAGGGGCAAGGAAATGTTGCAGGGATGCCGAAACACCTTTGAACAGCTGATACTTGAGGGATGTGTATACACGTCCATAAGGCCTAAACATACCAAAATTTAGGATGTGTTAACACGTCCCTATCAGCCACAGTGCTAAGGGGCTGCTCTTTTTATCCATCTAGTTTAACTTACGGAAATCTTGAATGTTTCAGCCTTGAATGTTTGAGCCACAGGCTAAAAAGTCAAATCTTGCGACGACTAATTCGATCACTTACAATCATTCAATCGTCATGAAACTTGGCAGATAGACTCGCCCTCGCAGACACTTCATTCTATAAAAATTTCAGCTCCCCAAAAAGGCTAGCTTATAGAATCGGGGACTAAACTTTTCGAATCGGGGACTCAACTTTTCCGATACGCAGCGTTGCCATTGGCCGCATAACAAAAACAGGCG
Source organism: Aporrectodea caliginosa (assembly GCA_020284085.1). Classification (NCBI taxonomy): domain Eukaryota; kingdom Metazoa; phylum Annelida; class Clitellata; order Crassiclitellata; family Lumbricidae; genus Aporrectodea; species Aporrectodea caliginosa. Next base: position 815,329 of record JACEVL010000062.1, read on the forward strand.
CTGCTGCCTAATTAAGCGCGCGCTATGACGTAAAATGAAGCGCGGACTATTTTCAGAGTACACTTTATAGGATACTAGATGGATATAGTAAAAAACTTTGTTTTTACGGGCTGTATTTTATTCTAACTTGTAATGAGCTGTACCAGAAGCCAGCAAGTACAGTGTTGTCTGCAAGGAAGATTGACAAGTTGCATGCAAATTACTGGTATGTTGAGACTACATTTAACTGACTACAGACAACTATATTCAACTTTGAAAACTCTTAATTTATAATTTGTTTTTCTTTTCAAATTGAAACCAGGTCTTTAGACAGCAGGTGAAGATGCAGAACCAGCAGGATAAATGGTGCTTATATTTCAACTCGCCGGTGGAGCAGCAGAGGTTCCTGGCAGCTGTTCTCGATGCTTGGTCCAAGACAAAACAGGTTCCACTCACTGATTATAGATTACAATTGCAATTACAATTTTATTACTGCATAAAGCTATCTTAACATGTTGTTCCCTCCAGAAATAAATTGCTAATTTGTTTGTGAATAAATTATTAAGGTATGGTGTGATTTTGTTTACTGTGAAATAACCTTCATAAGCTCAAACAAATGATCAATGGAATCATCAGCCCACTGCCTAATTGTGTTAATAAGCTCCTAATTCAATTAAATTTATTTTGTTCAATTTATTTTATATCCTGTAACCAGCATATCAGTTATGGCAGTTTACTTAGTAACTTTACATTGATAGTGGTTACTAAGGGGAGACTAAGGAGGAATGAAGAATCCAGCTAGTAGGGCCACCTAGTATTATTTTGGATTATATAAAGTCACTGTAATGCATAACAGCCAGTTCAAATAGGTACAGGAATACAAGAATAATCAAGAATTACATCAATTAATAGAACATTACTGACAACTTAACTAAATAAATTATAAATCTTCAGGTAATTTGTTGAATCAGGTAATGACATAGTTTATTCTTAAAGATGTACCGGTACACACGGCAAATCTGATAGAAACAGTTGAGTCTTTGTATTAGCAAAGGGTTGTTGATATAACCTAGAACTTCCTGTAGAGTAAGAATGAATTTATTAGTTAGTTTTGCTAATAATCTTGTTCTGTTTGTCAGTCTGCACCACAGGTTTTACCGGTTAATGATAAAATGTCGAAAAGGTGTCGGAATGGAATAGCAAAATTGAACCAATTGCACCGAGGAGGAGCAGCTGTTGGAAAAGTTGGAACAGTCTAGTCAGAATCAGGTCCAGGCGGAACTGATTCAGAACGAGATGTGCAACTGGTTTAATCACATGTATGAACACCACTGAAACTGCTGTAGTCAGTCTCTTCCCTGTGAAAACTGTGTTGCATCTTCAGTATCCCTCTAAGTCGTCGCTTCATCTATTTTGGACGGAAGGCCGTGTTGACTCCCAGCTACTACTACATGGAAATACTTGACATTTTGTCTTTCATAATCTTAGTAGCTTTTTGTAATTGGTGTAAATTTGCTTTCATGTTGAGCCTGATGTTGGTAGTCATTGTCTGTTATGTCTGCCAGCACTTGTTTATTGTCCTTGTGGAGTTGCACTGGTGATAGGAATGGTGTAATTCTGGAATGACAGATGGCATTTAATTTACAGATTATAATGGTAATATAATAGAGCCATTACGAATGTAAATGAGAACTTGACGTTTGGTTAAAGGCGAGTGTATATACTGCAGTGTGTATGTCAGGGGTTCCCAAACTGGGGTGCACGCACCCCCAGGGGGTGCGACATGTCATTGAGGGGGGGTGCGGCAAAGAGGGAAGAATTAATTATAAAAATGCATTGATAATACATTATAAATTTTTTAGCTGTCATAGGATTAGTTTGGGTAAGACCGTAAGATTAGATTCTTTATTTCCATGTAAGCCTGTAAGGCTAGCCTATGGCTTGTAAGCACAAGTTTCAGTAGTAAAAATTTCGTGTATGCATCTTCATACTTTTGTAGGGGGTGCGAACATTGGTCAAACATTTCCCAGGGGTGCGGGACATAAAAAAGATTGGGAACCTCTGGTGTATGCGTAGAAGCATTTATGTAGCTCTTTTGAAAATTGAAAAATTGCAGTGTTCTTTCTCAATTGTGATTAAGTCATGTGATTGGTGGGAAACAAATCTACGTTTCAAATGACGGTCAATTAAGGTAATTACCCGGATGTAATACGAGCACCTGGTTATTGGCCATAGTCCATAATAACGAAATATGGACACAGTACTCTATTTTACTCAACAGGGAACTTTTTTCTTGACCAAGAACACCTCAGTTAACTGGGTAACAGTACTCGGGGAATCATGTTTGCCAAAGGTACACAGTAGCTAAACCAGTGAAAAGCTCCAACACATGAGACAGGGATGTAGCAGTGGTAGCTAGCCTAAGGGTTCTACTAAATTTATGGAAGTGTACATGAATGCAGAAACATAATTAGTAATTTAAATGTAAATGTACACATTTTTCTATAACGACCACGATCCTGCTCATTTGGACTGAGTTGCACAATTCTGCTTTCAGGTCATTTTCTACGATCTACGATGAATGTTTATGAAGCATTTTAGGAACCCTTCTTTAGTAAATGGGGACCTGATTGCGACTGTCAAAGCTAGAGTAAATACAGCAAACTAGGGACTGGCTTTTATAAGTACTGAATTTTTACTTTATACTCAATTTGCGTACATTTTAAAATGAAAAATACTTAACTGATCTCTTCCAAGGGAGAAATAGATGTACATTAGCAGAACTGGGACTTCACACAACTTGCTGCACAGATGAGCTATAACAATTGACGTATCGTAGCGTATCTGGTTGTTTCTGGTTGTTCTTTAGCATGAGCAGCAGCCAAACATGTGCATGCTTGTGTTTCTTGGAATCTTTCTGTTGTAAAGCAGTGTAATGTCATGTATTTGTCAGTTAGATTTAATTGCTTGTTCCTATGCATAGGTTTCAAAAGGCTCACTGTATACTATATGCGTGTTTAAGTTGTGTTGCATTAAGATTATTTTATTTAGGTTACTTTAAGGCAGTTGAAGCCATTAAGTAAAAGGATGTGTTTGAGTTTTATTCATTTAGGCATCGGACGTTTGTTGATGTGGGAATGAAGTTAATTATCATGTCATTGTTACCGTCATGAAAGACAACACAATTGTTGACTGCCGGGACTAATATGTGACCCAGGGAATCAAAATGAGTCAGATGTCGGCAATTTACATTGCTAGGAAAACAGCAAAATATGATTAGAAGTCACTTTTATTCATTTTCAGATTTTAATGGAAATATGTGAAAAATTTTTTTGGCATTTCTGATATCTTACTATTGATGAAATTCATTGTTTTAATGTGTATTTTCAGGATGTTGTACAGGGTTTAGTTTTAGTATTTGTGATTATATATAAAAATCAATTAAAATTTTTCAAAAATTGGACACAATCATTCGTAACTTTGTAAAAAAAGTAAGGTAGAACCAAACTTTTGGTGTCATTTTAAAGGAAAAAATGTGGTCTTTAAGAATATGTAAAATACTCGTATTCTAAAATTTCTGACATGTGACTCATTTTGATCCCTTGGATCATATATTAACTGCATGTTTTCAGGTATTAATTTATGCTTTCATAACATCCTGGAGCTAGGTAGCTTGGTGAATTCAGATGCTTGCTGCATTTTTAAGTGTTAGAAATTTTGGAAATGCAATTGATGCACTACTGAGCCAGACATAGGGGGCCTAAATAAAGCACCTCTCCCGCTCTTTTATGCTGTCATGTTTTACTCTGCCAGATGTTGATGGGGATAAACTATTCCATTTGTCATTTTTCATCTCCAATCCAAGGGGATCATCACTAAATTGGGTGGTAGTAAGTATTATAATTATAGTAATAATATTCGTAATGGATCGTTTATACCTTGGGTAGAAAAAACTAATTTAATAATAATCTGCTAACTCATGATGCTTAAACTTAGATGATTTACAAGGTAATATTTTATGTAAAAGAAATCTGTACATCACTATTGAAAGGCTAAAAGGATCTAAATAAGTATCCAACTATGTTATCATAATGATAGCAAACATTGGTTTATGTGTGGTGGGCGATGAGCACTTGATAACGAAACATTTATCGCTTTTCACCTTTTTTGCGGTTGAATTCCTAGTGCATGTTTGTCCTGCTTTTGTCTCGTTTGCACTTCAGCCAGATATCAGACGACTATTGTTGATAGAGGCATGTAATAAATGAGCAATTAACTTACATTCACGCGTTCCCTTAAGGAAGTAACAAAGGTACTCGAAAGTCGATCTGTTACTAAGATACATAACTGTTTTGCTTAGATTTACAATCAAAATCCTGTTACGCCCCATTTGCCCCTAAAGTTTTATTTAAGATTGTATCATATTCACTTTGTTTGCTGATTTTTGCTTTGCTGATTTTTGTGATTGCATTCAATTTGACTTGAAAATTTTTTACTCGTAAAATGGGTGGAGTTTATTCTTGGGGCTCAATTCTGTCTGACTAAACTGTTGTCATGTACGTGTAATTGTGAATTGCTGAACTACTGGGTACATGTACTTGTTATCACCAATGCAAAATGGTTTCAACTGCAGTCCTTTGTGTGTGCTTTTGTTGCATATGCCACCATTGCATTTTCTCTCTTGGCTGAGAGCCTATTGTTTTTCTTTCTCTGTCGACCTACAAATGTTTTCAGAAATTTTGGGTTTCAGTTACTTTGTAATTGGTATAATAAAGCTTAAGACTAGTGTGTGATTTCCACTGAAAAGACTGGCATGGACTATGTAATTTGCTATACAATACAATACAACTGAAATTTGATAATGCCCCACTTACAAAGCCCAGAGGTGCACTCGCACCACCCACACAGTGTTAAATGTTGTTAACCGATTATTTGTCAGTTAGCATTCACAAGTATGGCAATGGATTGCTAAAGTTTTGAGATTAGTTTACCTTTGCAATATTTAGTAATTCCCCGTCTTAGCTGTGTTGCTAAACATGGTCTTCCACTTAGGATAGTGTCTGAGGTTACTAGACAGTTTAAGTATGCAGACGGTCTGGCCACACCGTAGGAGCACAATCTCAGAGAGAAGTACATGTGTGAAGATTTTACAGACTTTTTACCATGTCTAAATCTAGTGGATAACTGTAGAGGTATCAGGTTGCAATAGATGCATTTCAGTTTGGTCGATGGCTAACTGATACTTCAACCCTACAACCAAGCCCTTGAGGTCTAGTCTTGTAGAGGACTGCTGTACATGAGATAGATGTGACAAGGAATTCAAACACAAACCAGCTAAACCTCACATTTCTGGATTCATTCTAATTCACCTCTAATTCATATCTTCTCATCTATTGATAAAAAAAGGGATGCCTCTCAGTATGCCTCGACCTTAATGCTGCTTTTGACACTAGACCACCAGCTACTGTTATCTAGACTCGGTAAAAGTTTCTGTTCTCTGGTACTGCCTTAAACGGACTAGCTTCGTACCTCTTCAGTCAGTCTAGGCAGGTGGGTATTGGTACTGCTTGGTCTGATTCTTCTTCCTGCACTGTTGGTGTCCCACAGGGATCAATGTGTTCTCGAGCCCTCTGTTATTTTCAATCTTCACCAATCGGCCACGTAGCCAATCACTTTGGAGTTCATTCACAGCAGTATGTCAATAATACTCCGCTATGCACTGCTCCATCACCAACAGATCAGTCTGGCATGCAATACTTGAACAGTGCCTCTCTTCAATGCATGCATGGTTCTGCTTCAACGGTCTTGCAATAAACCCTGATGAGCCTGAGGCAATCTTAAAATGTTTGTCTCACGGCATTGACAGCGCCGTTTCCCTTCTTATTCCAGTGACCTTGCTGGCACTGTTGTTCTGCTATAAAAAAACCTCAAAACACTTGGGTTGACTCTGGACAGTAATCTCACATTCCAATCCCTTATAACAAACAAAATCCTTTGCAAATCTTGTTTCTGTCATATCAGAACAATACGTCACATAAGGTCTGCTCTTACTAAATGCATGCAACAGAGTCAACAGGCTTCAACACATCCAAAATTCTCTGGCTTAATCACGACAAACAAAAGACTGTCAGTATGGTTTAACAGAATATCCTTAGCTCTTGCAAGATGCTACACTGAATATTCCTGAAATACTGGGTATGTTAATCATTTTTCAAGGATCACCAAATAATATAACTGATTGTCTAAAAATAGACCATGCATATAGTTGTAAACGCAATTTTATTGTTAAAGGGTAGAACTGTCGTTTAGTAATCTATTCGAATAGTACCATATCCACCTGAAATCAGCTATCATAATAACATGATATGACACTTTATGACGGTCTATAATACAATAATTACAATACACATTTTACACAGTCTGAATAGTTGCTGAAGTCATAAACCAAGACACTGAAAGCAAAAGTTGTCCAGTACAACTCCAGTCCATTTTCAGGTACGACTTCTCCATAGAAAAAACCACATAGCAGGATAGTCTGAAACCTGTTTGAAAGCTTTACAATGCAATACACATTAGTACATCCTCGACACTTTGTTGCTTATCCCTTGATCAGAGGCCATTAACGCTATATGCTACCAGTGTCTCCAACCGCACATGAATCCGTTCCTATTCATTCCCAAGGTGTGCAATAGTACTACCGGTCACTATACCTGAGTCACAGAAGCACCCTGACAGATGAATTCTATCAGACAATTTATGTCCACTTTCAGTTATTCAAAGAACAGACTGTTGGAACAGAAGCACAAAACCCCTGCACGTTTATACAGAGCCAACTGTGAACCTCTGTTTATCTAGCAAACTGATTCACTCACACATCATGACGCTATTCCGCTCGTGTAATCATTTTCAAAACAAATACAATACATGTGCATGATTCTCTTCCTTTGTCTGTGAGCAGCATAATCTCATCATGTTACACGTCAGCGTCATAGCTGACCAACCTTGCTCCTTGGTCTGTCGTTTTCAATATTAACACAATCGAGCAACATGTGATCAGAGCCATTTCTACCATACATGTTACTTCAGTCAGGTATCAAGTTGGATTTCTGTTCCTGTGACATCTGAAGAGGAAGACTCCACATCCTCGACTTCAGTGACCGTAGAGGCTGTGGCCTCTTCCTTGGTACACGTCCGTAAGTGGCGTTTCAGATGGTGTTTCCAGAAGAAGCTCTTCTTACAGCACGGACATGCGTGTCGCCGTACCTTGCTATGACTGCTGTCCGTGTGCGCCCGCAGGTGAGTCTTGTCGAAGAAGCCCTTGTGACAGACACCGCAGTGAAACTTGTATTCGCCGACGTGCAGTTTCTTGTGCTTGGTGTATCCGGAGTTGGAAAAGAGGAACTTGCCGCAGATTTCGCACGACTTGTACGGGGTCAGCTTGGCTTTGGAGCAGACGGTGGAGTGGTCGATATACGACTGATAGTCTGGATAGGATCGACTGCACAAGCAGGTGAAGACATCTTGGTCCATCATCAGGTCGCTGTACATGTACGGCTCGCCATCAACGCGTCCAGTCGTTAGGTCGAGCGGCTGTGATTTCAGATTCAAAGGCTCTGGCATATCAGCCAGAAGCAGACTCTCATCTGAAGCAAATGATTCACCAATGCTTACAATAAGTCACAGGCAGATAATAATATCCAGTATTTAAACGAAGGCAGAGATTTAAATGAGAACAGATTTTAAGGACTGCACTGAAAGATATACACAGTATTTATGATCTTCTGTAAGTTTTTAAGGCTTGCGTAAAGCAGAATATTGTATTTGTAACTGTAAAAGACGTCTTACATATTTTAGTTGACTTTTGGACCAAAAAGAAAGTTTGTCTGTTAGTTCGCAGAATATTGTATTTGTGACTTACATATTTTAGTTAGATTTGTGGACCAAAAGAAAGTTTGTCTGTTAGTTCGCTGTTGTCATGTTTGAGATCCTTCAACCCTGAGACCACGTCTCTATTTCTCAAGGAACTTTCCTGCCAAAAATACCTCCGAGTTGTTTACTGTATAAGAAGAAGCCATCAGCTTAATTCTATCTGGCAATCTCTCTTCTTCCTTTGCTTTTCTCAAAACCTGCATCTTCTCATTGGGCCTTGTGCACCAGGAACGATTCTGAAACTTCACTCTACTAGAGGCGCTTTACATATGCTTCAATACAATTACACAATGCAATCAGCCTATCATAGTAGCAAAGAAGAACATTACCACACTAGATGTTTGAAAACACAGTGGTTCATTCTGCAGATATTAGTTAACACCATGTAACTAAAATTTCGGTCATAAAACTATAACAGTGGGATAGCTGCAGTATGTTCAGTACAATATATTTGTCCCGTATTCGTCCACTTATACTGGGACCACTGTTATCAGAGAGATCTATAAAATTTCTTAGGAACTAAATGATCCCTATACAATAGAATATAGTACAACACAATACAATTAACCAGTATCTCAGAAGTACTTTATGAACTGACAAGGAAACATAAAAATCTGTCTTTAACGATGTATTTATCTAGGAAATTAGACCAACATTCAGGGCTCAACAATTCTTAATTTTGTTCTCACCTGAGTCGATTGCCGTTTCACACCTGTGATGCTGCAGGCGGTTTTCACTCTTACACACTTTCCCACATGACTGACAGACAAATGCCTATAAAAGAAGAACAAGAGTTTACAAAAGTGGTTTCATCTCGGGTACTCCTTAACATAACTACAGCTGAAGACAAACTGATGCAATGAACATAGGCATAGCTACATTGAGGCATGGGGAGGCAGTTGCCTCCTCTTGCTTTTTTATATACTGGAACTTCGATTGACTAATGACCCCAATGACCAGGATTTTGCCAATGGCGTGTGAAGTTGCCTCCTCTTGAATTTAAGTCTCTCTATGTGCCTGGCAATGAACAAGCTTTTGTGTTGCCCCACCTTTCACCAATGCTGTTATTTAGTTATCTAGATATTTACTATTGCACCTTTAAATACCCCACAAAAGTTCTGCCCAGAGATGTTTGTCTAAAAGAGGTCAATTTCAAGGATCAACTTGAAGGAATGAATTAAACCACGGATTTCTGTATTAGTTTCAAGTTTAGTGATGATTGCAGCATGTTTCTTGATGAGATCTGGCATTGTGGAATTGTACGTGGACAGGGTCTGTTGGGGGTAGGAGACATGAAGATTCAAGGTCGAGTTTGACTGCATCAATGTCAATAGAGCTGGAAAAACTGTCAGCAAGCAAAACAATACAGAGTTAACTAGAAAAGTAACCAGTGGCAGGCTTATGCACAGATACAGAGCCCAATCAACAGATTTCTACCCAGAGTTAAAAGATGACATCATGTTCAGAGTTCCTGTGATTCGATTGTATCTGTCAAAAGTGATATTGATCTGAATTAGACAGGTGGCTGACACAAGTGAAACAGTTTTGCTTTACCGAATTAAGAGGAAATTAATGCACCTTTTTAACCAAGAGAGACCCTATATCTATTCAGTTTTCGAACGCTACAGAAATCAGATGAATATCAAAACGTAATGTGCAATGACAGTATTCTGCTGTTAAAATATTCAAAACAACATAACAGTCCTTTGAATAAATCAGTATTTCACAATCCCAAGTACAACCGAACAGGCAATGTTAAAGTCCTGCCAACTGTCATTCATTCATTCATCCATTCAGAGCATTTACATACATATCTTCTGACAACAGTGACCTTTCAGAAGTTACTCGCATACTCAAGGCACTGTCTACTAACAACAGCCTTTGCTAGCAGTCATAAAAACCTGCACAGAGCAACTTCTTTCACACTAAAACTGCAAGGCATCAACCAATGGCGCACCAAAACTATACCATAATCAGGCCAATGTCCAGAATAATCAATCTGCTAAGATATGACTAGAAAACCCACCATCAACTGCCTAACAATAAAATTCAGAAACTGTTCCCAAATTGCATACGTATTTGATTTTATTATTCAACGCAAAAGTTCATTTGTGGCAAATCAATAAAATTTTAAGTTTTTGAATTGTATCAAAGTATCATGTTCCAACAAATGAGCTGACATGGTCAGCTTTGAGTAAAACTAAATACGTGCAGCTGCGGACATTACATTCAATATGGAATTAACTTTCTCCTTCTCTACCTCTTTCTCTCACCTTAGAACCTTCCTTTTCTCTCGGAGTACCTCGCACTGGGAGCGCTTCTGAAGGGCTTATGCTATGAGAAGCGCTTTATAAATGATCAAATACAATACAATACAAGTATTGTCTCAGAATTTTGTTTCCAGATTATGTTCAGTGCAAGAACATGAATACTGGCCAAGCGAATGCATAAACTACTGATGACTCTATTAAAGTGGTTGCCTACCTGTTTGCTGATTCCTGTTGACAGATCCTGAGGTCCAGCCAGGTTCAGAGGAACAACCTCATCCGCAATGGCATCCCACTCCGAGCAAGATGCATTCTGGTCAATGTCCCTTGCGTTCTGCAGCATCACATCGGTCAAACGATTCGTCAGTACATCCGTTGTCCCTGTTCGCGACTCGTTGCTGTCGTCCGACGATATAAGCAATTTCGCCTTCTTCAGAACGCCGCCTCCATCGTAACTTACCTGGTCACAGGAGTCAAATGCCAAGTCCTTCCCTTTGTTCACCTTGTCGATAAGTTCTTCCAACTCGATGCATGTTAGAAGCGTACTGTGTGGCTCATCTTCGTCAAACTCTTCGTACTTCACGTATGTATTGTCAATGTCCACAATGTTTTGATTTAGGTTATCTTCTAAGCTCCGGTTTGTCTTCGGGTCTGATCCATTTGGAATGGAACCGGAACAAGGCAAGACCATATCATCACAGCCATCAATCAGAATTGGATCTGAGTCAACCTTAATGATATCATCCTTACAAAGAAACGAGAACGGAAGGCCTTGGGTTAGATCATCACAACATTTGCTCGATGGTTCAGTCACAGTCAGCACAGGGCTTATTACAGTTTCTTTAATATTTATAAGAAGAACCTCAGCATTGTCTATCGTGATTCCAAGGAGTCCTTCCACGCGAAACTCACTCTTGTAAGCGAGTCCTGTTTTGCACAGAAGAATAATGGACTCCGTAATTAAACTTCTGAGGCGTAACTGGTCAGCTTGTAACATTGCTATGAATGACTGAACAATCATAAAATCTGAAATACAAAATACAGTCTAAGTATAAAATAAACCACCATAACACTCACTTCAAATTATAGGAGTCACATTTGTCTTATGCAATTAAATATAAGGCACTGGCTACGGTACCGTCCGGACGGTACCGTTATTTCTTTTCTACGGTACCGTCCGCAAATAATCTATGGCCGATTGCACATATCTATGGCGTGAAAGCCTAACCATCAATAGCGCAGTAGTTAAGAGATGAACGAAACTAACCCTAACCCTGACCCTAACCGACCCTCACGACGCCTAATTTGACACTAAACGACCACACGAATACTAACCTGGCCCTAACCGACCCTCAAGTTGTCGGCCATAGAAAAATTCGACGCGAAGACAACAACTTAACGTGACAGGCTTTTGCCAATATTTATTTCAACCGGATGTACACGCCATAGATAAGTGCAATCGCCCATAGATTATTTGCGGACGGTACCGTAGAAAAGAAATAACGCTACCGTCCGGACGGTACCGTAGCCAGTTCGTAAATATAAATCTAATTTTCTTGGCACCATACAAAAGGTACACCAGGGAGATCAAATTACTTACCTGCACTCTACCTGATAAATCCTCAAGTTAGCCAGTTTGGTGACAAGGTAAAATTCGGAAGATATAACTCCGAGAACCAGTTATGTTTACGGTTCAAAGCGTTACCTTGGGAACAAAGTTAAGGCATTACCCTGGAAACTCCAAGGCAATCAAACTTAACTGGTTGTTAAATTTACACATCCATACACATACTTGACATTGCCTAACAAGCACTTGGTGAAATATTTACATGCATTTTTACCACTAGTACTTTTACTTAAAACTGTTACCAAACATCTCGCCATTAGCAGAGACCTCTAATATCGCTCGTGAAACCAAGTCGTCAAAATCCAATACAGTCGAAATATCCTGTCAAATACATATGAATTTCGCAATGGATAAACGCACTCGCTTACACAGTCAGCCTCTAAACGGACGCCAAAACGATGCTAATTATTTCCTAACGTTCTAATATCTAACACTCTACGGAATTTTTATATTTTAAGGTGGAAGCGAAATCTCGACTTTCTTCCTCTCCTGCAATGTTTTGTGTTTCTATTGTCGATAGGTAAGTAAGTCAGCAAGGCACCTGCAACTGTATTGTGTAGATTCAGCGCACGGTAAGCGTCACTTCCGTAAAACTTAGGCACAGCTAAAAACCATTAGAATAATGTTACATCGAATTAAAATTTCTTGGAGTGATTAAAAGGGCTTGTCAGTTCGTGAATTTCTCGATTCTCCAGTTTATTAAGTGACTGATGATGAAAGGAAAGTAAATCACGCGATGAGAAACCATTTAGATCTTAATGATTAATCATTTGAATGTTGACTAAACTTGTTAGCAATTATTGTAAGAAGTCGAAAAGGCCTTAGTCTAAAAACATTGTAAGCATTGCAAGATATGCGCTGAGGAGCTGCTTCTGCTTCCACAGTAGCCTATAAATAATTTTACATGTGCTGTACGTTTCTCTAACTAATAGGCCTAATTAGTTAGAGACGGAGCACGACAAATTTGCACGCATTTTCGTTTGTACAGTGTGCGAGTTTATAATAAGAGATACTCTGGCGTTATGGAATAACGCCACATAATTATTTCATTTTACTACTGCATTTTTTGCTATTAAATACTATTTACAACAAGCGCTCGGACGATGTACGTGTGACCCACTTTAAGTTTGGCAACAATTAGTAGATGGCTGCAGTGTAGTATAATAGGCCTACTGTTGCCCAATGAGATGCCTGTCATGTGAACATTGTGAATGTGAAGATAATTATCTTCTGGAAGCGAAAGACGCGAAGAATACGACCAGGTCATTAAATTAGATTTTAATTTCGACTTCAAAACGTTAACGGTGGTACTTTCGATGAATCTGTGTTTCTCTCTCGGTTAGCCTTTATAAGGAGATAATGTCTGCAAGTCATGAGGGATCGGCATAATTTTTATTTTTAACGTGGTGCTTCTGCGGCGGAAATGCCCTCACGCAACCCGCGAAAACTTACTTCTGCGGCGGAAATACCGCCACGCAATCCGCGAAAACAAAAGCAACTTCCTATATATAAACTTCCTAATAGCGGCCGTCCATAAATGACGTCACGCGATTTTGGCCGATTTTTTTTACCCCTCCCCTGGTCACACAAAGTAACAAAAATGATGTCTCAAAGCTCATCCGCAAACAACCAAATTTTCATTGTGATAATAAAACTACTTCAAATCACATTTATTGGCGCTGTTAAACAAGTATTTAATGTACCGCTGCACTCTGATGTTGTATTAAAGCAGAGTCATGTATTAAAAAGGAGATGTCGGAAACCTGAAATTAGCATAAAATTAACTTGAAAATATTCATTATCTAGCCAATTATAGCGACCCTTCAAGACTGCTACTCAGAGGCACTCTCGACTACAGCGTGGACACTGAATTGGAGCTTCACGCCGAAGCGCATGAGCAATTGGATGACCGAATTGTTCAGATCATCTTGAAAAATTTCAAATGTTCGAATACATCACAAGGCAGCACTCCTCTCCAAGGAAGGAACTGGGGAAACCGAGATTATGGCGAACTCTGGTTTACCAACTGAGCAAGCTGCCAAGTCATAATGCTTATTTGGTACAAGGTTCGGTAAACTTGCGCTTTAGGGGTCCCGATTTTGAAGATTTTCTAATGACAACACAAACCCTAACCCTGACCCTCACGACGCTTAACCTGACCCTAACCGACCCTCACGACGCCATTAGTGCTAAACTTCTTGCATTGAAATAGGCTGATTATAATACATACTCCTCTGGAATATGGGTGTCATTATTCGGGACCCCTAAAGCGCAAGTTTACCCAAGGTTCTTGTACATGCACAAAGTTGGTATTCAGCATATTATCAGGTCATTCAAAATTATAAAGAAGACAGTGTAATATTGATCAAACGAATAAGTACACGTACAATATTATTTCGTAAAATTAATAAATATAATATATATTAAAATAGGACTGTTAGATTTGTCGTAAAATATTAAAATCTACCAGTTCATGAAGTCTTTTGACAAAAGATGGCCTTTAAACTCATTTGATAAAATTCTCTAATTAATGAATGACCATATAAAAAGTTTTGGCCACTTAACCTACATCTGTAAAAGTCTTGGGATATCTCATTGATCCATATACATGTATTTGGTACAATACTAAACCGTAAAATTAATAAATATATATATTAAAATAGGGCTGTTAGATTTGTCCTAAAATATTAAAATCTACCAGTTCATGAAAAGTCCTTTGACAAAGGATGGCCTTGAAACTCATTTGATAAAATTCTCTATGTGTGAACAAGAGAACAGTTTTTGGCCACTTTAACCTACATCTAAAAAAGTCTTGGGATATTTCATTGATCTGTGTACATTCGGTTCTTCTATTCTGCCTGTAATCTCGAAGAATCAAATCAAACTTCTGTAGCACCTCTTTGAAGTTCATGTTGAAACGCTGTTCAGAATTTCTTTCCTTCACAGTGTAGTTTTACATCATGTATTTATCATTCCTACAAATGGTGGAAACAAATGTCACAAGATTAATATATTAATACCAGGCTAACCTTACAAACATGCTTATACAAAGATTTTTGCATTGTAGGCATGCACACTGGAGGTGTATAGCAAAATCAGTGCATTCCATCAATTCTGAATTACACGAAGGAAAAATGTCTGAATGCTATTGCACGAGTTTCTGCAAAAATATCGGAAAAAGTTTCTGTGACAGGTAAATCGCCTGATAGCCGAGTAGTTTTGTTGTACAGTAACGCTATCATGCTGACGTGTCTTCTGTTAAGATAGCTATTACATTAAACATGTCAATATTTTCTAACATATCCATGCACATCAGAATTCCGAGAAATGTGTGCCTGATTATCATTGTAGCGATCAATGAATTCTGTTATTTTGTGTGGTTTAGAGAGGTTATTGAGACTAAAATGCACATTGCTCATACAATGTAATAGTGATAAATAAACTTACTTTACAGACTGTACATGGCTCTGGTGTTGCTGATGCATGCAGCAAGTACGTCATCGAGAGGAATTCCTCTGATGGCAGCAACTTCCGCGGCAACAGCTATTGCCATTCCAGGATGAGACAGCTTCTCAGATCTTGGTATCTAAAGGTACAAAATTAGTAAGATAATACATTTTGATACATTAGATGTGTGAAATTTGAGAAATATTTGCCTCCATATACATGTTTGATTGTTGGCATACTGCTGAATAAACAACGTGGAGCAAGAGATGTCCAATAGTTTAATACATGTACATTGTGGGATGAACTGTTACAAAAATAGTATATAGTGACTGTACTATACTGATGATGTGTTTATCTGACTGGAAAGAACATGACTATGCACCTTATTTGCTCATGCTAAGAAAATAATTAGCTAACTATTCATAAACTATGGCTGGATACCAGTTGTGGAACCATACCTTTGATTCTTTTGCACCTTTGCAAATAAGCTACAGCCTGTAGTATACAATATCAATTTCTTACATAAACAGCTGTACAACCAACCTGTGCAGGCAGGAAATATGGGGCATCAGTCTCCAGCAGCAGTTTGTCTAGAGGTATGCGCCTCCCAACTTCCCGTAGACTTGTGTTTCCAGGATAAGTCACCGCTGCAGTCAGGCCAATGTAAGATGCGGGAAATTTTTTCAGCCATGCTTTAGCAGCCATCCAGTTGCCTGTGAAACAATGGCGATGTATTTTGTAGTCTTTCGGAACCAACTGCAAAAAGAAAACAGTTGCTCTTTCCGAAATTTGTAAAATGTGAAAGAGTTACTTGCAATGATGGGCAAAATACTTTTCAAAAGTACTTTTGAAAGTACTTTTGAAATAAGCATCTTGAAAATATCTTTGAAAATAGGTTTTCAAACTACTTCACAAGAAATCAACATTTTGTAATTTTATCACTACTTGCTTGTGTGTATTAATGAAATAATTTTGGCAGAAGGTTTGTAACATTTATTTTGGAAAGTCCTTTAGAAACGCATTTTGGAAAAGTCTGTTGAATTCTCCCAAATACTTTTTTAAACTACTTTGAAAATACTTTTACAAAATACTTTTCGAAAAGTAATTTGAAAATACATAATAAACTAGTATTTTCTATTTTGAAAATAGAGATCTATTTCAGAATACTATTGTGCTCATTACTGGTTACTTGCAAACTGCAACACAGAAATTGAACCTACACTTTCTGACTTAGAAGGCAATAAAAGCTATAGTGCCATGTTAGTAGTAGTAAAGTGATGAATCGTAACACGGTTTGCAAACATACACACGATATGCCTTAAATGTAAGGTGTGGTATGTTAAGATTTCACATTTGGAATTTGTAGTTATGTGGATAAGGAAAATAACTTGAACTTAAAACTGACCTTGCCCAGGAGTTCACAGATATCACTCTCAGCATCTCTGGCATGGATGACTAAGGGCAGCTTGAAATCCAGAGCGATGGCAACCTGCCGTGCAAAAACTTCTTTTTGAATTTCATGATGCGAACCAAATCTACAAAGAGATAGAAGCATAAGCACTTTGTAACAATTCAGTGGCATAGTGCCTTTAAGCCGTCAAACCCTTTACAATCGTATCATATTTAAGTATTTGTAAAGCGCCTCTCGTAGTGTGAACCGTTCAGAAGCGCTCCCAGTGTGATAAGCCCCGCGAAAATAAACAGGTTTTGAGAAAAGCAAAGGAAGAAGAGAGACTGCCAGAGAGAATTTTAGAGCGAACAGAAGGAGAAAGAGCATTCCAAAGAGAGGGACCAATTGAAGCAAAGGAACGAGCCTGAGCCATAGCAGTTCTACTACGGGGAACCAAGAGGTCAAGTCTATTGCAGGAACGAAGTGGACGGTGGGAGGAAGCTGAGTGAGGCCGAAGTATTACGCCAACCAGATATTGCGGGGCAAGACCCCTCTGAGCCTTGAAGATCAGAGAGGATTTTTAAATTGTATGCGAGCATGCAGAGGGAGCCAATGAAGTTCGTCAAACATAAAGGTAGAGATGTGAGAGTACCGCGGAAGGCGGGCTATCAGTCTAGCAGCTGTGTTGAGGACCGACTGAAGAGAGGAGAGAGACGAACCTTAGGAAGACCAACAAGAAGGGAATTGCAGTAGTCAATCCGAGAAAATACAAAAGCATGAACTAAAGTTGTGAATATGGAGGAGGAAACAGAACGACGAATGACCCTGAGACGCCTTAAGTGAAAATAGGAGGAGCGTGAGAGATTAGAGATGTGATCGGTAAAGGTAAGTGTAACACCCAGATCGCGTACACTTGACGCGAAAGAGAAGAGTGGGAACTTTTCAGAGAGGAGAGCAAAATCAAGTTTATGGAGCTGCTGAGGGGTACCAAACCAGATGAATTGAGTCTTAGAAGCATTAAGGTAGAGGCGGTTAGATGACATCCAAGAGTGGAGATGATTAGAGGCAGGCCAGTGGCAATATTTTCCAGCAAGTGGTCGGCCAGCCAAAGACGCCTAAGCAAAATGGGTTTTGGGTCTGAGAGGGTCTCAGTGAGCCGATATCCAGAAAATGTTTTGCAAAATTAAATCTTAAATGGTGCCAGTTTAGCATACAAACAGATTTAATTTTGATCTTCATTATCAAAATCCTCACTCTGTAGCAGAGTGAGGATTTAGTATTGACTGGATTTTTGCTAGCACAGCAATTTGATTTCACTTCATACGCTGTGAAAAATGACAAATTTAAACTTAAATTTTCAAATTGTGGAGTTTTTAGGCAAAGCTCCTTGGGCCTGAAAAACATCGTTGGCTGGACGTTTGACACCCTGCTTTATGAAGCCAATAAATTTAACATTACCTTAACTAAAAATCTTCTTATCCACATTGCGGTCAATTCCAAACCTATGTAACAAGAGAAGCATGCTCTTACAGTTAGGTAACTATAATGCCTCAGTAGGTGTGGGTTTCATAATGCAATATTCTGTAAAAGACACCCATTTTGCATGTATTCTACAGCACTAACAGCCAAAGTTGGAGACTGAGGTGTGCAAATGTTGGTTGCGATAGGATGCTAAAACTTAATACTGCCAATAAAAGTAATGTTGTCAAAACTGTATTACATTACCTTCCAGAGTAGTCAAGACCAATCTCTCCCAGGGCCTTTACTTTTTCATTGCTGAGAAGTTCTTTCAGATCATTCTCTGTCGATGACGTGAAGTCAGCTGCACTTTTCGGATGACACCCAACGGCAGCCCAGACATTTGGTTCTTTTAATATGGATGCCATATGACTTTCTGAAACGATGAATTGCATAGTAGTGCATTTGTGGCTGTTTAATACACTGAATCTATTACAGTATTTGTTTTTCTTAGGATTAAAATTGGGATTGAGGGGTTCAGTTTAGGAACAGAAAGCTTAAGCTGCTAACTTTAGTTTAATTTAGAAACAAATGATTAGGCTGATTTAAAACAATAAACTGGTGGATACGTAGTTAAATTTTAACTTGGAATAGTTAATCTGTTGTATTTAAAATAAACTACACTAATAATTTAAGAGCAACCTGACTTGTGTATTATGTGAAACACCAGATGATTTATATATTCTTAGCGCATAATAAAGTGATTCAAATCTGATATTATAGTAGAATCAGCTTGTGTACCTTTGTTTAGCAGTTTCCTCCATGTGTTTGGATAGCAAAATACAGCAACACAGCCAAGGTAGTTCTTTGGGAATGAGTCCTGCTTCAATTTCATAAAGTCTCTCAAATTGCCATTGAAATACGATCTTTGAAACAGTAAGTCAAGATGGCAGTGAGAATCTACAAAAGGAACTTTTGCTTCTGCAACGACTTTTTGAAAGTTGTACTCAGATGTTGATACCCTTTCATCATAGGGTAAAAGGGAAGATGAACAATCACAAGGGGATGGCGAACGTTTCCTTTTTCGTTGATTTCTTGTGCCCTCAGTATGAACACTGACGTTATATTCAAGATCTGATATGCTGCATCTGTAACGTTCTTGCCTGTCTTTTCGATTTTTACTACCAGTGCTTTGGTGACGCCTTGAACTTTTTCTTGAACTTTTGCTAGAACTTTTGCTTATGTCCCATTCACACTTTTGCTGGTCAGGTGTTTGGTTAATGCTGTCTGATACACTGCGTCTGTAATGTTCTTGCCTGTCTTGTCGATTTATACTACCACTGCTTCGGTGACGCCTTGAACTTTTGCTTGAACTTTTTCTTGAACTTTTGCTAGAACTTTTGCTTATGTCCCATTCACACTTTTGCTGGTCAGGTGTTTGGTTAATGCTGTCTGATACACTGCGTCTGTAATGTTCTTGCCTGTCTTGTCGATTTATACTACCACTGCTTCGGTGACGAACCTTGAACTTTTGCTTGAACTTTTGCTTGAACTTTTGCTTATGTCCCATTCACATTTTTTCTGGTCAGGTGTTTGGTTAATGCTATCACGTTTTTGGCGACATGGACTTTTGATGTCATCCCTGTGATGTTCTCGATGATCACGTTTGTAATAGCGAGAGCTGTAGTTGCAATCTTGTTGCACTTCATCTGCGCTATCGGACTCATAGTTATCAAGTTTTGGTTTCTTTGTGATCGATCTGTAGCTTTCCATTTTGCTGGAACAACAGAAAATCGTTATTGAATACTATTATGGCTGCTTTATGGTTCAAAATTTTGCTGACATAAATTTGATACAGGATGTATTGATATACTACGTTATGAAAGCGTGGTACAACAAACGTTCATATAATGAATCCCACAAATAAAAACTAGAAACCCTACCATTTATTCTGAATTTCCCAGTTCGATTAGTAGTAAGGCAGTATCATGTAACATAAACTTGTCTATAAGCCTCTGTCAAATTAAATTAGTAAACTTTATTCAAAACTGCAGATTTCTTGCTGTTATTCTAGCAAAAGTGTTGTGTGAATGGCACCTGTAAAAAGCAAAGGATTATTACTGTGACAAAATTTTATTCCATACAGAATTTGCATAATTTTCCAATAAACGGATTACATATTAAAATTATCGCACTGGCTATGGAACCGTCCGGACGGTGCCGTTATTTCTTTTCTACGGAACCGTCCGCAAATAATCTATGGGCGATTGCACATATCTATGGCGTGTACATCCGGTTGAAATAAATATTGGCAAAAGCCGGTTACGTGAACTTGTTGTCTTCCCGTCGAATTTTTATATGGCGGACAACTTGAGGGTCGGTTAGGGCCAGGTTAGTATTCGTGTGGTCGTTTATGTCAAATTAGGCGTCGTGAGGGTCGGTTAGGGTCAGGGTTTATTAGTTAATCCCTTAACTACTGCGCTATTGATGGTTCGGCTTTCACGATGTAGATATGTGCAATCGCCCATAGATTATTTGCGGACGGTTCCGTAGAAAAGAAATTACGGCACCGTCCGGACGGTTCCGTGCAGCCAGTGCCTAAAATTTTGGTTTAATAAACCCCTTGAGGAATTTATATGCTGATAGCCTGTATGTGTTGGCTACGAGTCCATGAAGGGAAAAATAAATCTTCTGTGGCGGAAGTACTAACACAATTCCATGGCGGAAATTTGCACATGAACAAACTTGGTGCATGCGCATTGTTCTGAATGGCTTTGTTAATCAACAATTCGTTACTGCCTATCCAGAGCCTTCTATTACTGATAATAGATAGCTCTGTGCCTATCAATAATTATTGGCGTCGTGAGGGTCGGTTATCAGGTTAACATTGAAAAATGCTAAAAAAAAGTCCGCCGAAGATGTAGCACGTATCTTCATGCATTGCATATCGGAAACTTCCGCCGGAGCACCACGCTTAGTTAAAAGAAATATTTCGTGCAATTATCGATTTTCAAAACTAGCCTTAAAACATATTGGTTTAAGATTTACTATGATTGATTTTGCTGTTACGCGATTTTGTGCAAGATTCCTATTTTTATAGGCGCGCTATAAATGACAGTCTAATAATAATAGGCTAATAATAATTTTTGGTCCTAGCAACAACTTTGGGACTTAATTATTTCTCGCTAGAAGCATTTCTAAATGATATACATTTTATTTGCATCTGGCAAATCTTATACATACCGGTGTTGGAGACAAAAGTCGGCATCCAATTTCGAACATAGGATAATGCTATGCTTATAATAACTTCTCCACGTGTTCACCTCAATATCGGAATGAAGATTGACATGATCGCTACCCAATAGGAGTTCGGGCACCTGCGTTAGGTGCATCGACTTATATTGAGTGCTCAATAATTATACGTCTATGGTTAGGTGGTCAGCCACACTGACTGAAATGTGAAATACGTTTATTTAACGACGCCGTCATATCGACGATGATTGGCGTGAATTACAACGACCTCTTATAATTATATAAGGTCAGCCAAGGCATCTGCCTTGGATTGGTTCTCAGATGCAGAGTTGTTTATTTAGCGCAAGACTAATTTACATGTATAGCAAGGCTTGAGATTTAGCGTTGCACTCATTCATGTGAGATAATAAAAAAATATATATAAATAGGCTAGGGCCTATAATTTTATATGCTATTGATGTGTTCACGCTTTTGTAGAGGGCATAAAAGAATACTTGGCCAATTGTAGACGGGCGTAGTTTCGGAATATTAAATGTTAGAGTAACGTATACGTAATTAACGTTAAGCCTAAGCCTATAATTATAGCATATACCTATATATCAGCGTTTCACAAAGTGTGCTCCGCGGAACCCTAGATTTCGTGAGGGAACAGGATTCCTGAGAAAATTGGATAGTATTTTTTAAATGTGTTGCGCTAGGCCTACATTAGGAATCAGACTATAGGCTAGCAGGTGAATCCTCTATAAAAACAATTTTACTAGGCCTAAATCCTCTCTGATGGTTTACATTTTCTTATAACTCATCTTAATCACCTTATATTAGACTACTCTTTACTTATAAGCAGCATTTTACGTCTGTGTCATTCTGCAAATAAACGAATATTGATTGATTGAAGACGATCGAGGGTATAGGCAGTGGCGGCACTACACCAATGCAAGGGCAAATGCCCTGGTAAAAAGCCTTTGCCCTGGTGGTTGCCCTGCCAGAATTTTTGCCCTGCAGAGAATTTATTTGGGGCATAAATTGCCTCTGCACTGCATGGTTACTTGTATGATAGCCCTGGTCATGCCCTGGTTACAAAAAATGTCTGGCGCCGCCATAGGCCTAGGCTATGGGAAAATTTCATTTAGGCCTGAACTGATTTTAGTCTGACTTTTACAGATTAAAATACCCCGACCACTGTTAGCCTAGCTATTAATTAAAAATCATGTTGGTCTACTTCGCTTACATAGACGGTAGACCTATACCAGAATATGGTTTGGTTAGGGCGTCCATTCCGTCAAAAAAAGGGGGAGGGATTCAGTTTGGAAAAGGTTGACCGACGTAGTCAAAGAAGTAAAATTGATCAGCACGGGCCTAGCCTACATATAACACCGACCCTTCAAAATTATAGCCTATACACCAAGTAAGTGAAAATGATGAGGAAGTGCTTAATGGGCAGTCTACTAAAAATGGTAATAAACTAAACTCATATAGGCTATTTTGAAATTTGAGATTGCATCTTAGTGTAAAACAATTTGAAAAATGATTACATGTTGAGCCATTGTCTTTGTACGGGGGGTTCTGGGATTGTTGACATAATTTTTAGGGGTCTGTCAATGTTTGACAGTTGCTGACAGGGAGGGGGGTCAAAAACTGAGGTAGGCTTCTTAGGCTAAATGTCAGATGAAAAGGTTCCGACGTAGTCAAAGAAGATTGAAGCACGGGCCTACATATAATATTATTATAGCATATATACACCAACAGTGAAAGTATGAGGAAGTTTAGCAGTCTTATGACAGCAATGGTCTTTGACGTAGGCATCTGTTTACCTTATCATTATAGGGTTTATTTAAACTGACACAATTACAATGGGCTATTTAAGCATATCTTAACTATACTAACAGAACTGGTCTGCAATACGGCGCTATTAGCAGCCTACAAAGCATATCCGAACGGGGCTAGAACTCGGTAGCTCTCTCAACGCCAGATGTTACAATGCGTCAGATTATGTGATCAATGTCTTTGTTTGTACTCTTTCTTTAATTTAATGGGACCGACACGAGGTAGGCCTATTAGGCTTATGGCCGGGATCTTCTGAGTTGCCATTGTCACCGGCAGTACCGGTGAACGTTAACAAAAGTCGGCATCCTAGTAGAAATCAGGAGTGTTAACGCCTTATCATTATAGCCCGCCTATATATAGTCCCTATATATAGGGATCTTTGCTACGTACAACGACCCTACGCGGACGACGTGTTGTATTGAAAGTAGGCCTATTCCACGGTCTCTAGAATTATCTTTCTTATACGTTCTGTTCCATGAAAACGTGTTTAGCCTGAGTGAAGCCGCTCGATCCTGTTTGGATCGCAGAAAACCAGCGCCGGGTAAACTCTTCGATGCCTGTAAGTGTAGGGTATACATTTATCTATCTATATATATCTATCTATCTATCTATGGAATTTATATAGCGCCCCATCAAGATAACTACTCAGAGGCGCTCCCGACCCAGGCCCGGTAGGCCTATTCCACGGTCTCTATAGAATTATCTTTCTTACGTTCTGTTCCATGAAAACGTGTTTAGCCTGAGTGAAACTAAACTATGATGAACAAAATACATGTAATCCTAAGCTCTTGTCAAAACGCAGCATATAAGGGAGACCCGTGTAATTTGGACCGTCGTGTAATTTGGACCACCGCTTTATCTGCCTGTTGCGCTCTTACTTACTTATCGGCTTCTTGTTGTTTGGTTCTTTGAGGCAGGCCGCCATACTTGTTTCGAAGTTTATCGCTGCAGACACAGGTAAGCGTATTAAAATCTAGTTTAAAGGTTTCTGCGCTACATGATCTAATTTTGAGCTTCAAGTTATCTCTTGTTTTAAAATATATTGCAGGGTATCAGACAAGCTAGCAGAAGCGCAATTTGTTCTACAATTTACGCCGTTTTTGCTGAATGTAAAGTTGTAGTTGCTGCCTTGCAGTATTTATCGGATTTACACATTCTATGGTAGGCTCGACAGTCGTGTAATTTGGACCAATACCAATAAGCCCGATCAGCATTAGCAATGCGCATGCGCAGCCATTTCAGTTCTACTTCCGGGGTGAAGGTCACCGTTCACAAACAAACAGAATGCTGCCGTTAGCGACGTTGTTATGATCTAGATTTGACGCAAATATTTGATATTATTCGTTACTAGTTTATAGAAAATTTCTATATATATTATAGAGTTTATTATTATTTAACCGGTATCTCATGCGCAATTAAGTGCATGTGCGCGGTTGTTAATTGCGGGAGAGGAGATTATCAGCTGTGCCGCTGGAGAAAGACAACCTGCGAAGTCCAGAGTTGCAACAAGGGTGTTGCTAACGGTTTATGTCCAGCGCCATTTGAACTGTTTACATTCCTTCAAACCCAAAGGGATGTCCGTACGTCTGTCATGGACAAAATTGGTAAGATATTAACTATTCTTTCTTTGTTTTCACTTAACTGAATTCCTGTTGTCTAGCGGTATGCAAAGACGCATTTTATCTGTGGCCGCCCCACCCTGGCCAGATCTATCTATTGGTCAGTTTCACTGTATGCATCCTTCTAATTATTCTAATAATGATAGGTTCTAGCGTTGAAATAGTCACAGTATGTCTTAAAACTCTTTTTTCACTACTCTAACCTATACAGTATATCAACCAGATGCACACAAACATTGCCTACACTTTCCTTTCACAGACAGAATAAACCATTTTAATTTCTGCATGTATTTTTTTCTTATTTGCAAACGTACATATCTACATATCTATATGGATACTTTGTTCACCAAGAGGCTTAAGAATAAACTATTGAAATTATAGCCAGGGTCTATTACAACCAGAAGAAAATGTACTGGATCATCTGCAGTCATCATTACTACATATGCAACTATCTCAAGTTAATAGGAAAGCTGTTAATGGAAACATATCGACAGTTTTTACACATATCTTGATCTACAGTAATGATTATTTGCTGTGATATTGTTATTATTAGCAATTAAACATTGTTTCATTGATGACTTCAGCTATGCAGTGCAGGTTAAAATATGAAGACTTCCACTGAAACACAACATCTTCCACCAAAAAAGTCAAACTGGATGCGGAATCTGGTGCAGAGTTTGGCTGGAATATTTCAAGACAATCCAGGTTCCATGACACAAGATCCATCTGATGATGTCGATTCTATTGTCAGAGACATGATAGATTACACAGTTCTTAACAACTGTAACGTCACCTCAAATGAACCAATGTTTTCAGTATTTAGTAAAAACACTGCATTTTATGATGTTTAATCAGCATTATTTTGTGTTAAAGTAGCGACTTCACATAAATAATATTCTTGTGTATTAAGCTCTAGCCTCTAGTTTAATATGTTTAACAACACTGCAGTTTAAATTATATTTATTCATTCATTCCGAGAATTAATATATTCAAGGGGCTGTCCATCAATTATGTAAAAAATTATCTTGTAATTAAACTAGCCGTTAAATCTGGGAGGGTGAGTTCACTTGCTGTGCAGAAAGAGCTTTGATGATAAACCGCATTTTTAAACTGAGAATGATTTTGAACCAATTTGTCCACAGAATGTGTTGCCTTCAATGGCGCGGCAAAATGACAAAGAATTGAACAGTCGCCACGGCGCAGACTGTGCCTGTGTAGCTGCTGTCCGACAATGGTAGCGAGGCTTCCTTATAACCATGTCTTTTGCCACAACAGGTTCTACGCTCTTGACAGATGGTGCCATCCAATGGCAATGGTTGACTGTTGATGTACATGGCTTCATTGTTGTCAGTCCCTGTTGCCAAGCAATAATCAAGCTTAAATAGCAGGGCTCCAACATGATTGCATGTCGATTCGGGTCTAAAATTTAAACCAACACAGCAAATTCATTTATATGCAAACTGTAACAATGTAAAAACGGAAATGGTAAGCAAACATGAAAACACGCATCCAGACACGCCCAGCCCCTCCCCAATATGGATATGCACATCCATCTTTTCTTCTGTGAAGTTATATTCAAAATTCAAATACTCCCAACAATGTATTTTATTATATGAAAACTGTTAGCAATCATAACATGTCATAAAGATTTCATATGAAAGACTGCAGCATCCTAGGTTTTATTTAGATGCCACTTATAAAAGTGCTTTACAACAGAATGCACATATAAATGCCCTACGCTGCAAAACAGGAGCAATAGGCACTTTCACAGCACCAGTAGGCTATTCTCAAGCATCGCCCAAAGTTTGTGAGGTATTTCCCGAATCCGTTGTGATGGCATATATTCTGTCATCAAGATGAAGAGAGGGCTTTCATGTGATATACTATTTGGAATGAATAAAATACCAACCTTCTTTGTAATCATTGGCTAGTCTGGATAGCAGCGCTCGTTGGTCGTGATCGATATATTGACGTAGTTACAGAATGCCAGTTCGTAACTCCTGTGGACTCGGGCAGCTGTCCCTCGTGTAGATTGTTCGGATCCGGTAGCGTGTAAGTCAACCATTCGATTCAATCGTAAACATAACAGGGTCTTAAGCAGGGAAAAGGTAGATTTCTTGTCGACATCGACCAGTTCTACGCCGTCCACATATGCAGCAACAGCCGACAATTATTGCTGATATATCGCAAATGCAACAGCCACGAGTTTATGTTTAACTCGACAAGTATTCTTGTGGCTTCTGTATGTTCTAAATTTCTTCAAATCATCTACCTTCCAAGGCTTCGATCGATTAAAGTCATCCACTCCGAACGATTCGTCTAACCTAAACGCCATGCATAACTCTTGTTTATGAACGGCGACCTTGACCTTTCCCGTCATGCCTTGCGGGGAAAATTAATGCTGATCTGGCTTATTGTGTAATATGGACCAGGGTCCAAATTACACGCGAGGTGGTCCAAATTACACGCGTCGTATATTTCAGTGTACAGACTTCGCACTACAGTTGTTTAAGCTGAAATTAAATATATAAAATAGTCAGTTATAATTATTTCATCTCATTAATATTTTCTATTTGACGCCAGAAATACATTTCTTTGAGACTATTGATGTTTTTCTGTTTTATAGAGTCGTTAGTCCTGATGTGACCACGACAACCCAAGCGGCTAGAATTTCGAAGGGAAACACGGCAAATGGACTTCAGCAGATAGCCTATGTCGTCTGCTTTAGAAGCTCTTAGCTATGGGACAGGTCTCAAAGTTGCCGAAAAGATTGCTCGTAATGGGAAGAAAGAATTATGCTTGGAGACCCCTGGATCAGGAATAAATATTGATGGGCAGACAAGCAGAGTAGGATCCAACCCAAGAAAACCTGATGACAAGCTAAATTTGATTTTTTCGTGTACATAATTATTTGTTTATAGATATTATTGCAATAACTAGATAGGCTACACAGTTCACGATCAATTTGCATCTTTATAGGAAGCAAATTTGTAGAGAACTTGAACTGTGTATCTAGTTTTGCAGAAAAAATTAAATTTAGCTTGTCATTTTTTTCTAGGGTCTTACGATGAAAAAGTAGTTACCCCTCGGTATATTAAGCTTATTACGAAGACAAGCGTGGCCAGCAACAGGAAATCAAAACGTGGGCTTAACAAATCAAAAGCATGTGAAATAAAAGCGCTCAACAGCAGTGCAGAGGTGACAATACTACATATCACTGTTTCGTATGTGGTGAAACATATGAAGAGGCGTGGATTCAATGTGAAAAATGTAAACTGTTGGCACACAAAGCGTGTACAGATCTGTCCATTCAGAGTACTAGTAGGCCTACTTCTGTGATAACTGCAATGTTATGATGCACAGCAACTGCCGGATGTTGAAGAACTAACTGTATGGAAAGTGCCTCATAAGTCTTATAATAAAGTTTTCTTACTCGA
This sequence comes from Aporrectodea caliginosa, assembly GCA_020284085.1. NCBI lineage: Eukaryota > Metazoa > Annelida > Clitellata > Crassiclitellata > Lumbricidae > Aporrectodea > Aporrectodea caliginosa. The sequence goes on from JACEVL010000062.1 coordinate 843,558, forward strand.
GGGCTTACAAACCATGTTTAACTATAATAGTCCTGTAACAGACATTGTATCCTGCCTGCACACCGTACAATGCAAAGTAAACGTTGTGTAATTTGAACCATGCGGTCCAAATTACACAAGGCAGCGTGTAATTTGGACCACTTTTGAAAAAATGTTTATTTCGTTTATTTCCAACTTAAATAATATTAAGCAGTAATTTCATGCGTTATTTTGTAGAATTTCACCAGCTGCATGCAATAATTGTGTGCTTAACTTTATTTCTGCTATGTGGCGTTTTTAATAGGCCGTTTTTCTTAGGGGGTCCAAATTACACGGATCTCCCTTATGCCTACGCTAGAACCAAAATTTTAAAGTAAAAGGTAAAAATTTAAAGTAGCCTAGTTTACAATATTCGGCACAAAACTTTTATCAGAACGTATACTCGATCCATGCGTGATATTTAACAAAAATTAATAATTAAGTCATAACTTAATCAGTGGATTAATTAGTGCATCCAGGGACGTCATTCGGTTTTCCGGGAGGGGGGAGGGCCCGGTGGGGGACCAAATTTTGCCAGTTTGTCCTATTTAGTCTTGGCGTACCTGTGCAAAGCTGCAAACCAGTGCCGCAAGATGTGTGTACATAATTATTGTCTCCTAATATAAATTTGGTTTTGATGGATTTATTTATAGGCTACTTGGGGCCGTCCATAAATGACGTCACGCAATTTTGGCCGATTTTGAACCCCCTCCCCCATCGTCACACTTCGTCACAAAAAGTAACACCCCTTTAAAAATGACGTCACAAAGCTCTGACCCCCCCCCCTACCTAAAACCAAATTTCCATGGCGAAGCAACATGCTCTTTCGTGGAACAAATAGGGGGGAGCATGCATATTTTAAAATCTAATGGTGACTAAATAGTGAAATAATTAGAAAATTATTAATAATGGTGCCCGTATACATTAAAATAATTAAAATAATAATAATGAAAATTTAATACTCACAATTACTGCTGTTATTGTTAAAATTAAATTGTTGTTAATTGTTAAATTTAATTACATAGACCTGGTGTGACGTCACACCTCTCAGACCCCACCCTCATGTCACACATCGTCACACATTTCCGATCCCCCTCCCTTAGGTGCGTGACGTCATTTATGGACGGCCCCTTGCAAGAAATGTGGAAAATCTGTGCAAACTCAATTATTTATTGCTATTGAAATAAAAGTAGACTACAATTTTAAAAATATAATTCGTGATTAATATAGAACGAAACTCAAAGTCCATGTAGGCCCCTATATAATATGAGACCATGTGCGCTGTTACTCATGAATAAGAAGTTAAGAACAACCTGAAATATTATATAACTCAGTATAAATTTGTGCCTAACGTTCAGTTATAAGAGTCAAATGACATTCTAATAATCAATTATAACATCGAGTCATGAATGGAAACCGATACACTGAATTAGCCTAACTAATTATAGCAATAACAATCAGTAAGAAGCAGTAAATAAAAATCGTCACAAGGTTTCTCAAAGAAGGAATATCTGTAGCCTAATCCTCGCACGGCCTCGTAGGCCTAAGTATTACCTACAACCTTCGTATGCTTTAACATTTAATCCTAATAAGCCGAGTCCTAAAATTTAATCATGAATGACCAAGTGTTTATAATATTGAGTCATGAATGGAAACTGAAGCACTGAATGTAAATAATAATTGTTTTAAATTTTTTTTAAATATTTGAAGCCCATCAGCAAATATAGTAAGTAAGTAGCCTTTATTTGCAGCCGTTAAGGGTAATTCTTACGTACAGAGGCTGCATATGTGTATATTAAGTAGTAAGCAATGTGGCGGCATGGTTAAGATCGACGCATTCGGCATCTTTGTGACGTTAAGATCGACGCATTCGGCATCTTTGTGACGTCATTTTTTGTGACGTCATTTTTAAAGGGGTGTTATACATACCCTGAAATTTCCGGGTGTATACAATTATACATATTCCCTGATTATACACATGTATCCCTGTAACAGATACATATAGACCAACATAATAATCACCACCACTTTGTGGTGCAAAGTTATGCCCGTAGGTACTGTAGGAAGGGTACCGGCCCGCTATTCCGGGGGGCCGCTATTACTTAGATTAACGTATTCTCGAAATTTTTGAATGGTAGTTAGCGTATTGTAAGCTTATTCGCAGTTTTACGACTGGAGGTACTTAGTACTGTACCAGAACTGTTTAGACTAGAAGTTCCTGTACTCTTACTAACGGTATATCCCTGACATACAACATATGCCTCTAAAGGGAAGTATGAACTTGGTATTTGCATAATGACTTTTGAACTATTAGTTAACTATACCTATTATGCGATTGGTAAATTGGAGGCAGAGATAAGTATCACCAGATCTCTAGATCCCTGGTGTTAACCATCACAGAGTGTCTGTTAACACCAGACATAGGTTGACAAAATAAGATTGCTTCATCGAATGAACACTGCTAATTCGTGTTGCTGCACTGAAAAAATGTATAAAATAGCCAAAAGACAGAACTTTGCAACTTGTCTTACAAATAACTCGGAATGCGGCCAAGGTATGGTGCTATTCAGAAGCGGCTAGAGCTAGATGATTAAGGTATGGTAGCACCCTCGTGGTGCTACCATGTCGCACCAAACTCGACTAACCAGGCTAGCATTGTGCACGCGGGAGCCTTACGTGGGCCTAAGCAATGTGGCGGCATGGTTAAGATCGACGCATTCGGCATCTTTCTTTCATGTTTCCAAATACAATATTAGCCTCTGAACAGAGCTACATTATTCTACAGCAGTTGCCGAGCGGAACTTGAATTGGGCATACACAGGCATGCATTTACTCATGGACCTCTTGTATATTTTCAAGTGGCCCACAAACCCATGGTGGTATATTTTATATAGCGGTCGGGATCCCAATAAGGGTAATTCTTACGTACAGAGGCTGCATATGTGTATATTTCTGCAGTGGCATCTGTCAGTAGAACTTTCAACAAATTTGTCCATCGAAACCATCAGAAATGGGTTCTAAAACGTAATTCCAAAGGTGTCTCACTTGAATACTTTCTTATAAAGTTCAAACACTTCTTATAATACTGTCTCAAATCCAAAAATACTCATCGTGATGAAGTTTCAATAGGCTTACTTAATGTAAGTTGTTGAGAGCAACAGAACCATACAGTAGGCCTAAGTAATTGAACTGGACACAATTACTGTATAGTATACGGATATGTTACAGGGAATGTGTATAATCAGAGAATATGTATATACCTAGGGAATATGTATGTACCATAGGGAATGTGTATAATCAGGGTATGTGTATAATTCATGTGTAGCTAACCATAACCCTAAATTTTCAGGGCTTATACAGTACACATACCCTGATTATATACATACCCTGAAATTTCCGGGTGTATACAATTATACATATTCCCTGATTATACACATGTATCCCTGTATCAGATACATATAGACCAACATAATAATCACCACCACTTTGTGGTGCAAAGTTATGCCCGTAGGTACTGTAGGAAGGGTACCGGCCCGCTATTCCGGGGGGCCGCTATTACTTAGATTAACGTATTCTCAAAATTTTTGAATGGTAGTTAGCGTATTGTAAGCTTATTCGCAGTTTTACGACTGGAGGTACTTAGTACTGTACCAGAACTGTTTAGACTAGAAGTTCCTGTACTCTTACTAACGGTATCTCCCTGACATACAACATATGCCTCTAAAGGGAAGTATGAACTTGGTATTTGCATAATGACTTTTGAACTATTAGTTAACTATACTTATTATGCGATTGGTAAATTGGAGGCAGAGAAACGTATCACCAGATCTCTAGATCCCTGGTGTTAACCATCACAGAGTGTCTGTTAACACCAGACATAGGTTGACAAAATAAGATTGCTTCATCGAATGAACACTGCTAATTCGTGTTGCTGCACTGAAAAAATGTATAAAATAGCCAAAAGACAGAACTTTGCAACTTGTCTTACAAATAACTCGGAATGCGGCCAAGGTATGGTGCTATTCAGAAGCGGCTAGAGCTAGATGATTAAGGTATGGTAGCACCCTCGTGATGCTACCATGTCGCACCAAACTCGACTAACCAGGCTAGCATTGTGCACGCGGGAGCCTTACGTGGGCCTAAGCAATGTGGCGGCATGGTTAAGATCGACGCATTCGACATCTTTCTTTCATGTTTCCAGATACAATATTAGCCTCTGAACAGAGCTACATTATTCTACAGCAGTTGCCGAGCGGAACTTGAATTGGGCATACACAGGCATGCATTTACTCATGGACCTCTTGTATATTTTCAAGTGGCCCAAACCCATGGTGGTATATTTTATATAGCGGTCGGGATCCCAATAAGGGTAATTCTTACGTACAGAGGCTGCATATGTGTATATTTCTGCAGTGGCATCTGTCAGTAGAACTTTCAACAAATTTGTCCATCGAAACCATCAGAAATGGGTTCTAAAACGTAATTCCAAAGGTGTCTCACTTGAATACTTTCTTATAAAGTTCAAACACTTCTTATAATACTGTCTCAAATCCAAAAATACTCATCGTGATGAAGTTTCAATAGGCTTACTTAATGTAAGTTGTTGAGAGCAACAGAACCATACAGTAGGCCTAAGTAATTGAACTGGACACAATTACTGTATAGTATACGGATATGTTACAGGGAATGTGTATAATCAGAGAATATGTATATACCTAGGGAATATGTATGTACCATAGGGAATGTGTATAATCAGGGTATGTGTATAATTCATGTGTAGCTAACCATAACCCTAAATTTTCAGGGCTTATACAGTACACATACCCTGATTATATACATACCCTGAAATTTCCGGGTGTATACAATTATACATATTCCCTGATTATACACATGTATCCCTGTAACAGATACATATAGACCAACATAATAATCACCACCACTTTGTGGTGCAAAGTTATGCCCGTAGGTACTGTAGGAAGGGTACCGGCCCGCTATTCCGGGGGGCCGCTATTACGGGGGTCCACTATTCCGGGGGTCCACTATTACGGGGTCCACTATTCCGGAGGTCCACTATTCCGGGGGTCCACTATTCCGGGGATCCACTATTCCGAGGTCCACTATTACGGGGTCCACTATTCCTGGGGTCCACTATTCCGGGGATCCACTATTCCGGGGTCCACTATTCCGGGGATCCGCCTGACTCCGCCATTCGGGTTCTGGGCTCCATTTATAATAATGAGTAGGATTAATGAACGCGTTGTACCTGCATAGGATAGGTAGTTTTGTACTACTACACGAACTTGTGGATTTTCATCCGAAAATTAATGAACGAGGAGATAGGCCTACAATGTCGACGTCTCAAACATGCAGCTGAACGTGGTGACTCGCCGCCCGCGCGTAAACGGTCTTCCCGACCACTGCTACGGCGCATTTAAAGCCTGCAAGAGGAGTTACAACCAATGAGATATTATTATCATCGCTAGAGTGAACATGACGTACATTCCCTTCGCTAATTTTTGAAGCCACAACCATAGATATAATAACACCTTATCACGAGCTCCGCAGGTTAATTTAAATTGAAATGACGCGTTTTGATTGGTTGAAATTCATGGACGCAGTCAAGCTTTAAGCGAGACTGTTTAATTTCTTTTCGAAGCTTACGCCTTGCAAAAAGTACAACACACTAAATAACAACTTGCAAAAAGTACAACACACAAAATAACAACTTATCGATTAAATAATATTCCAGCGGCCTCGTTTTCGGGCTTTAATAAGTTGCTACATCCACACACTACACAATTTAACTTTCGATCGTTTCCGCCATTTTGTATAGCCCAAGGGTCAAGGCCTTTTGAATCGGCGGCGTCAAAAATAACAGCAGATCAGGCCTCTAGTGATATATTTATATATTATACATGCTTGGGTCTGCCAGACTAGTGGCGGAGAACTTCCTCGGTCATCCGGCGCTCCTTGCCATGACCTCGACGCTCATAACTCAGAAGCAGTTTCAAAAGATGAACTTCCTGCACTCAAACCCCTAAAAGCTCTGGATGCGCATACTTTATAATGTGTGCAAAAGTTGTCATCAGCTAGGTCATGTAGTGCGAGAAATTTTTTATCGGATGACCTTGCTGGAGAGCACAGTGATTTCGGATATGTCATCATTGATGTAGTGGGAGAAGTAATAAGGATCGGAGGACCCTGAGGAAGCACACAGTGACGAGGAGGCACCATCACCTTGAGTGACATGCTTGAGTTCTGATCTTATGATAACACCCATAATAATCCATTTGAATCAACACGATCGGCCACTACGCGATCACCAGCCCAGGAATCAGAGAATTCTGTCACCACACGAGAGAATAAGCTCCCGTGTCTTTGATGGAGGTACTCGTTGAGACAGAGGTTGTTGTATTTCGCCCAGTTCGAGATATCGCGTGAACTCCCCAACTTGTGCTCCAGATGGGAGGGAGTCCACAGCAGCTTCTAAGTCGCTGGCTACTTGATCAATAGTTAAAGCTATTTAATGGATGAAGAATGCGGGGACATCCATCACGAAGGACTCAGGATCCATTATTTGAGTGCCGAGCCTGAGGCCCATCATGGCGTTGAAGTAGCTGTTGATATGCCCCTATCCGGAAGTAGTCAGTTAGCCAGTTAAATACTTTATCCGGAATTCTGTTGCCGAAGAAGAATCTTTGAGATAGCCAGCCAGACAGATTGTCTGAGGAAACCCTGTTTAGCCAACAGATTGTTGAACCTTTTACGAAAAGACGTTTCAGTTTATCTTGACCAACAAAAATATGTGACATATAGATCCTGTAAAAGATTTCCTGTATTGTCACTCCTAGCCCACATGCACCAATGCTCAGCATAGTTTGCACTGAATGCTAGCGATGGAAATGCATATGTTAAGTATTCTGCATAAATCCTTTTGAAGATGTTGCAAGCTGTCAGGGAAATTTAAGTGTATGAAACCAGCCGGGGTCATGCGATAACATGACAGATTACCTGCAGTGCCATTGTATCCATCAATATTCAAAGCACTGGATTGTCACTGGATTGCTAGCGATGGAAAATGTCGAAATTATTCTGCAGAAACTCCATTGTTCCATTCCAGTCTCTCATTACAACGCGTAACCTGTAGTTTCTGCTTGACCAACAATCTGCAGTCAATCCCTTTTCGTTATGTTAGACACAAAGTCATTTGATGAAGAAGTAACGTCTTAGCAACCAGCCAGATATTTTCTCTGACAAAACTCCTTTTGGACATGTTAAAGGCAAATCATTTTATGAAGAAATCATAGAAAGCAACCAGCACACATTTTCTCTGAAGAAAATCCTCTTGAAGATGTGAAAAACAAGTCATTTGATGAAGAAGTGCCAGAAAGCAACCAGCCAGATATTTTCTCTGACGAAACTCCTTTTGAACATGTTAAAGGCAAATCATTTGATGAAGAAATGCTAGAAAGCAACCAGCGTCATATTCTCTCTGCAGAAATCCCTTTTGAAGATGTTAAAAACAAGTCATTTGATGAAGAAGTGCCAGAAAGCAACCCTCTGGATATTTTCTCTGACAAAACTCCTTTTGAACATGTTAAAGGCAAATCATTTTATGAAGAAATGCTAGAAAGCAACCAGCCACATATTTTCTCGGAAGAAAATCCTTTTGAAGATGTTGAAAACAAGTCATTTGATGAAGAAGTGTTAGAAAACAGCCAGCCACATATTTCCTTGGAAGAAACCTCCTTTGAAGATACTAGAATCAAATCATTTGATGTTGTCTGAGAAAGTCCTAGAAAGCAATATGTTGGATATTTTCTCTGAAGAAACTCCATTCAAAGATGTTAAAAACAAGTCATTTGATGAAGAAGTGCTAGAAAGCAACCAGCTGGATATTTTCTCTGAAGAAACTCCATTCGATGATGTTAAGGAAAAATCATTTAATGAAGAAATGCTAGAAAGCAACCAGCTGGATATTTTCACTGAAGAAACTCCTTTCGAAGATGTTAAAGACAAATCATTTGATAAAGAAGTGCAAGAAAAGAACCAGCTGGATATTTTCTCTGAAGAAACTCCTTTTGAAGATGTTAAAGACAAGTCATTTGATGAAGAAGTGCCAGAAAGCAACATGCCATATATGCTCCCTGAAAAAACTCCTTTTGAAGATGTTAAAAACAAGTCATTTGATGAAGAAGTGCTAGAAAGCAACATGCCATATATGTTCCCTGAAAAAACTCCTTTTGAAGATGTTAAAGACAAGTCATTTAATGAAGAAGTGCTAGAAAGCAACCAGCGTCATATTCTCTCTGCAGAAATCCCTTTTGAAGATGTTAAGGAAAAATCATTTAATGAAGAAATGTTAGAAAGCAACCAACCTCGACGTTTCCTCTTCAGAAACTCCATTTGAAGATGTTGAAAAATCATTTAATGAAGAAATGCTCAGAAACACACAGCTGGATATTTTCTCTGAAGAAACTCCATTCGAAGATGTTAAACAAAAATCATTTGACAAAGAAATGATAGAGAACAACAAGCCAGATATTTTATCACAAGAAACTCCATTCAAAGATGTTAAAAAAAAATCTTTTGATAAGGAAATTTTCGAAAATGAGTTAGATGTTTTCTCTCAAGAAACACCTGATGATGTTACAGAAAAATCATTTGATGAAGAATTCATGGAAAGCAAGCAACCAAGTTTATCTCAGAGAAATTCATTTGAAGATTTTAGAAGTAGACTATCTGATGAAGAAACTTTTGAAACAAAGTTGCATGTTTTCTCTCAAGAACGTCTGTCTAGTGATGTTAAACAGAAATTATTTGACGAAGAAATAACTGAAAACACTCCATTTGAAGATGTTAGACAGAATTTATTTGATGAAGATATTTCAGAAAACGACAGGTTGCACATTTTCTCTTCAGAAGCTCCATCTGAAGATGTCAAAGAAAAATTATTTCATGAAGAAATGACAGAGTACAATGAGCCAGATATTTTCTCTCAAAAAACTCCAGTTGAGGATGAGAAGAAAAAATTATTTCATGAAGAAATAATAGAAAACAACGAGTTGAACATGTTCTTGCAACAAGCTCCATTCGAAGATGTTGCAGGAGCAGTAGTAGTTGATGCAGACACTTCTGAGAGCAAAGAAATGGATGTTGTTTTCTGAAGAAAATTCATTCAGACATGATCGAGAAAAGTCATTTGACAAAGAAATATTAGAAAGCAACCAGTTGGATGTAGAACCTCTTGTTGAAGACACGGCATCTGTCATGGATAATTTTTCCAGGGTAGGAGCGTTGGAGGAAGATGTTTTCTCTAACAGATCTGTGCCTCTGATTTCCAGTGATACGTTGACCGAAGACAGGTGGATAATGAGCGGGCTCATGGGCGAAGTGCTAGAAAATAAACCTGGAAAAATCAGTTCTGCAGATATTGATGATATGGAGAGCAATGATGAAAGTGGATGATGATGAAAGAAGAAAGAGAGGAGAAACGGAGACAAGAAGAGAAAGAGGAAGAGGAGAAACGAAGCAGATGAAGTGATGAGAGAAGAAAGAGAGGAGAAACGAAGACAAGAAGAAAAAGAAAGAGAGGAGAAACGGAGACAAGAAGAGAAAGAAATGCGAAGGAAGAATTACGTCTTCAGAGAGAGAAAGAAGAGAAAGAAGGCAGAACGTCTTCAGAGAGAGAGAGAAAGAAGGAGAATTACGTCTTCAGAGATACAAGACAGAGAAGGAATTACGTCTTCAGAGAGAGAAAGAAGAGAAAGCAGAGAATACAAGACAGGAAGAATTACGTATTCAGAGGGAAAAAGAAGAGAAAGCAGAACAAGTTCGTGTAGCAGAACTTGAGTTGCAAAAGCAGCAATTTGAGATTCAATTAGAGCAATTGAGAAGAGATCGAGAAGATGCTGAAAGGAGAAGATTAGAGCAGATGATTGAATTTGAAAGGGCGCGGAAAAGTGACGAAGAGATACGTCAGCAACAGATTGAAGAGAAGAGATTACGTGAAGAAGAAAAGGAAAAAGTGCGAATTTCAGAGTTGGAGCGAGCAGAAGAGGTTAGACAAGAAGAACTGAAATTACAGAAAGAAAGTATGGAGAAGGCGGAAGAGGAAAGACAAGAACGTTTAAAGTTGGAAAAAACAAAAATAGCATTAAAAGAAGCACAACTCAAAGAGGAGAAGCAAAATAGAGAAGCACAAGAACAAAGAAGGAAAGAAGAACGAGAAGAACAGAAAAGGAAACAGGAAGAAAGTGAAACGATGGTTTCTAAAATAAAGAAAATTGGTGATGCCATGAAACACGTCTTACCCAAAATGCCAAACGATATGATGGAGGTGCCATTATATTTCGAAACGGTAGAGAATGCGTTTCGTAGTTTCAACGTGCAGGAACAATTCTGGGTGAAGTTACTATTGCCATTGATGACTCCGAAAGCTAGAACTGTTCTAAACAGATTGTCATTCGCTGATTTAGATGATTATGAGATCGTGAAACAGCACTTGTTAAAAGAATTCAAGTTGACACCGAGAGAGTACAGATCGAAGTTTATTGATGCGAAGAAGACAGCTGAAGAAACGTATACAATGTTTACAGCAAGGCTGAAGAACTTGTTGAACTATTATGTGAAAAGTCGCAAAGTGGATAAGAATTTTGAGAAGCTGTTTGATTTGTTAGTGGCGGATAAGTTGAAAGAATCACTACCACCAGGTCCACTACAGTTTGTATTGTCGAAGGAAGGAACTGATTGTTACGAAGCTAGTGTTGTGGCAGACCTAGCAGACATTCATGTTAATAATCGAATTGGTTTGGCAATTCCGAATAAGACAAGTTTTGGTTTTGTACCCAATGTAAAAAGAAATCAACAGTTCACTCCAAATTTTGGTTTTCATTGGAAGAGCAATCAAGAAACAGGAAATCAGTTCAGAGGTGCAGAAGTGAAACCAAATTCTCCGGTTGTTCACGAGAATAGAGAGTCGATGATGGCCAGACAACGTCCGGTATATAACAAGTCACCACCAAGGTTTGTCGCGAGAGAAGGCAATGCATCGTTTACTCCATATAAAAGAAAAGAAAGCATCGAACAACGAGGTGCAGTGGTGAAACGTTGTCATAACTGCGGATCAGACAGGCATTTGATGAAATTCTGTCCAGTTCCTGTTACAGCCTCAAATTATGGAAAACAAGAAAATTCGAGGGTGAATCGAATTCAAGTGGTTGATAATTCTGAAAGTCAAGCCACAGAACATCAGAACAATGAAACTGAAGTAAAGTCAGTGATGAAATGTCACCTTTCACCTGATATTCAGAAAGAAATTCTATTGCACAATGGAATGCAGAAAGAAATGGTTGGAAGAGATGAAAGTACAACATTGAAGAAAGTGTTATTACAGTACGTCGAGGTAGAAATTCGTGGAACAGCAGGAAAAGAACCAATAAAAGTAAAAGCACTGATTGATTCTGGAGCAGAGGTTCCGGTGATTAGTGAAGAATTACTGGAAGGCATGAAGGTGGAGCAGATTGGAAAAGTGAACTTACAATGCGTGGCAGGAGATGCCATTCCTGCAAAGTTGGTGAAAGTTGATGTAAGGCTGTGTTGTAACGATGTGGAAGAAGAGGTAATTCCGCTTAAAGTCAAATGTTCACTTACACCTTATGTGACATTGATGTGTGCTAGTATTGCAAAAATGGGAAGCACAGAAAGATTCTTGTTGCATCCAGAAATCATTGCAGAACTTAAAGCCGTGCCACAAGTGAAAATGATACAAGGAGATGTGCAAGCGAATGTAACGACGAGATTGCAGAGTCAGCGAAAGAAAGTGATAGAAGTCGAAGAGGAAAGTGAAACTGAAAGTTCAAGCGAAGAGGAAAACGAAAGTGATGATCAACAAAGTTTAATGCAAGACGGTATAACAGCAGAGATGAGTGAACAACAGATGGCTGCATGCGAGAATGGTAATCTAAATGAAACGAAAGAGGATAATGAATGTGATGTGGAGATAGCAGATTTGTTTCAAGAAGATGAGAAAGATGAAGAACAACAGATGCAGATTGCAGACGCAAAGAAATTCGAAGAACAGCAGAGACAAGACGAATCATTGAAAGCATGGTGGAATTTAGCGCCAGATAAAGAATCTGAATTCTGCGTGGTAAATGGCTTACTGTACAAGAGATATCGAATATTAGAGCAAACGATATATCAATTGGTGTTACCAAAAGAGCGACGAATGAAAGTGATGGAGTTGGCTCACGAATCAGTATTTGGAGGACATCTTGGAGAAGAGAAAACTAGAGAACGAATAAAGTTGTCTTTTACGTGGCCAAAGATGAGAAGAGATATAGTGAAATTTTGCAAATCATGTGAGAAATGTCAGTTAAAGGCAAGAAGTTTGGTGATGGACAGGGTTCCTATCACTCCAATTCCAAGAGAAGATGTAGCCTTTAGAAGAATTACAATGGATTGTGTAGGACCAATCGAGCCAGCATCTGCTGCAGGTCACAAGTACTGTTTATGTATTGTCGATTCTTGCACCAGATGGCCTACAGTGTTTCTGTTGAAATCATTAACTGCGAAAGCTGTGTGTGATGCTTTGATGGAGTTGTTCATGAACGTTGGTGTACCTTCAGTGATCACAAGTGACCAAGGAACAAATTTTACTGCGAGTCTGACAAGAGAATTTCTGAATTTAATGGGTTGTAGTCCAAGATTTGACACGCCAGGTCATCCAGAGGCAGCTGGATTAGTAGAAAGATGGAACCAAACATTCAAGAAAATGATCCATCATGTAATTGTTGACAATCCAAGGCAATGGCACAAAGTAATTCCGTTTACAGTGTGGGCATTACGAGAAGTACCGAATGCAACTACTGGAATTGCTCCTTATATGTTGGTGTATGGAAAGATTCCGCGTGGACCATTGGCAATTCTAAAAGAAAGTTGGACAAGAGAAATTAATTTACCACCTCATATTGGAATCCAACCAGAAAAGTACTTGAAAGACATGAAAGCAAATATGGAAAAAGCATTACTGTTTGCAGAATCATATTCACGAGAGAAGCAATTACAGTATACGAATCAATACAACAAAAGAGCGAAACATAAAGAATTTGAACCGGGTGAAAAAGTTATTGTGTTGTATCCGACGTCAACAAATAAACTGATTTCACGATGGCATGGTCCATGTACTGTCATACAACGAAGGTCCAAGTACTCTTATTTGATTGACATGGGTGACGATTGTCGAAAGATAATTCACGCAAATAAAATCAGAAAGTACATTACAAGAGCAATGAGTTGTGGATTAATCGTTGAAGAAGATGAAGACTTTGGTTCAGTGGTTGAGTTGTTGACGAAGAATGACTTGCAAGATGAAAAGAATTCACTGAATCTTGATCCTGATCAGATTAACCATTTAACATTGACTCAACAAAAACAATTGCTGGAAGTACTAAACAAATATTCTGATCGATTTTCTGAAAAGCCTGGACTATGTACATTGGTTGAACATGAAATTGAACTGAAACCGGAATTTCGTGAAAAAGAATTTATGGCTTACCGAATTCCACTCATCTATCGAGCAGAAGTTGAACGACAAATTAAAGAAATGCTTCAAGCCAACATTATAAAACCATCTTCGAGCAGAATGGCAAGTCCGTTGGTAATTGTTAAAAAGAAAGACGGTTCTCTAAGACTTGCCTGCGACTACAGATACATTAACTCGTTCACTGTGGATTGTAAATATCCGATGCCGATTGTGAAAGATGTTTTGCACAAAGTTGGAAAATCAAATGTGATCTCAATTTTTGATTGTCGAAGTGCTTACTGGACTTGTCCTGTTAAGCAAACTGATCAATGGAAAACTGCTTTTGTTACTCACAATGGACTGTACGAGTTTACTCGTGTTCCTTTCGGAATGATCAACTCAGGAAGAACATTTGTTAAAGCAATTAACATGGTTTTACAGCCTATAAATGAATTTGCTGAGCCCTATGTAGATGACATTGCTGTGCATTCAGATGACTGGAAGATTCATTTACAGCATTTAGATGCATATTTAATGCAAATGAGACTGCATAACATTACTCTGAACTTAAAGAAATGTATCTTTGGTAAGAGTGAGGTAAAGTTCATCGGTCATGTGGTTGGTTCTGGAACGATTCAAATGAATCCAGATAGAATTGAAAGTTTAATTAATTTGAAAACCCCAGAAACGAAGAAACAAGTTAAGCAATTGCTGGGATTTTTTGGTTACTATCGACAGTTTATCAAAGATTTCGCACAGATTGCGAAGCCTCTATCTGATTTGACAAGCAAACATGTTCCAGATAAGATTGATTGGACTGATAGACATCAACAGGCATTTAATTTACTTAAAGATGCTGTACGCTCTAAAGTTGTTCTATATGTTTTTGATGTTGGAAAACCTTTTAATTTGTACTGTGATAGCAGTGATTTTGCAGTAGGAGCTGTTTTAACACAGCTGGATGATAAGGGAATAGAACGCCCTGTATCATTTATAAGTCAGAAATTGACTGACACCCAGAAGAGATGGGCAACTGTAGAGAAAGAAGCCTATGCTATTGTTTGGGCTCTAAATAAGTTGAAAGAGATAATAATTGGATCTAAAGTTCACATCTTTACCGATCACAATCCTTTAACTTATCTGACTGAATCTATGTCTAAGTCTGCTAAACTGGTGCGTTGGGCTTTAGCACTGCAAACTTTTGATGTAGAAGTTAATTATAAGAAAGGACGATTAAATGTTGTAGCAGATTGTTTATCTAGATTATAAGATTGTTCATTTACTGTATTGTATAGTATTAAGTTTATTGCATAATTTAGTACATGATGATTTCGCAAATTTTTAAATTTAATTTGCTCAATCCAAAGAAAGGGAAGGAGGTAATGTGAACAAATGTTTTGCATATATAATGAGCACAGGTGTTCTTTAGGTTGATATATATATAATGTGTATCGATTGTTAAGCGTTTTAGTCTTAGGCCTTAGTTGCGCTGTCGGCTCGTGGGCGCTTGGCCTAAAGTAGCCTAAACATTGGCTGACGATAGATTCTCTACACGTGCAGTTAGCGCGCCAAACTTAGAAATTGCTGATGAAAGTGAATTTGAACTATACAGTGTAGTACAGTTGTTTTAAGGCAAGAGTTGAGTTGTTGTTATTAAACTGTGTTTGAAGTAAGAAGAAACATTCAAAGAACTGTGTCAATTTAATTCTTAAACAGTTAGAAGACGTTGAGGTAGAGATAAGGAAAGTTCTTGAGGTAGGTCACAACTAAGAAAGAAAAGAGTTGGTGACAGTACTAGAGTCGCTACTTAGGAGTTCCGTGAAGTTAACGTAGGCCTTTGTGATTTAATTAAATTCTTATCTAAAGCAAACAAAGTTCGTCGTGAGTCTTCTTTAGAAAGTTGGGCACGCTTTATCGAAAGGTGCAATTAAAAGAACAAGTGAGAAGAAGGTCGACATCACCACTCGGTAAACACACGGCCGGCGACCTCCAATCACGACACGAGCCACCCGCAGTAAAGATCCGAGAAATTAATCTCTGATAAACCGACCCGACCGGGAAGCGAACCGGGGCGCCGGCGCGGCGAGCAGGCTACAAACCCACTCGGCCACTTAGGATCCTTAAATTAATAGTGCGTCGTTGATTAGTGATTACCTCGCGAATAGAAACTAACCTATTTCAGTTGTTTACGAATTGCATCAACGTTATATAGGCTACATTCGCAAAGAAATTAATAAATAACGATGAGGCGCTGCAATATTGAAGATTTCTTCGGAAATAAATCTTGCGAAAAACGCATTAAGCAGAATGATAAAATTATGACTGTTAATGCGGACTTTGGTGTAGTTCTGAACGATAATAATGCTAGCGACTTGTTGGATGTCTAAACGATGTTTGTGTAAATGTTGAAAACGTGGGTCTTGCGACTCGAGCGTCTTATATATGTATATAAATAAAGTTATGCTGCTTGATGCGTCAAACTCAAATATTAATTTCTTTGACATGCTGAATAGTGAATAACTTCCATGACCCTGACGCAACCTGCTGAAATTGTATAGCTGGCGCCGCCACTGCATCTCACAGACAGTCTTCTGAGTTGACGTCATTTCCACTTTCGTAAGTAGAACAATTCCGAAACTAGGTTATGTTTTGCTTGCTGTTTGATTTTATGAAAACTCATATCCTTGCTCGATTCTATTGACACAGACAGACTGTTGTTTTTGTGTGTGTGATCTCAACTACTCTTGTCAAGCGAATATGTGTGAATTAGTTAATTACAAAGAATGGTCGAATTGTTCTAATCGTTCGCAGTCCTCAGTCTGCTCTGACTCACATCATTTATATTCACTAATTCCTTGTGCAACTGAACATTCTTCAAGTTAAACATTTATTGAAAAATAGGCAAGAATGAAAAGTCATTATAACAATACAATATTCGTTTATTGACTAAACAAGGTTGATACAAACGCAACTTTGTTATGAAACTGAAAATCAAAAAAAAGCAAAATTAGCTAAAACAAGCTTTACTGTCGTAATACTCCTAACCTACGCCTAACTCACTTAGCTTTGACTTGGGTCTTATCTAAACACTTAACTTTGCACTATGTTAAGCATAGCCTACTTAAGCAGATAGCGGTAGCTTAGTACCATTGTAGACTTAGCCTAGTATCTGCTTAAATATTACAGGCCACACGTCGGGCTCAACTCTGTTGCTGATTAACAGTTTGACTGAAGTGCCACTCTTCAAAATTGCAGCCAAGAGAACTTGGAGTTCCGTTTCGCTAATAGGCCAGTAAATCAACTGGTCATCCTTCTAGGAAGCACATAGGCCTACTTGTGTGTACTCGGGCCATCATCAATTCATCATGAAGGCTCTGACCTTGCTTTCAATATATGGCTATAGCGGTACAAAGCTTATCAAACACTTTGTTAAACTAAATAATTAATATAGAGAGTAGTATAATCTATATAATTAATAGCAGCGTTTAGTTTAAAAGGGATCAGATAAGCTGACTGAAATAATGTACAAATTTAGCAATTAACGCCGCTCATTGGTAGTTAGGTAGGCCTATTCTTTATATTTTATGAATTGAACTATTTCATTTTTAATATAATCAACAAAATACTACATGAGACGTTTGGTGTTTATGTGCTATGACTAGGCTACTTGACGTGATGTGATCATTCTCTTCAGCCTTATTCGACGAGGCGACAAAGCTATCTTAGATATAGGTCTAAATGGACATCATGTTAATTCGCTGGGAAAATGTAGTTACCTCGGCGTATTGTGGGTGACCACACGCCAAGAACGATCAGATGGAGGGGATCGATACATGTTCTTCTGTAACTGAAAATGGATAATCATGCAAACTCGCTTTGTAAATTCTGCTTGAACCAATCGCGGTTCATACGTTTTCTACGGCGGAGAAAATTGTCTTCTGGCGCTCTTACCGTTGCTCAAGCATGCGTCCCTGACTATAAATACTGAAAATTACTTAATGAAAGGCCTGACAAAGTTTAATCCCCGGCAAGTGATGTAATGCAACTTTAACTTTATAAAGCGTCTTCTAATAGCATTTGTTCAGTTTTGTGCTTGGTCTCTGAGCCGCATAACTCTTAAGAGTGCGCCGACCAAGTTTAAGATGTGTACAGGTCACTTCAGAATGATGAAGTCGTAGTAAACGTCGAAGTCCATTATGGCCGGCAAGTTGAAACACGAAGTCATTAAACTTGAATTCAAGCTGTGGATGGTTATAAGCAAACTGAAACAGCTGATTTTTAGGTTTAATTCTGAATGAGATTAGAGACCAGACATAAAACTGAACAAATGTGAGGTAAATTAAAGCCAAAATGTACTCCATTTGGCACCAAATGCTGAAAATTGCGTCGGCTTCTGGGGGAGCTTACGACGTTCCCCCATACCCCCTAGTCGTTAGGGGCTTCTTGCCTTCGGCAATCGCAGCTTCGCGCCTTCGGCAATCGCAGCTTGCGCCTTCGGCGATCTGCAATTCCCCCCATTCAGACATTGTAGTAGGTGCCCCAACTTCTGGACCGTGGATGCGCCCCTGTTGTCCTCGGAACCCTTGGAACAGCTGCTGTTAACAGCTCCTCTTGAAATTCGACATTAATTTTTTTGTGTATGCATAATATTTTGTATACATTGCCTACACTGCAATTTGCACAGACAGCCTATAATTAATTATTGACAGCATTAGCTTATTCAAACGATGCACAATCTTCAGCCAATATCTGCAAACACGTTTCATCCGCAGTTCAGTTTTTGAGAATAAAATGGGCCACACTCTCATTGCATGTCTAACACTCAGATTGGGCATAGCCGGATATCCCACCAACAGTTCCGCACATTAGAAAAATTCATGTCGGACATACCTCTAAACTTAAAGGAGATCATTACGATGATGGATTGCAGTTTAGCTTCTAACAGCGCAAATTGATAGATTATAAAGGCTTTCTCTGTTATTGTTCACCAGGCAGCTTCCGCTCTTCATCATTTTCTCTCTTCGTTTTTCTCCACGAATAACTAGTATATCGTGCTGCTTTGCTTATGTTCACTTTAAATTCACCGCTATAGGCTACTATAATTCCTCGACTATGTTCAATACAAGAGTCTCGGTTGACATTTACACTGTTTTATTTTCATACCGCATTCAGTTTTTGTTATATTCGTCAATTTTGGTTCTCTAGCTAAGTGAAATTCCAAAAAATCTAAATCAGTTTGATCTAGAAAACTATGTCGATCAGTATAACACCGGTAGTCCTTTACAAATCCTGACGTGTTGATAAATAAGTTTGAATTCAATTTTCTCACACATGCCGCAAAGAGTTGCCTTAAAAATTAATAACTAATTAAGTATAAAGATACGTTCAAGTCTTGTTAACTGCTATATGGGAATGTTGCAGAATAAGATTGAATAAACGAAATAGTTAAATAAATTATTAAAACAAAACATTAAAACTAAACCTCTTGTTTATAAAAAATAATTCTTATAACTAAATACTTAAACTTAGGTCTAATTCAATCGATTGTTCTATTGGTAATCTGTTCAAAGTGCAATCGATATAAGTAGGCCTGAAATTGAATTCGTAAGACTACTCTACTTTGAATTAATTGAGCAATACCTTTAGAAGTTACCTTTTAAACGACGGTGTCTTTCTGTTTAGCGACTCTTTCGTAAAACAGTAGATACGCCGCTTGCGACAAAGCCTCCGTCTTCTCCACAGCCTTCACATATTCATCGTCTGCTAAGTACCATTGACCTTCAACCTCTCTTGGTTCCCACTCTTTTCTACTTCTGACCATTCCTCTGCTTGCGTTTATTTGTCTGATATCATCTTCGTTGAGTACCTGATCTCGATTAAGGAAGGTCTGTTGCATAAACTGTTTAGTCTGTCGCGTATCGCAATCCCTGACCTTGATATAAGAGACGCACTGACCAGAGGTCAAAGATCCCTTGTGAACAACAACTCCGTAGAGAGAATACCAGACGTTGGCCTCTTTCGCATCGGTGATCCGCAGACAGCTTGAACTGCAATAAGGTCCAATGTCCAGATATTCTTCATATGTGACACGTTGATAGCACTTCTTGAAGCCAACTGGCGTCTGCTCGAATCTCTTCAGGTGAAGAACCAACACAGCCGGTGGATTGTAGATCAGAGTTCGTTTCAATGCCGATGTCATCGGTGACCGTCCTTTTGCTTCGCATGGGGAACAGAGATACTCGTTATGAATTTGCTCAGTTCTGCTGTAATATATCAGGCACTGCTTCAATGAAATATTTCCCGTGGAGTCTGGCATCAGCGATCTCGTCTGAAAGATTCGCTGAACAGTTTTCAATCGAGACCGAATTCCAAGTGGTCTCATTATGGCTTCAACAGCTTGTCTCACCGAGTCATCTCCGATTGACTGAGGATTATGTAAATGATTCCTGAACAAATCTTCCTCCTCATCTTCTCCTCCATCCTTTGGTCCTAATATTGGAACTGATATATCAAGGAATGGTTCGCATACATCGTAAGGTGATTTGCAAGTAGAACAAACGTAGACTGTAATCGAATGACCGCCGAAAACTTTGTCAACTGCAGTCAACACGTTTCGAAACCCAGGTGTGTTGACAGACCCAAGACATCTTCTTTCTTCATCTCGAAGGCAGTTCAGGAAGTTTACAAACAGAACGTGGCTATCGTGCTGTCCTCTGTCGGCAAATCGTGATGATTTCTTACAAAGCTCCTCGAACATCTGTCGGAAGGTTTCATCACTATTGGCTCTATAACCTCTGGAAAGAAATTCTATGTATGCGTTGGTCAGTTGCTGTTCAATGTCTAATGGCGGTTGCTTCGAAAGACTGAGATGCAGTTCTTCAGTTAGAAGAACAGTGTGGGCCAGGTTCTGTATGGTGGTGCTAAAGTAACCCAACTTTCCCATATTTCTAATTCCTCTGGGTGTTTGTAAGTTTTGTAGTCTGTTGGCTGTTATGAAATATAAAAAATTGCTACCCATTAGAATGCATTTAAGAGAATGTCAGAATATAGACATTTTCTCATTTAAACTACCGGTATTTAAGTCAGTCTTACTCTTGGCTAGAGAGTTGCCACCCGTCCCGACTTTGTCGGGACAGTCCCGATTTCGAGGCAAATGTCCCGTGTCCCGACTTGACCTAGTCGGGACAGCCAAATGTCCCGACTTTCAAATTTGTGACCAAACGAACAAAATGTTGTGGCATAAAACACAATTACCGTAGTAACTTCCGCTAATTATTCTTCGATTTGCGACGGAGGTGAGCTTTACAACGAGTTTACTTACCTTCGAGCAGTTTAGCCGAAGCTTATAAGCATGCCAGACAAAGGTGTAGATCTCAAATGGGGAATTTTTTGAAGCAACAATCTGTTGTTTAAACTTGCAAAAATATATTGAGCTGGTGTTTGTTGGTGCCATTGAGCAATGCTCCTGTGAAAGGCTCTTCAATAATGAAGAACCTATGGACTGACCAGCGAAACAGAATGTATGTTGAATTTGTCGAACCTGAATTGCTTGTGAAAATAATTTATAGAGTGACATGTTTTAGAAAGCTGTGAGCAGTAGGCCTAATTTAAAATACGGCTTTAAATCAAAATCAAAATAATAATATATTAAGAAAGCTGCTTGAAAACTTGATCTGACTGACAGAATCTGCATGTGTTCTTAAAGTTAAACTATCTCATCTGGCTAGGCACTCGGAAACAGGTTGCTAAACTTAACTTTACTACTCTTACGTCTGAATTCCCTCATTATATCTTTTCAACCACGGTTCGTGACCTCGGCGTCCAGCTGGACCAGGAGCTCACTTTTGCTCCACATCTTCATCGTCTTGCTCGGGACTGCTATCATTAGCTGCGACAGCTTCGTACTGTTACCCGCTCGCTTACGTCTGCTGCCAAACTTTCTCTAGTGCATTCCTTCGTCACAACTCGTCTTGACTATTGCTCATCGCTCTACTCTGGCTTCCCATCTAGCCTATGCTTATAATACGCGATATCTGTCTGAAAATGGCTGAATGCAGCATGTTTGGACCGAGTCTTGCGCTCTGCAGCGCGCCTCATTGGGCAAATTCCAAAGCATGGTCACGTTTCCAGCTACAAGCTGGAGGTCCTTCACTGGCTCGCTATCTGCCAGCGCATCGAGTAGGCTACTGCCCTGGTTTTGCGCTGTCTCCAGAGCCTTACCCCAATTTATCTCCGTGAGCTCTGCTGTTTGATTTCGGTTGTCCCAGGGCGTCGCCTCCTACGCTCCGCAGAAAAGGAGTTCTTCTGGTTCCTTTTGCTCGTACTCCAACTATGCAGAACCGAGCTTTTTCTGTGGCAGGCCCAATGATCTGGAATGGTCTTCCTCTAGAGCTGCGTCTACAACCTGGGAGTCTGTCTGAAACTTTCCTTTCTAAACTCAAAACTGTTCTTTTGGGGCGCGTACGTTGGAGTCGGGAGCGCCTCTGAGTAGTTTCCTTGAAAGGCGCTATATAAATTCCAGAATGAATAAAATCTCAGTCACAATTTCACAAACTTGCAAAAATCAATGTTGAAAATTAACTGTGATTTTGAATGTAATTAAAATTACGACTCTTCTGGATCACTTCCTATCTTTCGGAGCGTCCTACCTCTACCACTTTTCACACTCTCGCTCGCCTTGACGCCCTGTTCCTTTTGGTCTGCCCCAGGGTTCTCTTCTTGGACCCTTCTCTACATCCTCTTTAACCATAACCATAATCAAAAATGTTATTGCTTCAAGTAGGCAACATCACAATATCACAAATAGATTATACAATCGCCAACAAAAAAACAAAGGGTGAGAAACCCTTAACCCTCGGGATACCAAGGGGGTAGTTACCACCCCCCACCCTACGTTTTTATGCATAATTTTTTTCATATAGAATATAATTTTTACATCTTAGGTAGCTGTAGCAGAATAATTGGGGCACATTTTGAGGTAAACATCACGGTGGTCTCTCACGCCATTCAAAAGTTATACCTGATATACCCGAGGTACCAGAGGGGTGGGGTGGATACCCCTTAGTTTTTCGACTATAGCGTATTCATTTTTCTTCCTGGAAGAGAAACAAATATACCATTCTGTAGAGGGAATGTAGGGCTACATTCGCTTGCATACATATGTATCTTTAAACACCGGAAGTGATCAAAATAAGTAATAGTTAGTGTTGTTTTCGTCAACGAAAACGAAAACGAAAAGGGCAATTAACGAAAATTGAACGTTTTCGTTGACGAAAACTAAAACTAAAACTAAAATACGCAGACAACGGAAACTAAAACTAAAACGAAATCTGTAGCAATAAAAACTGAAACGAAACGAAAATTGATCAAACGAAAACTAAAAATATATTTATAAAAAAATAATTTTTTTAAATTTTTCTTACTTCCCTAATTACCATTTGTATTGCACTGCCTTGTGCATTATGTGCAAACGTTATGCTCTGCTAACATCTGCTCATCTATTTTAAGACACGCGAGGAGAACGAGATGTTGCTACTTCCAGTTTTTCTTTATTTACTTTCCGCTAGGAATTCATCTATTTCGATTTTAACAAAAGCTGTGGTACTTTACTGCGACAAGTTCACTTAATTAATGCAGTAATGTCGAAAACTTCACTCGTCTCTGACTTGTAGCGTGACGAGTATCACTGGTCGACCAAAGGACAACCCTGTTTGGGATTATTATTATTATAAAATCGAGCGTGATGCTAATTTCGAGTTAATTTCGCAGTTTAGCGTTCTTAATTATTCGTCCAATGTAGCATTATTATTTTTCATCAACTTCTACTTGGGCAAGAATTCTTTTCATCAATCCAGGTTCTATTTAGCAGAATTCTTTTAATCAATCCAGCTTCTATGTAAACAACAATTACTTTTCATCAATCCCGCTTCTATTTAAGCAAGAATCTTTTCACCAATCCTACTTCTATTTAAGTACAAATTATTTTCATCAATCCGACATCTATTTAGCAAGAATTCTTTTCGTCAATCCAACTTGTATTCGACCAACGCTAAAACCCATACAATAAATGGCGAATATTTAGGAACACTAGGCTAATACGCGAAATTATCAAACTTCAAGTGACTGGTGGTGCTGGGAAAACCCAGTGGCGGCGCCAGCTATACAATTTCAGCAGGTCGCGTCAGGGTCATGGAAGTTATTCAGCATGTCGAAGAAATTAATATTTGAGTTTGACGCATCAAGCAGCATAACTTTATTTATATACATAGGCTATATGTGACCCTTTATTACGAAACCAGTCGGAAGTCGCAAAATGTTATCAAGGAGAAAATGACCAAAAACGTTTGGAACCTCAAATCCATCGTTTTTGACATTACTGCAAAAATAATTACAAAAATATATATTTTATACAAATAACGTATAAAAATATTGTTTAAACGTATCTAAATGTGTTAAAAAATCTTTTTACTGAATGCCGTAAAATGTTTCGAAATGCAATTAAGTCCAAATTTCGCTATCTTTGTCGTGACATTTGGTTAGGTTGCACGTCGAGTATCATACCGTGTGTGGTCTTATTTTGAACAGGGAAATCCCCTTTTCCCGTTCTATTAATAAACTGTGCCCATCTTTAATTTATTATGCACAGAGATTGGCCCGAAGAGGGTCGTAGTCCGTCTGCTAAAGTCCATAACTCAGGGCAATCGTGCAAAAGTGGAAGAGAACCTGAAAGTTGATTTATTTCATAGATGAAAGTATACTAATCAATATTAGGAGTCAAGCCATTCTCAAATTTGCCCTACAGCGGCTATGGCAGCCATTTTACAAAATGGCCGACCAAAATACATATTGTTCAATATCTCAGCTTCTGCTTCACTTAGAATCGTGATCTTGGTGTCTACACATACATATTTAGGGGCAAGGTTGCCAATAGAACTAATTGCAAACACTTATTCACAGGAACTTGGCAGCCATTTTCCAAAATGGCCGACAAAAATATAACTTTCTAAATATCTCAGCTTCTGCTTCACTTATAATCGTGATCTTGGTGTCTACACATACATATTTAGGGGCAAGGTTGCCAATAGAACTAATTGCAAACACTTATTCACAGGAACTTGGCAGCCATTTTCCATACCACTTCTATCCTATGCACATGCTCTATCTGTCTTGTGATGTCGCAATACTCACCACATTTTCCATCACTTTCACACAATGCAGTGTGTTGCAGATTGGCAAGTTTGCATTCAAAGAGTCCATGACAAGTCACTTTAACCCATAGCCAAAGTTCTGTACACGTTTCAGAAAGCTGTGGCAGTAAGGTCCATTCAACTGGACTTGGTAAAATTGGCTTCAGTGGTGGCTCTAGCCTTTTCCAACAAGGGGCCAGTTGGATGTCTGGTTTTGTCAAAACTGAGAGTGGTGACAAGATATCTGTATTGGAGCTACCTTAATTCTTTACATCAACAGCCTCAAGTCAAGACACAATTGGAAATAGACTCACTTTATTAAAAGTAAAACAAACCTATAAACTACAAACAATACATACAGTTTTAGTAATTGTAAGTGCAAGTTTAAGACTATCATGCCTGTAGTCAGATAAGTCTGGGGAATAAGCACTGACAGCATTTTCCATCACATTCACACAATGCAGTTGGTTTATTTCATAGAAAAATGTACTCCAATCAATATTAGGAGTCAAGCCATTCTCAAATTTACCATAAAGTGTCTTCGAAATGCAAAATTATATCCGTAATTTCATGAATTTCGACCTGCATTTATCTTAGAAACTTGGTTTTTCTTTCAAAACAAAATCAGGGATGTCAAGTGGGTATATACTAATACTTTGGCACGCTTCACATACTAGTACTGTTGCATAAAATTCTTTACTATATCATGTCTCATGTCTAATGATTCACATGTTCTAAACTGCAATAAAAAAATTAGGAGTTATTCACACACTGAAGACAAGTCACATTACTGACAGCATTTTCCATCACATTCACACAATGCAGTGCATTGCAGATTGGCACGTTTGCATTTGCAGAGTCCACGACAAGCAACTTTACACCCACAGCGAATAAGTTCTGTACACATTTCAGAAAGCTGTGGCAACAACGTCCAGTTCGGCTTATACTGAACGTCGTACAACCACCCCCATTCAACTGCACTTGGCAAAATTGGCTTCAGTGTCAGAGACTGACCCCAGACAAATCCTCCTTGATAAGTTGCTCTACGTATGTGTTGAAGCAGAGCAGATTGTGTAGGTGGTATCGAATCATAAGGGCGTCCTTTCTTGGTGAACAAATACTTTCTGCATTCATCAACCTTATCCAGATAACTTGTGCGATCATAGAGAAGAACAATGTATCGTTCCAGTTTGTTCAATTGATCCTCTGTGACTTCGCTAGGCTTCATGCCCAAGGACAAGAATGTTTCTGTAATAGCAGGAAGTGCATTCCAAACTTCCAATGCCATTTTCTTTCCACGCCCACCAAAGCTGGAGACAGTATCACAGCCTGTGAAAGCGTGAAAAAAAGCAATGCTTCTTGCTTTTGCTGGCCCGAGAGTATTAACGATCTCATGTATTGGTATATACCTGAATTTTTTTCCGGTTCCGAAAGCAATCCAAAGCTCTTCTGCTCCAATATCGTCAAGCATGGATACGGCAATGGAGACGACATCAGAATCAACTGTTCTTATTGTAATTGAGGTATGTCCTTTGAAAACAGCATCTTTGCAGTGAACCATTATTCGTGTATCGGCCTCTTCATGTGTGCATGGCATTAACCGTGTCATGTCGGTTGAAACAGAACTTAACACATATTCACCAACTGTTGCAAAAACATCACCAGAAACAGATAGTGCAGAAGCTTTTTCCACCAGTTGATGGCTTAACAGAGAAAATAGCTCACGCTTATTCTCATCTATTCTCAGAAACTTCTGCCAGTTACGTGGTGTTGATGAATTTGCTACAACACGTTGTCGAACACCAGTTCCACGTAGTTCTCTGGTCATGGATTTGAGACTGTTCATGTGGTACTCATCAAATACAACATCAACTCGAGTAGATCTCTGCAAATGATTGAGAATATATGCACTGAAAGAGTCTAAACTGTACTCTCCGAATGTCTGTCCTGTCTTCGGCTTTATCATTTGTACAATAGCTGCACCATCGAAAACTGTTGCCGATGTTCTTGGCGGATTCTCTGGGATAGTAATTCCCTCTTGCAAACAAGCAATGATATCTGATTTGGTTCCATGACGCATTTTTCCGCTGCTATCAGCAAGGGATGGTGGAAAAGGCTGGTTTTCGTATTGGAAAAATGTTTCTAAATCTCCATCTGAACCAACCCAAATTTCACCATAGAATAACAAGGCGGATTTAGCCTACAGCACTTGTCATGTATGGACAAAACGAATGTAAGTGGCTAGTACTCGGTAAAACAACTCTCTGTTGTCGTAGATGTATTGGAAAGTATTGTTTTGCTCATTTAGCAAAACTTCGCAATGGTGGTGGAACGAGACCATGTTCTGAGTGTGGGAAGGGTGTTAAGACATTAATATCGCTTAATAGAGCGGTGTGGTTATTATAATGCCAAGTTAAGACAGCGCCGCGGTGGGCTACATCGCGACTTTAGACAAGAGTGGGAACGACTGTCATCGATTTCCATTGAATAATCGGGTTAAATAAAAATAAAAATAAAATAAAATAAAAATGAAAAACCAATTGAACAGAGGACTAGGTTAAGTTATTATTACAAATAAACTTATAATTTATGGATGAAAATCGAATTGAACAGCTGCTAGCTGAGTTTAAGTTATTGTTACCAACAATCTTAACGGGCCGGCGGATCACTACCACCTATTCTACTACAGAAAGAGTTCGCCAACAAGTTTTTGAGAGATTACCGCAAAGTGGTACCTCTTGATCATGGATTAGAGGGAGATCCACTATCATTCTTGAGTGCAATGGAATCTAGCATTGAGACCCTTATAAATAAAGACCTGACTAGACATGATGGTATAAAATACTCAGCAATGTTAACAGTTGAGTTTGAAAAATTAGGACTCACAACAGACAACACAATTAAAACGACCACCTATTTCAGGACAAAGGCATATGAAGTTCTCAATGCAGGTGCAACTTGTAAGTCCGTGCAGGAGACAAAGGCTAAAATTTTAAAACATCTAGAGGGGTTTACCAGAGAGGGGTCTGGTTGGAGGGTGAAGCGAGTTGTGGCACTGGACATTGGTACCGCGAGATTTAAACCAATTCGAGGTAATAGTTACTTTCCAACACCAAAATACCTACCTCCTCGCACAGTCATCAATGTGTGGAATGAAGACAACCGCTGTTTTGAGTGGGCGGTTTTATCAGCAATGTATCCAGCAGAGCAAAACCCACATCGTACAAGTAAATATCTTCCTCACCTCAAAAAGCTGGATTTCACTGGAATCAAATTTCCAGTAGAGGTAACCAGCATTGACAAATTTGAACGACAGAATCTAGGCGTATCGGTATGCGTGTTTGGGTGGAACAAGGGGTTGTATCCGATCCGTGTATCAAATCAGAACACAGACCATAATGTTGACCTTCTACTACTAGCCGATGGTGAGAATCAACATTATGTCTGGATTAAAGACCTAGGCCGAATTATAAATAAACATAATAAACATAAACAGAAATTATACCCATGTCGCCGCTGTATACATCCATTCTCTAGGCAAGACTTGTTAGATGCTCATATCAAAGATTGTAAAGGCATTAGCAAGAAACCACAGCGGATTGTGATGCCCGAAGAAGGTAAGAATATACTCAAATTTCAGAATCACCACAAACAGATGCGAGTTCCATACATTATTTATGCTGATTTTGAAGCACTAAATATCCCAGTCGAAGACCCCCAAGAAACTAACACCAAACTCATTGCCGAGCAGAAACCATGCAGCTTCTGTTACATAGTTGTTCGTAGTGATGGCCAATCTAACCAGCCTGTGCACAAACCCGTACTTTATCGTGGAGAGAATGCTGTAGAGGAGTTCCTTCATCGCCTACAAGGTGAGTTAGCTAATATAAAACAAAAATTGGCTAATGCAGCGAAGATGGTCATGACAGCGGCTGATCACCAATCATTTCGTGAGGCTACCGAGTGCCACATCTGCGGAGATGTATTAGAAAACAAAGAAACTTTGGTTTTGGACAAAGTCTGCGACCATTGTCATATAACTGGTAACTTTCGTGGAGCAGCTCATAATGCATGCAATCTCAAACTTCGCATATATCCAGACAAATGTAAAGTGCCAGTGGTCTTTCACAATCTTCGTGGCTATGACAGCCATTTGATTATGCAAGCAATGACTGGCTACGAGGCTGATAAAATCACCTGTATCCCAAATAATATGGAGAAGTATATGACATTCAGCTTAGGTCAGCTCCAGTTCATCGACAGTCTCCAGTTCTTAAATAGTTCGTTGGACAAGTTGTCAAGCAATCTATCACTGGATGATCTAAAAATCACAGCGACACATAGTTTAAAACTAGATTTATTGCGGCGAAAAGGTGTGTATCCCTATGAATACATAGATAGCTTCAATCGTTTCGAAGAACACCAGCTCCCACCAAAGGAGGCATTCTACAGTAAGTTAACCAGAGAAGACATTTCAGATACTGATTACCAACACGCCCAACGAGTATGGAAGGAGTTTGACTGTAAAACCATGGGTGACTACCACGACCTATATCTCCGAACTGATGTGCTTCTACTCTGCTGATGTTTTCGAAACTTTCAGAGCCACATCGATGAAGCATTATCAGCTAGACCCAGCATACTACTTCAGTCTACCTGGAATGGCTTGGGACGCGTTGTTAAAAAAGACAAAAGTTGAACTCGAACTGTTAACAGACATTGACATGCATTTGTTCTTTGAAAAAGGTCTCCGAGGAGGAGTGTCGATGGTATCCCAGAGATTCGCAAAGGCCAACAATCCACAATGCCCTGACCACGATACCACGAAGACAAACAACTGGATTATGTATCTGGATGCAAATAACCTGTACGGATGGGCAATGCAACAAATGCTGCCAGTCGGCGGATTTAGTTGGTGTGAAGATTCGCCAGATTTTCTGAACGAAATTCTGGCAACACCGGATGATGCTCCCGAAGGATTCTTACTCGAGGTGGACCTTGAATACCCGGAATATCTTCATGACACCCACAACGACTATCCATTAGCCCCAGAAACCCTATCTGTCCGAGAAGATTGGTTGAGCGACTATCAGAGCTTGCTCGTCAACCAGTTGGGATCCAAGTTCACAGATTGTGTAAAGTTGGTTCCCAGCCTACGAAAGAAGGAGCGATATGTGGTTCATTACAGAAATCTCAAACTATATCATTCGTTGGGCATGCGAGTTAGCAAAATTCATCGTGCCGTTAAATTTCGACAGGAAGCCTGGGTGAAACCGTACATCGAGATGAATACAGAGTTAAGAGCCAAATCAACTTCTGACTTTGAGAAGGACTTCTTCAAACTGGCTAACAATGCAGTCTTTGGGAAAACGATGGAGAATCTTAGAAAAAGGATTAGAGTCAACTTAGTGGCTGGAACACAAGAGGACAAACTTCGTAAATTGATCGCCGACCCCGCCTATCTATCGCATCGCATCTTCAATGGCGGACTTGCTGCAATTCATAGTACAAAAGGCAAACTGAAGTTGAACAGGCCGGTCTATGTCGGCCAGGCGGTTCTAGATCTGTCCAAACATCTGATGTACGACTTCTGGTACAACGATATCAAAGCGCAGTACGGCGAAAAAGCCCAACTTCTGTATACAGATACCGATAGTCTCCTATTTCAAGTGGAAACTCCGAATCCATACGAGAATATGTTGGTAAATAAAACTTCGTACGATCTCAGCGAATATCCGCGAGATAGCCCGTACTACAATGTAGAAAATAAGAAAGTGGTTGGAAAATTCAAAGACGAATGCAATGGAGTTCCAATTGCCGAATTCGTGGGACTTCGCCCAAAGATGTATTCCATCCTACAGTCTACTGGATCTGAAATTCGAAAGGCAAAAGGTGTTCAAAGAGCAGTGGTTAAGAAAGATCTACATCACGAGATGTATAAAGAATGCTTGTTTGAGCAAAAACAGATGCGGCACACACAGGTTGCAATTCGAAGTCGCGGGCACGAGATTGGTGTGTACGAGCAAAACAAGATATCGCTTTCCCCACTGGACACAAAAAAGTGGATAGCCGATGATGGGATTGTAACAAGGGCTTACGGGCATCATAGAATTTCTGAAGAAAAATTTAATATAGCAGCAGAAGTAGAGCATCGTGTCCAAGTATCACACTCGGGACATGGTCTCAACGAACTTTTAGCTTGAGAATTCTATCAGGTGGCAACTCAGTTTCTATAGGTACCACGATCAATTCCTCGCGAACAAATCCACGGCCTGGTCCATCTACTAGATGATACAATGCCGGCTGGTCAGCTTGTTGGACAACATTAGAAATAACATGTATGGTCAAAGACCAGTTAGGATCTGTAGCCCGTCTGTTACCGCCCTCGAGTTCACCGGGTGCATACAAGTAACGGACCAGAACATCGTGTCCAAGTATAGGCTCTTTCAGGCCAACAGCACGACGAGCAGGAACAGAGGGTTTCTGTACTACTCTATCAGCCTTAATGGCTTTAGCCGGCTTCATGCCGAGTAAACGCGTTGTTTCGTTGTTTAGTGCAGCCACAACCTCAGGCAGACGGCGAAGCCATTCAACTTCCAGCCTACTTCCAGCCACGGGCGTACCACCCGAAGATCAGGATCTTCTTTCTGCGCCTTTACTAACTCCTCCTGCGGGTCAGGTTCAAGATCCAATGGCTGTGCGGGCACAGCCTCGGTGACTGCAGCGACCGCACTTACATCGTCGACATCACATTGCCGACAAGGCCTACGGGAAAGGGCATCCGCATTACCATGTTTCTGACCTGGCCGATGCAACACCTGGAACTCGAACTCTGCCAATCGTTCTAACCAACGGCTCTGCTGGCCAATGGGTTCTGGAGTTCGCTGGAGCCACTGTAACGCGGCGTGATCTGTTCTTAACGTGAACGGGCGCCCCAGCAAGTACTGACGGTACAGTTTTGTGAAATATACGATGGCGAGCAACTCCTTGCGAGTAACGCAATAGTTACGCTCTGCCGTGGAAAGTAAGCGACTTCCATAGGCAATCACGGCCTATGCTTTTCACCACAGATTTCGGTGTCAGAGGTACGTATCCCTTAAATTGCCTCAATAATGTAAGTAATTCGAATAGCAAGAGTAAATTACAGAGACTCACTTTGGATCTTAATTGGAACAATCTCATATGTGACGACATTGGATATGTCAAAGACAGACCATGACAAATCCACAATATAACAACCCAGCTCTGTAAGTGACGAGATTTCCATCAGAACAGCTGAACCATTAACCGCAGCCAAGCCATGAATAGTCCGGCTATGAGAGTCAAAACATAAAAACTTTCCATTGTTACAACACAAAGCAATTGTATATCCTGGCTTCTTTGAATGAGCAATTGTCAGTAGACAATACTCAGTTTCTTGAAATGTTTTTGTTAGAGCATCTTTCAAGGTGTATGTCAAACTTGAAGTGTCTGATGTTTGTGTGCTTACTAACCCAGATAAAGCAAGCAGTCTTTCAATTGTGTGTTCTTGATCATGTATGTACACACTTTCTGGGAGCTCATCGATTAGCAAACATTTTTCCTGACCGCTGAATTCCTTATTTATATGTTCAAAGTACAGTGTAGTTCCTGTTTCCAAGATTGTATCAATTATCCGAGTATGTTCCTGTGATGATGTTGAATCTGCTGAATGAGCTGTTTCTGCAATCAGTTGAGATAATGAATTCGAATTTTTCATGCAACAGAATGCTAAAGCAATGCAGGTGCATTGCATTCCTCCACCTTTGATGTCTCCTTGGCTTATACTACCTTGTGCAATACACCTTCGATAATTATCAGAGGATGAAGAACAACCAATACTATCTGCTTGGCATTGGCTGAAATTCAAAAAGCAAGACAAGTTTATTATCATTCATCATTACATATATATTTGTCTTTATTATTAATTCAGACTGACACTGCAGTATGGTTACAAGTCATAGTATGAACAGATGATTACAAGTTATTACAGGAATAGAATTTACAACTTTATGGCAACCATGCACAACGCCCATCTGTTCTGCTGCTCATTTTACCATCATCACCTAACGACAGGAAGGCTGAGTGGACCTTCACTGATGAAAATAATGGTAAAAGTGCATGTTAGCGTATTTTACTGATAGTGGAGGTAGACGTGTATTTTAGTGGTTTTTTTATTATTTCAATGATTTTCATGATAACTCTAGTGAATCCAGCTTCTATTTAAGCAAGATTCTTTTCATCAAACCCACTTCTGTTTAGCAAGAATTCCTTTCGTCATGCAATGCATTTACGATGCT
Organism: Aporrectodea caliginosa; assembly: GCA_020284085.1. NCBI lineage: Eukaryota > Metazoa > Annelida > Clitellata > Crassiclitellata > Lumbricidae > Aporrectodea > Aporrectodea caliginosa. Next base: position 876,605 of record JACEVL010000062.1, read on the forward strand.
AAACTACACGTTTTTTTCATCAAACCTGCTTCTATTGTGGCAAAAAACTATTTTCATCAATCCAACTTCTACTTAGTAACATAATAAAAAAACTAACCTTTTTTAAATTTCTTTGCAGCTGTAAAAAAGAAATCTTCGATTTTTCTGTTCGACATTTTTAATGCTTAAAACGTAACGGAAAATGAGAAAATGGCTGAAAGCAGTGTTGCCAGGTACTTTCCGGAAATCCCGCCCAAAGGCTTCCCAAAATCCGCCCAAAAGTAGCCCAATATAAATTATAACGCAAACAACATGAAAATAGCTGAAAATGATCAGAATTTATGTAATTATTTACTTCTATTGAACTTTGGTAACTTATTTCATCGTAAAGTTTAAAAATTGAATGCATTTGAACGACCCCAAAAGTGACAAAGCAAAACACCTTAGTTCTAAAATCTCGTTCGCCAAGCATCTGAATGTTTTCCCAGTTTTTGCAATACCGTTTACCGTATAGCGGACAAGAATGAAAGTAGCCCAAAAAACCGTAAACCCGCGGACAGCGAATTTTTCCCGCAACTAAAATTTGAAACTAGCCCAATTGGGCGGGAAAACCGCGGAACTGGCAACACTGGCTGAAAGCATAAAACTTTAAACACGAGTGAGACCATCGACGAATATTGAGTGAGACTAAAATATAACAAAGACGTTATATTATTTTATAGATAAGTAAATAAATAAGTAATGCCAGTATTGAAAAAAAAAACAATTTTAAAAGACGCTACTTGCTGACTGATTTCTGATGGTGCCCAGAGATAGGAGGGCCTCGCAGGGCCGATTTCTGGGGGTGCTGGGCACTCACGGGCCTCGCAGAGTCGGCGCCCATGACTAAGTGTGATCCTCATTCGGAGGTCGTGTGGAATACCAGTTCTGCTTTCTCTTCAGTCATTAAAAGGTCGGAGAACAGCGCAAGAGTTGCAGGCTCTGGACTCAAGTACAACCAGTGGCGTTGTACTGTTTAAATCCCTTACTGCAGAGACAATAATCTCTTAACTAACAGGATGTCGTTACATGACGTGAATTCTGGCAGTAAACCATGAATGGATGTATAGTGATACAGAAAACGAGTGAAGAGTTGTAATCCCTGTAGTTCTCGAGCTGTTAAACATATATGACTGTCTCGTTACCATCGTATAGCAACTCAATTTTCGCTGAGTAAATACTAAATAGCCTTGGCCTTCCAAAGTTCTCAGTAAAGAGTGACAGGCCTGTGAATGCCAGTGTGTTTGGTGCATCCAGCCCGGCGATCAATTGGCAAGGCTGTTGTTCACGGTAATTGTCCCGAGTGTGATGCTCTGTCAGCTGATGAGATAAGAATACTATCAATGTCTGTAGGCCTATCAATGTTAATGTCTTTGGTTACCAATTTCTTTGGGATTTTGTTGCTGTTTACTTTTTACCAGCATTCACGAAATAGATCTATAAATTTTTCACACTTTCTTCCAGTCTACCGGTATTGATGACAGCTTTCTCGGGAGTCCTGTGGATAGCTTGTTGGTCATCTGTGAAATCGTACAAGGAACCTCTTTTATTGGTTAACAACTTGGCCTGCGTCAATGAGTGTGCAGTAACAGTGTAGAGTGCGAGGTGCTGCCTTAATACAGACATTTGATGCAGCAACAGCAAATGAAGACTGAAAGCAGTTCCTACTGTAAGTTATTGAAAAGCATCGAAAGGAGTTCCAGAATAGCAACAAAGACTCACTTCATCAGATACAGTGAACTACTGATTGGATTGAATGTGTGAATATTTTCCTGATCAGTATTGTCGTGATTGAAGGTCGCCTGTCGTGTGTTTACCGAGTGGTGGGGTCGACCTTCTTCTCACTTGTTCTTTTAATTGCACCTATTGATAAAGCGTGCCTAACTTTCTAAAGAAGACTCACGACGAACTGTGTTTGATTAAGATAAGAATTTAATTAAACCACAAAGGCGTACGTTAACTTTACGGAACTTCTAAGTAACGATCCTAGTTCGATCTTACTACCGACTATCTCACTATCTGCCTCGCACGGCCTCCTCCCCAGATCGTTCCTTCGTCAGTCTCTGAATCTGACGGACCCTACTTCCTCAGATGTCGCGTCGCTCGATCGCTCTGCCCAGCTCTCAGCAACCTCTGCTCCAAGTCCAAAGTCAAAGTAAGAGTCCTTTCTCTCCGTCCTCCGCTCTCTTAAGTATCGCTTTGCAGCGTCCAGTGTTCTGCCCTCCCCACGCCTCATTAACGTCAGTTCGTGTCACTTTGCCGCGTGTCACTTTTGATTGTTTGCCTGTCGAGCCGCTTGCTCGTCGATGGCATGCACCTCCCCCCGGCGTCTTATGACCGTTACGGCTCGTGTCACTTTGACCGTTCGTCTGTCGAGCCGCCAGAATGGTGTCTCGTTACACCTCGTTCATGGTGTCTCGTTACACCTCGTTCGAGTGGTGTCATTGTTGCTGGCTCAGTGAGGACTGGCTTTCGTCCGTCACTGCTCCATCTCGACGACGACGACATTATCATGATGATGATGCCCTTTCGTCGTTGTCGTCGACTTCCTCACGCGACACCTCCCTTCCCGGGGGAGGACAAAGCCAGTCATTGGTTCGCCTCCCGGCTGAGAATGATGTCGTTCCCTCCGTCGGTTTTCCTCCAGACCGTGACCGCGTTGTTCCCGTGAAAATACAAAATAACAGCACAGTTAGAAACTAATATTTACAGCTCTTGCGGTGCCCTACATGGTAGTCCGCCTGCTCCTCAATCATAGTCTGGACAAAAGATCAGCGGGAATATTCAAGGATCCAGGTCGATATTTGAAAGAGATATCGAAGTCCTGGAGGGCTAGAGCCCACCTTGCAAGTTTAGCACTTGTAGGCGTAGAAGCAGTTAGGAAAGTCAAGGGGTTGTGGTCAGAATAGAGGGTGGTCCTTGACATAAAAATCCAATTCCTAAATCTCTTCAATGCAAAGATCACGGCATACGCTTCACGTTCTACAGTGGACCAACGCGCTTGAGTATCATCTAGTTTAGAACTCGCGAAACATATAGGACGTTCTGTTCCGTCCTCTTGCATTTGGAACAAGCAGCAACCGACTGCTTTGTCTGAAGCATCAGTTGACAGACCGAACTCTTTATTGTAGTCGATGGTCTGCAAACATACGGCGTTGTTCAAATCGTGCGTAAGTTTATCTAGTGCATTTTGGTGTTCGATTCGCCAGGGTATCTTCGCGGGCACTGATTTTTGGGTCAAGTCAGTGAGGATTTTGGCTGTCTCAGCTAAATTAGGGATGAAGTTCCGAAAATAGCTGAAGAATCCCATTATTCTACGTATGTCCTTTTTGGATTCGGGTTGACTGATTTTCCCCAGACCTGCGATTTTTAGAGGGTCTGGCTTAATGCTCCCTGATCCGATTAGGTGTCCAACAAACGTTGTTTGTTGCCTAGCAAACGAGCTCTTCTTAATATTCAGGGTTAGACCCGACTGTTGAATAGTCGTCAGATATTTCTCGAGGTGTTTCATGTGTTCCGGCCACGTCATCGAATGCACTGCCATGTCGTCCACGAATGTCTCAGTGAAGTCACGAATGGGATGGAGGATCTTCGACATGCACCGAATGAATGAATTTGAGGCCGATTTCAAACCAAATGGCAGCCGTACAAACTCGAATAAGCCAGCATCGCAGACAAAAGCGGATAACCAGCGAGAGTCCTTGTGGAGCCCAATTTGGTAATAGCCTTGACGGGCGTCAAAGCAGGATATGAAGTTTGCACTTCCTACTTTCTGTAATACTTCCTGGATGTCGGGGGTGGGATAGGCGTCACCCGCCGAGAACTTATTTACATATCTATAGTCAATGGCTAGTCTTAGACCGCCTTGACCTCCCTTCTTCACAATACATACGACGGGGCATTTCACTGTGAGAGGGAATGATGATGCCTAGGGCCAAAAGTTCACGGATCTGCTTCTCCACTTCCGGTTTGAGCAATTCCGGCACCTTGTAGGCTCGCAGACTCTTCGGCCTGAAATCCGTATTGACTGTGATTGTGTGTTCTAGAATAGGACAGAAACCTGGTTTGTCTGAAAATACGTCTGGAAACCTGTCTAACAGATTAAACAGCTGTTTCCGTTCGGGTACCGTTAAGTGTGCAACGGCGTTAGGGTCTACTTGTGCACTGGGCCGTGACGGGCTAGTGTCGAAGCTCCCCACCGCTTCCACGTGACCAAAGTCTTCGTCCTTCTCGAATAGAATCGAACAATTGTTGACCAACGCTTGTTGTATTCTTTCATTGTATTTGCGAATTCGATTCGCGTGTAATAGGCGGCTCTTACCCTCCCTCTCCACGATGTATGTGTAGGGTGATTTTACCTGGGTGATGACGGCCGGCCCTTGCCATTGTCCGTCTTTCTTCGCCCCCCGTGCCTCCGGTGACTGGATGATGACTTTGTCTATTTTCTCCTTGGGCAAGCAAAGTTGCTTCACCGAATGACCGGCTATTTTGTCTTTATGGAAGAGCAAATTATCTTCCACGAAGAAGTTCTTTGCCTCGTTCTTCCCATGGGCCAAGAATGGTGCTAAGGTCGAACATTGTGCTTGTTCGGCCGCCAGCCTGTTTCTGCTTACTTTGGCCTCTTCTCTGGGTGGGGGTGGTATCTCTGGATTGAAGAATTGCTCTTCGGCCTCCGTCTCTCCGGGACTGGTTCCTATTACGCTATCACTGTTCACTTGGGCGACAGTGAAGAAGCCTTCTCCTATCAGTGACCGCAGTCCCTCTACCTCCTCCCCTCTCTCTTCTTCCTCCCCTGTTCTGTACTTGCGGCCGCTTGCACTTCTGAAATTTGAGCTATTTCAGGTGCGTTTACCGCGTGCCTCGAGTACAGTGCTGTCTCGCGCAGCAAGTCGGCTGTGGTGGGCGTGATAATTAGCGGTTCATTAAGGTCATTGATGAGCGCCGCCCATATCCGAACATCGGGGGCGTAGTTTACCTCCCCTTCCCCGTTCTCGTCGGCCTGAGACCCCTTTAGTCTCAGCCGCACCACGTCCACAATCATGGGTCGTCCATTCAGACCCTTCACCTCTATTTGTTTAACTACAGGTAGGTTGAGCGGCCTGATTAGATCAGCACGTGCGCAATTATATTCGGCACCACTATCGATCAAGGCTGATGTGACTGGGAGTCCTGAGATGTACACCTCCATGTACTCCCTCACATACGTCTCCTCCACGTCAATGCATTCCGGCCTTGTCGGCCATGCGTGCCGGTTTAACTCCTGGGCCAGAGGCAGTCCGTCTTGTTGCGCCCCGCTTTGTCTACCTCCCTGTCTGTCTAGTGCTTTGGACACGGTTGGTTGAACTGCGCACGCATTCACCTGTTTGCCTTTGTTCTGTTTATTCTTCGCACACATGTTAGCCCTGTGATCTGGAGATAAGCACAGAAAGCAAAGGCCTCGTCTCCTAATCTCTTCGGAGGTGGGACGTCCGTCAGTCCTGTTATTTGTCTGTGTCCCTCCCTGTCGGTCAGTCCACTTGTCCGTCTGTTTAGCTGTCGTCTGTGGAGGCGCTGGCGCTTTCGCGTAGCGTGACTCCGTCTTACCCGTGCCTGGACCATGTCTCGCATAGTCGTTTTCCCAGGGGTGTGTGGCGGTATAAGTGTCGGCCGCTGTAGCCAACTCTCTATGCCCTAACCAAGTCTGATGTTCTTGACTGAGGATGAAGTTCAGACATCCTCTGGGCAACATTTCCTTCATCTTGTCAGCGATCAAAAGGCTCGTGACATCATCAAAAGTCAATGCCTGACGATCTTGCAAATAGTACGAGAGTAGGTTATGTAATCTCGAAGCTAATGTAGTATACGATTCATCTTGCGCCTTTTTGGCGTTCATAAATCGCTCTCTCAAAGAGACTGCGCTCACCTTGAACTCTCTCAATAAGAAGGTTTTTAGACTACCATAATTATCTAGTTCCTCCAGTGTGAGTCTGGCCGTTAGTGATCTGGCCTGGGTGTCTAGACAGGTCAATAGTAATCTGCTGCGAAGGTCGGCTGGGACATCACAAGATTCGAATAGTCTTTCGCAGTGCACGAAAAACCCAGGGATTTGCGCATGGTCGCTTGGGAATTTGGGTAGGAGTCCCCGCAAACTTTCACTATAGGTTTTCATCCGTCCTACGACCGAATGTCTTAAACCATAATCCCGTTCATCCCTGTCTCTTCTCTCTGCTTCCCTTGCCTCTCGGATTTCTTTCTCTGTCTTCTCTGCCTTCTCCTTCTCTTCTCTCCTCAGCTTCTCCTCAAGAAGCCTCAGCTTCTCAGCTTCCTCCTTTCTTTCTCTCCTCAGCCTTTCAGCCTCCTCCTTTCTTCTCTTCGCCGCTGCTCGTCAAGAAGCCTCAGCCTCTCTGCCTCCTCCTTTTCTTCTCTCCTCAGCCTCTCAGCTTCCTCCCTTTCTTCTCTTCGCCGCTGCTCGTCAAGAAGCCTCAGCCTTTCAGCTTCCTCCCTTTCTTCTCTCCGCCGCTGCTCTGCCTCCTCCTTTTCTTCTCTCCTCCGCTTCTCTGTCCTCCTTTTCCTCTCTCCTCCTCCTTTTCTTCTCTCCTCCTTTTCTTCTCTCCTCCGCTTCTCTTCTTTCTCCTCTTTTCTTCTCTCCGCTCTCTCTGCTTCCTCTCTCTCGTATCTTATTCGTTTTAGTTCGATTAGCTGCAGTTGCACTGCCGCGCTAATGCTACTTTCTACGCTACCCTCACTTACTTCCTCACTTACTTCTGGCGGGGTCTCCCGTCCAGAAACGATTATTTCGGCACTTGCCTCTCGGAGTTGGTCCATACTCATGGAAACCAATTCCTCCTCTCCTAGTCCCATCTTCATTAGATACGCGACTAGCCTGTGATGGGGCATATTCTGCACCCTCACTCTTTTTCCAACCGACAACTTATCCATCTTCTAACAGTCCGCTCACTAATAGAAACGATAAGTAAGTAAGAGGAGAGTCACCGATGGTCAGAAATCAAAGAAAACAATGTCCTAAAATTCTACCATACATGCAACAACAATCCTACCACGCACACAACAAGAACAGCAATAAGAGAAAGGAGCTACGCAAAGCCTCGGCTATTCGCACGCCAATCCTTATCCAGACCTCAACCGCAATCTCACAGATTTCCACGACTACCAGTAAGGACTTACCCTCTGTGTACGTCGAGCGTGCTCCGTCTTTTGATATCTTGGTTGATCCGCTGTCCTCCGTTGCCACTCCCGTCCGTCGTTGCTAGCGATGGCCGGTCGTCCGCTGGCACTCTTGTTCCTCGTCTCCTCGTCCTTGCCTGTTGCTGTCGGTCCGTTCGAGTCCTTCGTCCTCGGATTCCGGCACTCGTCTTCTCCAGTTGCGAGGGGTTGTATTCGCCGCTGGTCCCGATCTGTTGAGGTTCTTCCGTTCCTGGTTCCGCTGCTGGTCGTGACGTCCTCGATTGAAATCCTGTCGACTGCGCCAATGTCGTGATTGAAGGTCGCCTGTCGTGTGTTTACCGAGTGGTGGGGTCGACCTTCTTCTCACTTGTTCTTTTAATTGCACCTATTGATAAAGCGTGCCTAACTTTCTAAAGAAGACTCACGACGAACTGTGTTTGATTAAGATAAGAATTTAATTAAACCACAAAGGCGTACGTTAACTTTACGGAACTTCTAAGTAACGATCCTAGTTCGATCTTACTACCGACTGTCTCTCTATCTGCCTCGCACGGCCTCCTCCCCAGATCGTTCCTTCGTCAGTCTCTGAATCTGACGGACCCTACTTCCTCAGATGCCGCGTCGCTCGATCGCTCTGCCCAGCTCTCAGCAACCTCTGCTCCAAGTCCAAAGTCAAAGTAAGCGTCCTTTCTCTCCGTCCTCCGCTCTCTTAAGTATCGCTTTGCAGCGTCCAGTGTTCTGCCCTCCCCACGCCTCATTAACGTCAGTTCGTGTCACTTTGCCGCGTGTCACTTTTGATTGTTTGCCTGTCGAGCCGCTTGCTCGTCGATGGCATGCACCTCCCCCCGGCGTCTTATGACCGTTACGGCTCGTGTCACTTTGACCGTTCGTCTGTCGAGCCGCCAGAATGGTGTCTCGTTACACCTCGTTCATGGTGTCTCGTTACACCTCGTTCGAGTGGTGTCATTGTTGCTGGCTCAGTGAGGACTGGCTTTCGTCCGTCACTGCTCCATCTCGACGACGACGACATTATCATGATGATGATGCCCTTTCGTCGTTGTCGTCGACTTCCTCACGCGACAAGTATTATAGTAGTTCATAGTAAAATATTACTCCAAACTCTAATATAATGTGAAATTCAATGGACGCGGCCTTTGTCAATTTTCTACATTACTTTACTGCTTACACCAGTCTGAGAATAACAGAATATTATTTTTTATGAACTACATAGAGTAGGCCTAGTACATATAATATTTTGTACAAAAGCGATCAAATATATTATGCCCGGTGAATTGTAACAGCCTAACTATATGCTAGATTGAAACACGTGCACACGATGAGCATTTTATGCTAAAAATGAAGACTTAAGTTTGGACCCTTTGGAGGGTTCTAGGACAATCAACCCCCGGACAATAACCCCCGGGCAATAACCCCCGGACAATAACCCCCTGGACAATAACCCCCCTGGACAATAACCCCCCGGACAATTACCCCTATACTGATACATTAATTATATAAATATACAAATAATGTATAATTGTATATTAATCATACAGTTTATATTGTAATTTATTAGACATATATAAGAGAACTAGTCTCAAAACCATGCAGTGTCACAGTATGAAATTAAATGCTGTTTATTGTTAATTAGTTCGTCGAACTTAAAAAGAAAGGTTGTGAGCTATTCCACGTAGATAGTCAAGAACATTGCGCTCATTGTAGTTGCTAATGATGGACGGATTGGCCAGAATCCGTCCATTGGAGTCAGCATACTTCTTCCTTGGACGTTGTGATGGGTGACCAGCCAGAAATTGGCTGCAGTGAACTTGTTGTAATGCTTGTTCTCTTTGAATAAATCCAATAAACTTCCAAATGGTTAGGGTCGACGTTCGACTGAAAACTTCTTTCACTTTTTGTCAGTAGGCTATAGGTGGTTATTGTCTACTAATTGTCTAATAATTAGTTTTTGATGTATGGTAAGTCGTTCATGTGTACTCATTCCTTCACTCTTTGTCAGTATAGGGGGTAATTGTCCGGGGGTTATTGTCCCTGGGGTTATTGTCCCGGGGGTTATTGTCCCGGGGTGATTGTCCGGGGTGATTGTCCGGGGGTTATTGTCCGGTGGTTATTGTCCTGGTACCCTTTGGAGGACTCCTAAATAGCGTCTAAACAACCGAAAAATTTTCCCCAAACTTTATCATCTACCAAAGAAACTTTTTGGCAGGTGAGATCCAAGACTTTCAAAACAAAAGTTTTTTGGGACACCCTGATATACACTTATCATAACAATTGCGAAGACAAAGGTCATGAGCAGTTAATCCGTCCAACGGAGACTTTATAATTATTCTTTGTATTCTTCCAAAGCTCGCTCGGTTACACAGTGACTGACCAAAGACCTTCTACGTAGTCGGCCTGCTTGTTCAGTTTGGCAGAGTTGTGAGTGATTGATTAAGTGAGGTAGTGAGTGTATGAGTCAATGAAAATCCAACATGTCAAAATGTCTTGTATTCCTCAGCTTCTGCACACCCTATGGCCGTTGCTCTCAATATTCTATTTTGACTTTAGCACGACGTAGTTGCACTGATTTTATTTATCGAATTCTGACTTGACATATGGAAACGGACCAAAGTGTTTGGCTGTTTGGTTTGATGTTTCCCAGTTGAATAAGCTGGGGTTACTGATGCGACTTTGTGGTGATGGGATATTTCGGAGATTTATTTATCCTATATATGCACTGCATTTACACGGTGAAACGTAAAACCGAATTCATTTCACAAACTCTTAACCTGATTGTAGATTCTTTGACGAACAATGAGATAAAGCATAGGATATTGGACATCTTTGCACAATTTGTGTCTGATGTTGATCCGGCTCCACTGAGTGACTGGTTGATTCAAGATAAAGTGATCACTTCCAGCCAGTGGCGGAAGATCTGCCACGGGGATCCCACAACACGCGGTCAATGTCGGACTCTGCTCAACCATCTGTTCTCCATCCAACATCCCAGAGCATTCCTCGCTGTACGAAAAGCCTTATGCAAAGAAGCTCACTACTTGCTCGAAATCATCGACAACCGCGAACCACAATGTGGATTGCATGACAGCCAAACAGTTGTACAAGGTCAATATTGTATACATTTATTCGTAATATCGTTATGCCATATACACTACGTCTAACTCTTAAAGTTGAAAATTGTTTGGATTATTAGAAAGGATCATCAAGGTATTAAGCAGAATAATGGATTCGAACATTGTGACTTCGTAAGAATATCTCAATGGACTATTTTCGAAGTAGTAGAAATGTAGGCCCTATAGGTAAAATGTAAAATATAAATGGCTTTTCCATTGCAATTCAAATAAAATGAAACAAGATCCGAGGAATCGATAGTCTAAGTAAGCGAAAGGCAAAATTAGGCTATCTGTTGCCAGTTGTTGGAGATTCAAAAGTTCAGCAAGATTGTCTCATGCTATTAGAGAACCATGAAATAGGCTACGCGCATCATTTATATTTTGAACCATTTTCAAGAAGATCGTGTCTCAATTATTACTTTTAGATAGTATATCATTCCATTTTAAAAATTTGATGGCAAAATGCAGGACTAATTCCTTTGGGATATTCACTTATTGTCTTTCCTGGATTCTGGTGGTAGATTGGGCATCACACGATTCACACCATTCGTCTGTAATATTTACGTGCTTCATTGTTATGTCGGATACCAATAAAATTATATAATATTAGTGTCTACTCTTTACACAGTTGTGATATATGAAAAAAATTATTGTACATGTACTATAATTGTAGACTATACAAGTCTATACATTGTGCATAATTGCAAGAAAGTAGCAAACTAAGCTAGTAATTGCGCCCTGTGCCAAGCGTGCATTTTGCGCCCCCACCATTCCAAAAGATCAACTTAACCAATAGCGACGTAAATTATGCAAATTATTAGGACACAGGTGCTATAAAGCAAATGATGGATATTTCATATTTCAAGATAAAGTAATTAGTTTAGTAGGCCTAATTAAATCATTCCGTCTCAAAATCCGCCCCTCTTGAGTTCCTTGGCACCGCTAATACCCCTCGCGTCGGTAGGCTACTGCATAATTGTGAGAAAGAACATTTTCGTTTGCACATAAGTGAATACCAATTGTGGACGATGCTGATGTTTGAGAGAAAGAGAGAGCGAGTATGAAAGAAAGAAAACGAACATGTTCCCGAATGCGTAATCCTTCATTAGATTTAGTCACCTCAGCTATATTAAATGAGTCTAAATCAACACCCTGAACATGATTGACGAAACCCAATGAAAGTGTAATTAATTATAAACGCCATTCTCAGTCGAACGTGAGTTTCCAGACATATTCAGGGCTGGCATGTTAAAGTATAGGGAAATAAACCGGTTCAAATTATGTAATACATTTACGGGCTATTATTAGCAGAGCTTGTACACTGTAGGCCTACAACTACAGAAGAATGCAGTTGAGAGCAATGAAGCGACGAATGGTCAAAGAGATTCTGTACTGGTTTCTAGACTTGTGTAATAGCCTACTGCTTAGTGAAGGTAAACTTTTATTATGAAAATTTTTTTACGGCAAGCCATCACTATTATTTTTAGAAGAAGGTAACTCGAAGCAAACGAAAAACAGCAGAAAAAGTCTATTAGCAGCACAAAGTGACGAAATTGCTGGCCTGAGAAATAAAATCGAGGCGCAAATCACAGAGAAAGACAGTTTAGGGTTAGCATCTGAAGAGCTCAGAATTAATATGAACAAGGAAGGACTGGCTAATAAGGCTTTGATAGAAGAATTGAACAAGGAGAAAGCAAATAATGGTGCGTACGTAAAGGAACTGAAACAAGAGTTGGACAACAACCAAGTAGCTATCAACGCACTTCAAGCCAACAACGAAAAAATGAAGCAGGAACTAGAGGCATGGAAAGAGACCAACAATTCACTTCAGACCATTATTGATAAACTTATACAGGAACTAGACAAAGAGGAAACTGACTACAGACAAATTCAAGCTAAATACGATAAAGTGAAGCTGGAACTGGATCTAGAAACAATAGCCAAAAAGTCGCTTCAAGCCACCAACAACAAACTTTTAGAAGAAGTGAACACGCACATAGCGACAATCACGACATTAGAAGACAAAATCGAGAAACTCGAGCAAGGGTTGGAGACGACGAAAGCAGGTAAGCAATTCCACGACTCGATCTGTTGTGACCCAATATAATCCATTGTCTTTTAAAGAGCACAAGGATTCAGTCGATGTTCGTTTGAAGTGTAACCATGGTGACATTTTGTAGTTTATTTATTGTAAAAGTCCAGGCGAAATTCAACGGGGTAATGGAAACCAGAAGTTATACTACAGTGCTTCGGTCGGCGAATATTTAGTTTAGAGCTGAATGCACTAAGGGACTAACATAGCACATGGATTTAAGCAACAATTTACACAGCTTCCTATCTGTCAACGAGAACTTTCTAAAGCCCAACCGCGTCTCAATACGAAGCACAAGAATAGTGTCCCTTAATCAATGATTACGTGCAATAGTTATTGGTACGATGAGTGAATAAGGAACTGACAATTTCGCGGATTTAAAAATAAAAATTTAAAAGACTTTTTAAGTTCATATGGTTTTTAAATTTAAAATTTAAAAACCTTATGAACTGTGAAACGACTCCAATTGTTTGTTCGGTTGACAGCCAATGCAATGAATGCAATACGGGTTCAATAATTATGCTGAAATGGAGAGGTATGGCTTAGTTCCATCATCAGCAAACAATGCAACTGTTGAGACTAAGAGAAATGTTGTTGCATTCATTATAAAATTATACATTAGTCTACGTAGTTTCAAATGACTAAGACTACTTAATGCTGTCATGCGCAAATGCTATAAATGGCGTCGATGAGGATTATAAATCAAAAATAAATTCATGAAAAGCTGTCAAAATGCGCTCGTGAATAAGCTGGTGCCCTGCGCTTGGCTTTTGAGTGGCATTTTAGAAGCTTGAAGATTAAGATTAGGCCTACGAGTCTTGAAACTAGAGACGAAGTTTTGGTATTTATTATGCTTATGTATTACGTAGGCCTAGGCCTATCACTCAATTTATAGGACTAATTATTAAACTGACATAAGTTAATGCGGCGATCATTGAACGCAGATGGTTTGATTAAATTTTACGTAAGACGAGTAATAAATCGAGTCTAAATTTCTAAATCAATATTATTATTACTTTATTAGCCTAATATTCTACATTATTACTATTGTAAACGTGATTATCATTTCTTGTTTGATAGTGTAGATTTCTGCTTAGTCGTAAAGAACTTAAACTTCAAAGGAAACAAATTGTATATTTAGGCGTGCAATAGCCTAGGTCTAGCTTATAAAAAAATAGACGACACATAGTTATTTAAAATTTAATTACGTTCCATACACTATTAATCGAAGGCCTTAGCAATGCATCTGACGCAGTCTGGGTCTTTTTTGTCTGTGTCTCTTACTACTTGTGCCTTTATCTATTTTTATATGTCGATGTATCTCCAAGTAAAGCTCTCGTTTTCTGTCTCTTCTATGCAGATGTTTATTAATAACAGAGGTCTTCATTATTTGGAAAAAAGTAACAGTCTTTTGGGGTTCTTTTCAGAAACCTGTCGGTACATATCGGACCCAGTCTTAGTTCAGACGATCAGAACAAAAGCCGCAGAAGAGAAGAAGAAAGAGATCCGTGGATTGACGATCTTAGGCGAAGAATTGTTTGTCGTCAATGAATGGAGTTCAGAAGTTGAAGTTTACGATTCCATGAAATTCAGTTTCCGTCGTCGATGGATTTTGAAAGAATTAACTCGTGCACAGGACATTGGATCCTGCAACCGAAATAAATGTCTTTACATCAGCGAACACAAAGGCTTTGAACAGCCGAATGAAATCCTGAGAATTGATCCAAATGGAAATTTACTAAGTTTTTGGTCAACAGGAATCTATTTTGGTCGACTGTCTATTACAGATGAATTGAATGTCATTATAGCTGCTTATGAATTTAATACATTAAGTGAATATTCGCCGGAAGGGCAATGGCTCCGTGTTATAATTCTGTCGTTATGCACAGGTACTTGTTATCCAATGGATGGTATTCAACTAACCAATGGTCGTTTCGTGGTCAGTCATGACATACGTAGTGGTGATCTGTATAGAGTGTGTATAGTGGATGCAGAAGGACAACTTAAGAAGTCATTTGGTGGAAAACGTGAATCTGCCATCGGAGAACTGGGTCAATCAATCTTTTTGGCCGTAGACAAAAATGGATTCGTGATGGTCGCTGATTATTACAACGGTCGAATTCTGTTATTGGATTCAGATTTGAAATTTAGAAGAGAAATTCTTTCAAAAGAAAAACACGGATTACGATGGCCATTTAGGATTGCTTTGGATGAGTCAAACGATCGCCTGTTTGTGGCTGACAACGAATGGAACAAACAACGGATTTTGATTTTTGATTTGAAATAATTGGGTGAAAACTCACAAGAGATTAAATGAATAGTGTTCTCTGTACTTTGAAACCAAGTTTATCGGTTTGCCAGGGATGGTCAGTAATTGAAAATGCGTAATTGAAATTACTTGAAATTGAGCAATTTGTAATTTGTTATTTTTTAATTCAATTACATTTCCCATGTATTTTGTAATTTGAAATTACATTTCATGTCCCAAAGTACTTTGTAATTTGTAATTCAATTACATTTTTCCAAGTAATTTGCCCATCCCTGCTGTTTGCATATTTTAATCTAATTCGTAAGTTATTATGTATACAAAGCACATTATACCAGATCACAGTAAAATAGCAACTATAGTATCATTTAAGAAGTCTGTACGCGCATGTTTGAATGCAAAAACATTGATTAAATAATAGTTCTAGTTAGTTAAGCATTTTAGTTCTTGTTCTTGTTATTCTATTGTGCTACAAAATTTAAGACTGCTGTGTTAATCACTTGTCATTTCAGACAAATTTGTTGCCAAATGACTGCCCTCTTAACCTTTTCTCTGAAGCTTATAAGTATACGCTGAATTATGTAATCCTTGTTGTTTTGGGAACAATAAATCAAATGAAATAAAAAATTGTCGAATTTATGACTAATAACGAAAAGTTTAAAAGTTCCATATCTCGTATTTTTCACGGCGCTGGTACGGTATTCTTTTCTTAGGTTCTGACCTTTTCACGTACTTACATAACATAACATAACATAACATATTTTATTCAGCAACCAACTTAAAATACAGGTCGTAAGTACATGAACTGTTTTCGAGATTAGTCGGTATGCCCAGGAGACCCAAAAGGGGCCGAAGGTCCCGCAAGCCAGGGCCACCTGAGACAAATTAGTTAACAGAAAGCATTACGGCCAACTAAAATAATTCACAAACTAGGCAATATATTCTTAACTATCTTAACTAAACAATTAGAAATTAAAGAAAATTAAATAAAACTAAGAAGAATTATAAATTATGCACATATAATGACATAGCTTATAGACAGGTGCACACTCCCATTGCGGTGACCAGGACATCCCCTCGTATGAGTGTGTTAGGTTCCTCGTTGCATGTGGGTAGAAAGTTTACGTTTAAATAGCTGGAGGGAAGGTAGGGAACGAATATCGGGAGGAATACTGTTCCATGCTCTTGGACCTGCACATTTTATTGACACTAGTCTAATATTGGTACGAGCAAACGGGATGTAATATGGCTTGAAGTTTCTCGAGCGATCACGATTATTAGTGTTAGATTGAAAATAATTCCTATAGGTTGAGGGTAATTGGTTATGAGTATATCTATACATGAATATGCCAATTTGGACCTGCCTTATCTGGTCAGGTTTTAATATTTTCATTCTCAGGAATTCAGTTATCGTATGGGCTCCAAATGGGAGTTTTGCAATAAATCTGACTGCCCGTTTTTGGAGGACAACTAGTCTAGAGAGATTGGACTTATATGCTGATGCCCAGATTTTTTATATGATCTAAAAAGAATAAAGTTAGTTTTATCTAAGTTGAGGGTTAGCTTATTCAGTTGGAACCAATCAGCTACTTTACTCAGTTCAGAGTTGGTATGATTAATTAGTGTTTCTATTGAGGAGTGAGAGTTAAAAATATTAGTATCGTCAGCAAATAATATAAAAAATAGATCAGAGGAGACATTAGGTAGGTCATTTATGTATAAAATAAATAATAAAGGCCCGAGGATGGAGCCTTGAGGTACACCATATTCAATTAGTTTCAAAGGAGACTTAATACCGTTGCAGCTCACTAATTGCATTCTATTATCAAGGTAACTTTTGAACCAATTTAACTGGGTGTTTCGAATTCCATAAATTCAGGGGTGGACTGGGCCGCCGGGACACCGGGAAGATTCCCGGTGGGCCGCCAGGACCGGTGATATAATAATTTAATCAATTTAGTACAGATGATACAGGTTTTTTTACAAAAAATTGCGGCATCGGTTAACCGGTTTTTAGTTTCGGTTAACCGGTTTGTAAATTAACTGAAAAAGAGCAATGCATACTTACTTACCTACAGTGCTCCGTACAGCCAGCGGCCGCCATGTTAGATAAGAATTTACATCTTCCATTCTACTTCCGGCGTCTTCCACTGAGTTTGTTTTGATAAAATTTCTTTTAAATTTGTTAGTTAGTAATAAGTAATATTAATTAAATAAGATATGTTACGGTTATGAGTGATATAAATCCGAAACGTAAATGTAAAGGTGGTGCGGAGAAAGTAAGAGATAAGAAACTAAAGATTCTTGGTAAAGATGGAGCTAAATGCCGAAATCTAGTCGATTTATTTAAAGCCACTCCAATTCAAACTGAAGACACCAGCTCTCAACAAACACCTTCTGCAAGTAAACAACCCGACAAATTTTGCAAAAAATGTCCTGTTTGCTGCTTTTCTGTACTACATAAATACAGTTTCTATGGGCAAGCATACAAGCATCTCTTTAGTGCATATAAACTTTTATTGACTCTGTCGTCTACCCAAGTAGCTTGTGAGAGATCTTTCTCTAAATTGAAATACATTAAGAATCGCTTGCGAAGCTCATTGTCATCTACACACCTTGAAGCTTTTATGCTTATGTCAACAGAAACCGATGTTTTAAGTGAACTGAATAATGACACAATTATAGATCATGTAGCCGAAATGGCACCCGGCTTAAAGAAGTTGCTAATACTATAAACAGCAATAATACCATCACAGTGAGTCCGAATAAATTGATTTATAACTTGAGTTGACGCATTCTTAATATTTTATATATAATTATAAATTATATATGCGATTTATCGTTTTTTGTTATTGCATAATGTAATTTGTAAAGTGACCCATGACTTTGGAGGTCACTGGCCCTCGGGTATGCATGAAAAAATGCACAAAGAAAATAAAAGTCATGAAGTTAGGGCCGCTTTTTGTTTTTTTCCCGGGCCGCTTGAACTCCCCAGTCCACCCCTGCATAAATTGATAATTTTTTTAGTAAAATACCATGATCAATAGTATCAAAGGCTTTGGCCAGGTCCAGGAATACACCTATGGAGAATTCATTTTTATCCATTGCAGCAGAAATTTTGTCTTGCATACTTAGAAGTGGCATGAATGTTGAATGGCCTGATTGGAATCCATGTTGGGAGGTAAAGAGAATATCAAATTTGGTTATATAATTATTAAGTCTTACGTGCATGGCCTTTTCAAACAATTTTGAGAAGAAAGGAAGGACAGATATGGGTCGGTAGTTAGAAGCCTCATCTCTCGGTCCTTTTTTAAAGATTGGTACCACCTTTGCTATTTTTAGAGCTTGAGGAAATAGGCCAGTTTTAAAAGAGCAGTTAATAATTTCAGTTAGTGGTTGTATTATATTAGGAAGGCTTGTTAAGGCTATAGTGGGATCAATGTCATCAACTCCTTTTGCATGGGAAGGATGGATTGTATAACTTAATTGCATTAATTCATCATTAGTTAGTTCAGTAAGGCCAAAGGAGTCTACTTTCGAGGGAGGCATATATTTTTCAATGTTTAAAGGTGAGTTTGGGATATTTATTGCTAGGGAATGGGCAATATTAGTAAAGTAGTTATTGAATTCAGTCGCAATTTTTATTGGGTCTGTGGAGGCAAGACCATTTATCTTTAATGATTTAATATCCCTATCTTCCTCATTGGATTTACCAATTAAACTTTTCAGGATTTTCCAAGTTTCCTTAAGGTTGTTGCTTTGTCTACAGAATTCTGCTGCATAATAGTTCTTTTCGGCCTGTAACCTAATTGCTTTGAATTTGTTCCTATATGAAGTAAAAGCCTTCTTGTTTTGGATATTTGGGTTTTTGATAAATTTTTGGTATAATTTGGATTTTTTCTTACAGGACTTAAGTAAGCCTTGGGACATCCAGGGATTTTTTGGCGAGTTCCTTCTAGAGGGTTTCTTTTGGCAAATTGGGAATGCTAATTCATATTTCTGTTTATATTCATGGAGAAAAGTATCGTATGCCCTATTTGTATCAAAGTTGTGGCAGGCATCAAGTACTGGTGACCAATTTATTTTTGAGATAGAATTTTGGAAAGCAGTAATGGATTCTGGGGTGGTTTTTCTAAATGAACGGGGTAGTGGTTTGTTAGAGTGCCCTATCTCCTGTTCAAATTGGGCTAGAATAGGAAGGTGGTCTGATATGTCAGAAACAATAATTGTGGATTCAATCAATTTATGCCAGGCATTAGTATAGATGTTATCTATTAGAGTTGAGGAGTACTCCGTTATTCTAGTTGGTTTGGTAATTATTGGGAGAAGATGGTGAGCTAACATACAATTGTACAGGCCCTCGGTTGGTTTGTGGTGATTAACTTTTAACAGGTCAGCGTTGAAGTCACCTATTAAAAATAACTCTTTTGATTTATTCTTCATTTTGGATAATATGTGGTCTATTTCTACCGTAAAATCATCTATGTTGTGGCCATGAAGTCTGTATATGACACCCATTATTGATTGTGACGATGTGACGCATTACGGTTTTCCTTTGCAACTTAATATTGAGAAACTCAACCCGTTGCATTTGCTTTAGCTTCAAATGTTTCTAGATGATCAATGTTACCAAAAGAATCGACATTTTAAAATAATATAGACATTAATATTGTAAATAAATCATTTTTCCTGATCCTCGATTCGTGTTATTTGCCAAAGCAATTGTTTGATATTCGATCCAGCAGCGACATGAACGCTGCTGAGCGTTGAATTTTCTAGGGTGGCGGACACAGTGATTCTAGCCTTGCTTATGCGATGTGTGTTGAAGGTTTTGGTGGTGGTAATGTGGTGTTCGCATCTTCCCAACCAAAACGCTACGTCGGGTTGTTGAGGTGGAAAGCGCAGCCCTTTTCCACTTAAGACTGATGCTAATCTCGCTTCTACAACAAAGCTGTAATCAGTCATCTTTGAAGTGCTTTCTGTTGCAGGGCAATCGTCAAAACTATCTTTCCTCCAGGAATGCATTGAGAATTTCATTGCCATAAAAATGCCGAAGCACCTACTGATCAGATGATCAATTCAACATGAGCAATTGAGGTGGAATTAAGTGGAGAATGGCCTGAATCCACACAACAAAGCTGTAATCAGTCATCTTGAAGTGCTTTCTGTTTCATGGCAATCGTCGAAACTATCTTTCCTTCAGCAATGCATTGAGAATTTCATTGCCATGGCAATTCCGAAGCACCTACTGATCAGACGATCAATTCAACATGAGCAATTGGGGTGGAATTAAGTGGAGAATGGCCTGTTCTACACAGCCAGGCCACACACTGCATATCAAGGACAACATATCTGCAGTTATAGACCGTAATGAATTTTCTTTAGGAGTTTTCATCGACGTGGCTAAAGCTTTCGACACAATAGATTATGGCATATTATTTAAAAAACTTGAAAATATAGGAATACGTGAAGTGCTTCTGTTGCATGGTCGTCGAAACTATCTTTGAAGATCGCAATGCATTGACAATTTCATTCCATGGCAACGGTGCACCTACTGATCAGACGATCAATTAAACATGGCAATTGGGGTGGAATTAAGTGGAGAATGGCCCCTACTCACACAACAAAATGTAATCAGTCATCTTGAAGTGCTTTCTGTTGCATGGCAATCGTCGAAACTGTTCGCTTTCCGACAGCAATGCATTGAGAATTTCATTGCCATAGCAATTCCGAAGCACCTACTTTTGTTTGATGAATCATGAGCAATTGGGGTGGAATTAAGTGGAGAATGGTTCTACAACATCAATAAATCGTGTCAGCAATGCATTGAGAATTTCATTGCATGGCTTAATCTAAATAAAACTAGTTACATTTTATTTTGCTATCATCCGAAACCTAAAGGTCAGCCATCAATCAACATGACCAATTGGGGTGGAATTAGTGGAATGGCCTGTATCACACTCAAAGCTGTAATCAGTCATCTTGAAGTGCTTTCTGTTGCAGGGCAATCGTCGAAACAATCTTTCCGCACTGCATTGAAAATTTCATTGCCATGTCAATTCCGAAGCACCTACTGATCAGACGATCAATTCAACATGAGCAATTGGGGTGGAATTAAGTGGAGAATGGCCTGTACCACACAACAAAGCTGTAATCAGTCATCTTGAAGTGCTTTCTGTTTCATGGCAATCGTCGAAACTATCTTTCCTTCAGCAATGCATTGAGAATTTCATTGCCATGGCAATTCCGAAGCACCTACTGATCAGACGATCAATTCAACATGAGCAATTGGGGTGGAATTAAGTGGGAGAATGGCCTGTTCCACACAACAAAGCTGTAATCAGTCATCTTGAAGTGCTTTCTGTGTCCTTGGCAATCGTCGAACAGATTATCTTTCCTTCAGCAATGCATTGAGAATTTATGTTGCCATATTTTCATAATCAATTACCAAGGGTCTTCAATAACTATTTCACTACTACGTCTATCCTAAACCCCTACCCTGTACGATCAATTCAATGTTGAGCAGCTTTTGGTGGGATTAATTGGAGAATGGCATGTACTACACAACAATGACATACCTCTCACCATACGTAATTTTGAATATGCTCTCTGTTGCACTACGGTCTCAATTACCGAAACTATTATCTTTCCTTCAGCAATGCATTGAGAATTTAATTGCCATGGCAATTCCGAAGCACCTACTGATCAGACGATCAATTCAACATGAGCAATTGGGGTGGAATTAAGTGGAGAATGGCTGTTCCACACAACAAAGCTGTAATCAGTCATCTTGAAGTGCTTTCTGTTTGCAGGGCAATCGTCGAAACTTTCTTTCCTCCAGCAATGCATTGAGAATTTTTTTCCATGGCAATTCCGAAGCACCTACTGGTCAGACGATCAATTCAACATGAACAATTGGGGTGGAATTGAGTGGAGAATGGCCTGTTCGACACAACAAAGCTGTAACCAGTCATCTTGAAGTGCTTTCTGTTGCATGGCAATCGTTGAAACTATCTTTCCTTCAGCAATGCATTGAGAATTTCATTGCCATGGCAATTCCGAAGCACCTACTGATCAGACGATCAATTCAACATGAGCAATTGGGGTGGATTTAAGTGGAGAATGGCGTGTTCCACACAACAAAGCTGTAATCAGTCATCTTGAAGTGCTTTCTGTTTCATGGCAATCGTCGAAACTTTCTCTCCTTCAGCAATGCATTGAGAATTTCATTGCCATGGCAATTCCGAAGCACCTACTGGTCAGACGATCAATTCAACATGAGCAATTGGGGTGGAATTAAGTGGAGAATGGCCTGTTCCACACAACAAAGCTGTAATCAGTCATCTTGAAGTGCTTTCTGTTGCATGGCAATCGTCGAAACTATCTTTCCTTCAGCAATGCATTGAGAATTTCATTGCCATGGCAATTCCGAAGCACCTACTGATCAGACGATCAATTCAACATGAGCAATTGGGGTGGAATTAAGTGGAGAATGGCCTGTTCCACACAACAAAGCTGTAATCAGTCATCTTGAAGTGCTTTCTGTTGCATGGCAATCGTCGAAACTATCTTTCCTTCAGCAATGCATTGAGAATTTCATTGCCATGGCAATTCCGAAGCACCTACTGATCAGACGATCAATTCAACATGAGCAATTGGGGTGGAATTAAGTGGAGAATGGCGTGTTCCACACAACAAAGCTGTAATCAGTCATCTTGAAGTGCTTTCTGTTTCCCATTATGGATCATAGGCCTATTTGACGATTGAGAACCGATCATTCGAAATGTTTTTTCAATTGTGTGAAGTGTAAGCGATTTAATCTTCTTAGCGTATGCCTTGTGGATATATAACATTATAATTTTCACAGGCGTTTGAAAGATATCGTCGTATCTGCGCAATTTATTTGTGAGTGTGTTTACTTCCTTATTGGCGATGATGTTAGAGCCCGGTGAACGCTTTCTCTTTCATTACGAAATAGGCATAAACACTCGGGTTTTTCACATCGGTTTTTCCTCGCTATGCTAAGGTTGTATACTTCCTGTTTCAAAAGCAAAATAGGCCTATTGTCTGATCACACATTATATTAAAAATATTTAAAATTTCACATTGAATCGCTGTTCACTTGCAGTTCGTCAATTAATTTCTTTAATAACACTATCGGTTCGCCAATAAATTCGGTCATAATTTCGAAAAAACGTGTAGTTTTGCGTCGTATAATCTTAGGCCTATTTGTATGGGTTCGACGTTTTGCGAAAACAGGTTGGATTAACGAAGCGATATCTTGCTAACTAGAAGTCGGATTGATAAAAATTATTTTTCTTAAATGGAAGTGGGTCTGATGAAAGGAATATTGCTTAAATAGAAGCTGGATTTATGGAAAATAATTCTTAATTAAATAAAATTTGTTTTGATTAAAAAATAATTTCTGCTTAAATAGAAGCTGAACTGATAAAACGTATGTGTGCCTAATGAAAGCTGGATCGATGAGAAGGATTCTCGCCAAAGTAGAAGTTGGATTGATGAAAAAATAATAATGCTACAATCGTTGGATGTTCTCGTGACCTAGAAATCATAAAAGTCGGTGACCGAGATTTGTGATCGCGAGCGATCAGAAAATTCGGTTAATCGTTTGTTTTGTTTTTTGTTTTGTCCTGTTTCAATATCTAGCACACATGTACTGAAGCTCAGACCAGGATAGTGACAGCGTCGAAGGTCGTCTTTGTAAACAACGTTGGGCAATAAAGTTGTATCCTGTTTTTAGCCTCTGCCTTCAGAAATACTTCCTGGTTTGCGCCGCAGTCATAACATCTCATGGTCTCATCGGTTTCCAATCATTATACAAATATCTGGGTCCAGTTTAGTACTATATGCTTTGTGACAAATGTGTTTTGAAAGCTGAGATATTGTTTATCGTCTATTATAAGCTCGTGCCAATGACTTCCTGTTTATTTTGGGAGCTGTGTTGGTCTGTGTTCGTCTGTTGTGGTACACTTAGGTATAATATTATAGGGGTCCGTGCAATGTCTGGTGGTCGGGGACCATGGGCCCATGTTCCCAGTGGCCCCAAATCTCATAACACATAAAGTCAACTCGAAGTCGATCTTGGCCCCAAACTGTAGTGTATCGATGGTGGGTCGTTGGGAAGACCTCCGTTTGAGATACTATAGCCTACTGTGATGGATTGTTGACTTATTTAAGATTGTTTTGGCCCCACTTCGGCCTTACACATATTACTATTCCATTTTATATACAGAAGATTTTTCTTTAAGTCAAAATGAGATAACAGTTTTCGACCGTGTGACGGCTCATCATCGAGACTGACGACTGATCGAAACTGTTGGGAACTTTCGCGCGCGATGAGTCATCGATCGATACCTTGGGGATTTCCCAACAGTTTTTTTTAAAAAGAAACGTGTGGACGTGTGATCATTAATAACCTAGGCTATGGGAGAATCACAGATTTTTATGTAGCGCATTTGTAAATGGCCCAGAGGATTTACTTCTCCTCTACTTATGTATGTATGTATGTATGTATGTATGTATGTATGTATGTATGTATGTATGTATGTATGTATGTATGTATGTATGTATGTATGTATGTATGTATGTATGTATGTATGTATGTATGCACGTATTTATACAAACATTCGTGCATACATGTATACATATGTATGTATATATATATCACGATACTTAATAGGCCTATAGCACAGAATGTATTGAGTGATATCATCATTCTGTGGCGCTCTCTTCTCCGGAGCTTTGCTGTTCTGGTCAGGGTTCGTCTCATAGCCGTATGCAAAACAATAGAGTTCATTGGGGGCGGATCAACTTCCGCCATTCTTGTCCATGTATGGCGAAGATGCAAAGAAGTTATTGAGTGATAACAAGTAGGTTACACATTTCATGACAGTAAACCTGCAAGCCAACTTGACCGTTAAATAGAAGTAACAGTCTGCCTGACTGTGCCAAATTGAAAGCAAATTAACAATTTATCAAACTCTAATTGTAATAGTAATCGCAAAATTCTATAGCGCCACTAGTTGAGAGGCTTGTTTTCCGTAAGCGCATGAAAGCCAGTAGGGCCTATGTCCGACCGTCATTTGTGTTGTGAGGTTGGAAGCGCCGTAACATCACGTAACATAACATAGCACACCATAGCATAACATAACATAACATAACATAACATAACAAGGGTTTAAAGTGTGTTAAAACCACTGCAAATTAACCAACTTTCCTAGCTTCTTCTTAAAAGCTGTGATAGTGTCCAATGAGACAGTACTATCATCCAAACTATTCCACAAGTCTATACAACTCTTGCACTGAAGAATTTCTGCCCTAATGTTCCTTTCGATATCTTAAAAAATTAATATCCATTGACTCCGAGTTTGTTTGCCTTGTTGGGTGCTAATGAGTCTCCTTTGAAAGGCGATATTTTAAAATAATCTGTTGGCGCTTCGAGACTGCATGCCTGGGACAAAAGAGAGTTGGCAAGTTGCTTGTGACTATTCGTTCAGTTTTGAAAAAATATAGGAGAGATACGTGTGACCGTATACCTCGGTCAATACATATCTTGCATGTTGCTTGTCTCTGTTACGGTGCAATTATGCCAGTGTCCTCTTGAAATTAAAAACAGGACATAATATGATACACGATACTCTGGTCCATGTGCAGGTAATATGGAAATCGACCCTTGGCAGTACAGCACGAGACTCCCAGGGAGCAACCAAGCACCCACCCTTTGTTTTGCTCTGTGATATGAGACTTCGTCAAATAAGTCATGGCTTCTGTACCACGCGAATCGTTTTAATATCGAATAATACAATCCGACATTACTGTGTTTCGCCAGTTAATTGCATGAAGCAGTGTCTGCTGTGTATATAAAAAGTCCGTCTGTGTATTCTTCAGTGTTCTTGTGTGTCTCTGTCCTTATCTGTCCTATGAAAACTGTCCTAATTTGTACTTTGTAGGCGTTGGTCCCATTTCGGAACATGGCCACAGTATAATATGACGTAATTACTATCCAATCGAGACCGCCTCGTTTTGTTGATACATATCCCGTAGGCGCTCTTTACTTAAGACACCCGAGCCGGGTTAGTACTAAGATGGGTGACCGTTCGTGGAATATCACTCCATTTGGCAACCACTTCGTCTTTAGTGGTTGGGCAATGAAAGCCAATGCACATTTGACCGCCTCGGATGCGTCTGTCGTGAGGGGGCGCTATATAAATATGTTATTACAATAACAAGTCTGGACGTTAACAAGGTGTTCTGTCGGTGTATTGATTGCTGCGGTCGTGTTTTCGCCTCTGCCGAAAGACCTTTTGACCTCTGACCTTCTGACCTCTGACATTACTGACCTCAGGAGTGGCTATAAAGGTATCTGAAGAAGTGTGTTACCATTACCTATTGGCCTATACCACTTGGCGTTTCTATTGGAGGCGTTAAATGGTTGAATGGTAATACGTAGACACGAAGAACAGAAGGACGCGGGTTCGATACTCCTATATCCACATAAGGTTGACTCATGCAGTCTTCCACTCCTTAGGGACGATGGTAAAATGAGCAGCAGTAGGACGGATCGGCGCCTAACAGGTTGCCATACAGTTGTCCAATCGACTCGTGTTTAACTTGTTATCATGTGCTCCTACTATTTCATGTATTCATAATGCTTTTTGTCAGTTTGAATTGAATAAACGAATATTATTATCATTATTTTATTATTATTATTTTTTTTCCTTTTCCTTTGCCGCTTTGCCTCATCATCCGATTATTATTATTATCATATTTATTATTATTATTATTATTATTATTATTATTATTATTATTATTATTATTATTATTATTATTATTATTATTATTATTATTATTATTATTATTATCATTATTTTTAAGCTACTTTTTTCTGTGAGGCGTGTGAAAAGTGTGTCTACATTTATTCTTTTGATGATTTCAATGAGACCTGCTGAGACGTATTAACAGGTATGCAACTCTTGCCTCTACATTTTCAAAAGAGACACAGTGAAACAAACATCGAGTTCCCTGATTGAATAAAAAAACTTCCAAGGAAGAGGACGTCTGTCCATTTCCTGAAGCAACATTAACTACATCTAGCGGAAACGAGGAATCGTCTCAGAACCGGATCCTTTTCCTTTTCCGTCTTGTTTCATCACCCGATTGCATCCAAAGAGAACGAAGATACAGCCAGTTCGGAGTAAGAATGAGCAAGACACTCTAATTGACATCAATCAATCAATCAATCAATCAATCAATCAATCAATATAAACTATATATAGCGCAATCAATCAATATAAACTTGATATTTCGCAATCGATCAATCAATATAAACTTGATTAAAGCGCCACTTCATGATACTTACTAAGAGATATTACAAGGACACCTGTTGCATTTCTCAGCCACTGTCCTTGTTGTTATTTTAACGACGTTGTGATGATTGTCTTTTATAGCCTCTTACAATGGAGGTATGGTCGTAACAGGGTAAGCTGCTGGCGGATTTATTAACCTCCACTATCTAAATCTGTTCTAAAATTAGCGGTATTAGGGTTGAAGAATCTTTAGCTAAAGATCACACACGACAACCGTTTTTTTTAGAACCATTGTAGGATGCTCGAGTTTTTGTGGTGCTTCCTTGTACCGCATGGAATGAAATCCTCCGTTTGAATGAATGAATGAATGATTGTAGGTAGGCGACGCCAATCATCTTCGATATGACGGCGTCATAAAATAAACGTATTAATCAAAATCATTGTAGGTAGGTGCGTTATTTCATTCGCCGCAAATGTCACAGGTATTAACGCCGCAAATATTGCAGGTATAAAAGAGCAGGCCCGTTCAACATTATAGACATTTAGTTCTCGACGGAATGGAAGTTTCAGTGAGCTGCAATCTTCAGTGTCGTTTATATTGCTAGGAGAGTCTTCACAGAATGGTCTCTCTCGGAACTGTATTGTGTGTCGTGCCTCTGGATACGAAAGCGCAACTGTCGTTCTAGGAAGACAATAAAACTGTTATTTCGGTTTGATGGTCTCAGTCTTTTGTCTCACGAGATTTTATTGCAGCAGAACAAAGGATCGAATAAAATTATGTAATGCAAGAGGAATAGGAGTATTATTTGTATGGATGCAACAAGTGCTTGTCTTAAGCCATTTATTTGGCGGTTTTCATAACCTCTCTAATCTAATAATAATAACAACAATAATAATAATAATAATGATTATGATGATGATGATGATGATGATGACGACGACGACGATGACGACGACGATGACGACGATGATGATGATAATAATATCATGTATGTATGTATGTATGTATGTCTGTATGTATGCATGTATGAATTTATGTATGTGCATATGTATTATATCCGTACATACGTACACACCTGCGTAGTGCATACATACATACACACATACATACATATATATGCACATAATATTATATACATACACACATAATACATACACACAAATACATGTTTTTGGTCTACACTCTACAGCTAAGAAGTTGCCATTTTAATTAATAGCATTAATTAACCCAGTTCTACTTCAATACAATTCATGCCACTGTCAGTGAAGAGAGTATACCCTCTCACAGCAATCCAACGTCATCTATCCCAAAACTAGTCTTTCTACCTCCCCACCATGGTCCTTGTCTTTCACCCCCCCACTCTTAATTTTCCATCCCAACCCCAGGTAAATAACAGGGAGTCGTATAAAACATTTCGGACCGGGCAAGCGGGCAACCTAACCCGTATAATATCCTACACCTTCTCCGGTGTGTCGTTGACGCAAATGAAAAGATGGAAACTTATTTCTCCTGCGCTCGTAATAATACACACGAAGCAGTGACCAGAAGGACTTTCCGATGCGATCGACACATATGCGTTGTTGAAAGATGCTAAATATGCGCTATATAAGTCCATCGGTTCTACGTTTAATAAGAGTTGGCAAACATCGATGATGACGTCTCGCTTATAGTGTCAAGTCATAACAAAGTCGTAAAGTATGTCGCGTTGGGAGAGTTTTTGTAAGTGTCAAGGATATGCAATGTAATGTATAATTGTAGCAAGACATTTATAAAGCGCCACTTAAGAGTCTCTCAAAAGCGCTCAACACGTGGCCATCAAACAGCGGAAAGGATATGAGACTGATGAGGAAGTGGACAATAGAGGGTGATTCACGGAATGACATTGCATACTGGTGATAGAGGGACTGAAGATATAGCGTGAAAATAAAGATTAGATCTATAGGATGAAGATAGAGGATGAAGAATACAAACATATACGATAGCATTAGAGGATGAAGATAGAATTGAAAGATACAGGGTGAAGATAAAGGATGAAGAATAATTATAAAGACATACGATAACAGGAAAGGATGAAGATAGATTTCAAAGATATAAGAATGAAGGTAGAGGATGAAGGATATAAAGATAAACGATACAATATGAGGATGAAAACAGAATTTTAGGACACAAAATGAAGGTAGACGAAGAAGATTCAACGCTCGTGATTAAGCTGGTATCTTGCGCTTAGATTTTAAACAGATAGAGCTAAAGATGCAAGATGAAAATAGGGGCTTAAGATACACGATGAAGATACAATAGACTGAAGATACAATATCAACATACAGGATGTAGCTAAGGATAGAAATATATAAGGTGAAAATGCTGGCTTAAAATACTCTTTTCTTCCTGAGCTTTCTCGTCGGTCAGAAACCGAAAGAAGCGATTTTGAAATAGAATACCCTTGGCATTGTTGAAAGGTAGGATTACAGATGCGCTCATATATATAACCCTGGGGCGCCGTCAGAAGCTGGGAACAATAAGCCCGATCAGCATTAGCAATGCGCATGCGCAGCCATTTCAGTTCTACTTCCGGGGTGAAGGTCACCGTTCACAAACAAACAGAATGCTGCCGTTAGCGACGTTGTTATGATCTAGATTTGACGCAAATATTTGATATTATTCGTTACTAGTTTATAGAAAATTTCTATATATATTATAGAGTTTATTATTATTTAACCGGTATCTCATGCGCAATTAAGTGCATGTGCGCGGTTGTTAATTGCGGGAGAGGAGATTATCAGCTGTGCCGCTGGAGAAAGACAACCTGCGAAGTCCAGAGTTGCAACAAGGGTGTTGCTAACGGTTTATGTCCAGCGCCATTTGAACTGTTTACATTCCTTCAAACCCAAAGGGATGTCCGTACGTCTGTCATGGACAAAATTGGTAAGATATTAACTATTCTTTCTTTGTTTTCACTTAACTGAATTCCTGTTGTCTAGCGGTATGCAAAGACGCATTTTATCTGTGGCCGCCCCACCCTGGCCAGATCTATCTATTGGTCAGTTTCACTGTATGCATCCTTCTAATTATTCTAATAATGATAGGTTCTAGCGTTGAAATAGTCACAGTATGTCTTAAAACTCTTTTTTAACTACTCTAACCTATACAGTATATCAACCAGATGCACACAAACATTGCCTACACTTTCCTTTCACAGACAGAATAAACCATTTTAATTTCTGCATGTATTTTTTCTTATTTGCAAACGTACATATCTACATATCTATATGGATACTTTGTTCACCAAGAGGCTTAAGAATAAACTATTGAAATTATAGCCAGGGTCTATTACAACCAGAAGAAAATGTACTGGATCATCTGCAGTCATCATTAGGCCTACTACATATGCAACTATCTCAAGTTAATAGGAAAGCTGTTAATGGAAACATATCGACAGTTTTTACACATATCTTGATCTACAGTAATGATTATTTGCTGTGATATTGTTATTATTAGCAATTAAACATTGTTTCATTGATGACTTCAGCTATGCAGTGCAGGTTAAAATATGAAGACTTCCACTGAAACACAACATCTTTCACCAAAAAAGTCAAACTGGATGCGGAATCTGGTGCAGAGTTTGGCTGGAATATTTCAAGACAATCCAGGTTCCATGACACAAGATCCATCTGATGATGTCGATTCTATTGTCAGAGACATGATAGATTACACAGTTCTTAACAACTGTAACGTCACCTCAAATGAACCAATGTTTTCAGTATTTAGTAAAAACACTGCATTTTATTATGTTTAATCAGCATTATTTTGTGTTAAAGTAGCGACTTCACATAAATAATATTCTTGTGTATTAAGCTCTAGCCTCAAGTTTAATATGTTTAACAACACTGCAGTTTAAATTATATTTATTCATTCATTCCGAGAATTAATATATTCAAGGGGCTGTCCATCAATTATGTAAAAAATTATCTTGTAATTAAACTAGCCGTTAAATCTGGGAGGGTGAGTTCACTTGCTGTGCAGAAAGAGCTTTGATGATAAACCGCATTTTTAAACTGAGAATGATTTTGAACCAATTTGTCCACAGAATGTGTTGCCTTCAATGGCGCGGCAAAATGACAAAGAATTGAACAGTCGCCACGGCGCAGACTGTGCCTGTGTAGCTGCTGTCCGACAATGGTAGCGAGGCTTCCTTATAACCATGTCTTTTGCCACAACAGGTTCTATGCTCTTGACAGATGGTGCCATCCAATGGCAATGGTTGACTGTTGATGTACATGGCTTCATTGTTGTCAGTCCCTGTTGCCAAGCAATAATCAAGCTTGAATAGCAGGGCTCCAACATGATTGCATGTCGATTCGGGTCTAAAATTTAAACCAGCACAGCAAATTCATTTATATGCAAACTGTAACAATGTAAAAACGGAAATGGTAAGCAAACATGAAAACACGCATCCAGACACGCCCAGCCCCTCCCCAATATGGATATGCACATCCATCTTTTCTTCTGTGAAGTTATATTCAAAATTCAAATACTCCCAACAATGTATTTTATTATATGAAAACTGTTAGCAATCATAACATGTCATAAAGATTTCATATGAAAGACTGCAGCATCCTAGGTTTTATTTAGATGCCACTTATAAAAGTGCTTTACAACAGAATGCACATATAAATGCCCTACGCTGCAAAACAGGAGCAATAGCCACTTTCACAGCACCAGTAGGCTATTCTCAAGAATCGCCGAAAGTTTGTGAGGTATTTCCCGAATCCGTTGTGATGGCATATATTCTGTCAACAAGATGAAGAGAGGGCTTTCATGTGATATTCTATTTGGAATGAATAAAATACCAACCTTCTTTGTAATCATTGGCTAGTCTGGATAGCAGCGCTCGTTGGTCGTGATCGATATATTGACGTAGTTACAGAATGCCAGTTCGTAACTCCTGTGGACTCGGGCAGCTGTCCCTCGTGTAGATTGTTCGGATCCGGTAGCGTGTAAGTCAACCATTCGATTCAATCGTAAACATAACAGGGTCTTAAGCAGGGAAAAGGTAGATTTCTTGTCGACATCGACCAGTTCTACGCCGTCCACATATGCAGCAACAGCCGACAATTATTGCTGATATATCGCAAATGCAACAGCCACGAGTTTATGTTTAACTCGACAAGTATTCTTGTGGCTTCTGTATGTTCTAAATTTCTTCAAATCATGTACCTTCCAAGGCTTCGATCGATTAAAGTCATCCACTCCGAACGATTCGTCTAACCTAAACGCCATGCATAACTCTTGTTTATGAACGGCGACCTTGACCTTTCCCGTCATGCCTTGCGGGGAAAATTAATGCTGATTGGCTTATTCGTTTTCAACCAGGATTGAAAAGGATCTGTAACCTGAGTACCACGACAGTGGGAAGGAAAGTCCACCCACCCAACCACCCATCCTCATATGAAGGGGCTTCGTAAATGATGACTCTTGCTTTTCATGCCAATTTTTACGCCTGTATCGTGTATCTGGATACCGTCCACAGCGCCCTGTTAATAACTCGCAACAGTGCTGCATGATAACCAATGGAGGGCACTTAGGTTTACTGCAAGGGATTTTACAGCAGGGTCGTGTTATCCATTAAACACAGTAGGCGCTGATTGATTGAACTTAATCAGAGGTCTACGCAAGTCTAGAAATGAGATATTGAAAAAACTAAGTTTAAAGGTTGAACATGACGCGAAAATGAAAAAAGTAAATTTCAAATTCTAATTTACAGAACACGATCTTTCATCAGACCAAAGAAGACATGCATTTACATTTAGACCTATTGTAATTGTTCGGGAATCTTGATTAAACATTACGTCAATAAATTATGTGAATGCGTAATCATGCGTTTAGCTATAATGCAGGCTGGCAGTTGGGTCTACGAATGCAAGAGTCTATACATAAGGTGTACGATCACCATAAAACGGCCCTGTTTGAGCGTATGTTACTGCTCTTTTTTTCCATAGCCCATAATGGAATTTTTCATTATTAACATGACACGAGGCATCGCTCGTGAATACGCTGATGCCCTGTGCCAAGCTTTCGAGTAGCGATTTAGAAATTCGGAGCTTACGATTACGATTGTAGCCGTACGTTCTCGCCGAAAGATCAATGTTGATTGAAATAAAGGCGCAGAACATGGGACCTTTCTAAACAGGGTGTGATAATGAACGTAGGTAGGCTATCTTAAATCACTGAATAGAAGGTTCTGTGCACCGTGACAATGATGCAAAAAGAACAATCTTAGATCAAACCTTACACGATTAGATCAGATCAGGTATATACTATACATAGCAGCTGTTTATAAGTTTCAATTGTACCAGTTTAAATGTATGTAAATCAGTTTCGGTTGTTCAATAAATGGTTTTAATATGCATGAGATTATTAGTTGCAGAAGACGAGCGTGTCGCTCCAAGCAGACACTTTTGGCCCCCGTACTGCAGTCCGTGAGAGTTGTCCAATCCCTTTGCTGTAGAAATGGATCAATTAGCAGCGTTCTGCATCTAACTTCGTTTGCTCTGACCAGGCGAAAAAGGAAGTAATCGACTCGGTCGCTTTTCCGAGATACACAGCCTTCCTGAAAACGGCGAATGGGATTTTTTAGTTTAAAAATATCAAGTTGAAATGGCCTTCGGGCTTCTTACTTTCTTAAACTTCAGTGTTGTGAAACTTAAATTGAAATAAATATCGTGAATAAGCTAGTGCTCTGCGCTTAGCTTTAGAGTAGCGCTTTATAAATTTGGAGTTTACGATTACGATTGAATCCTTTGTGTAGCCTTGTAGCTACTAGTATCCTTTGTTTAACGACGTCTGGTGACTGTTAGGACGTCCACCTTAACCTTACATTGAGTTGTCCATTATCGTTAGTAGCCTACGCATTTCTTAAACGCCAATGTCTACTGACCAAGCATCAGTCGATGGCACTGAGCAATTACGAGTGAAATAATTGCTTGAGGTCTCTATACAGTAGCAGTCGTCACAGAGGAGAAGGTCTTTAACCCATTCGCTCCACTTTGTAGAGCGAGCGATCTAACAAACCGGCTACCGTGTCCCATTTGTAATTAACGGGCCATTTCTACATAATCGTTGAATTAATGTCGATGGCAACACAAATATCAGAGATAATTCTAAAAAACTGTTTAGTATTATCAGTGTTGAACGACGTCTTGTTGACCTAGGAACTCTTCACCTGTATTTTATACCTCTCTGAAAACTACTCTATTTAGCCGTGGATGGGCCGGGAGCGCCTTTGAGTAGATATCTTGAAGGGGCGCTATATCAAGTTTCTTTGATTGATTGATTGCTTATGGCTGGCAAGGCCGTTGACGACGACATAACATTCTCTTTTTCGAAACCTGCGCAACGTGAACCGTTATTAAACTAAGCTGATTAATATAGCGTTGGATGGAGGCGTTTTAATCAATAACCTACCTCAAATTTGCTAGCCTAATGACCAGGAATACACCAAAGCTATTAATGTTTAATGACTGCCTTAGGCGAGGCTCGAACCCGCACTCTCCGCGTTACTAGCCGAGTGTTCTAACCAATCGGCCACCACGCCACGCTGAGAAACTGGATTTCGACGGGGCTTCTCCGACGGTTTAGTTAGCTTCAACTGTGCCTGAAACTACAAACGATTGATGGCTGCTTTGTGCATTGGGATAGCGACGCTTCAGAACCAATGAGAACAGCGAATAATACAACAGAACGATTTGGAATAGAATGAAAAAGAATTAAATGGAATATAATAGAATGGAATAGAATAGAGTGGAAATAGAGTTGAATAGAGTAGAATTCAATTGAATTGAATTGGATTGAATGGATTAGAACGAACTGGTATAGAATTAAACGAAATAGAACTAATTGGAATGGAATAGAATGAAATTAAATGGTGTGCAAGAGAATAGAGTAGATTGGAATTAAGTAGATTATATGTTGTTAAGGTTTATGTTTTCGCAATAGCTTTTTTTGGTTCGAAACTGAATATTGACTCTAAGTCCTTCCTGTTGTTATCATGTACTGCGATAATAGTAACTTCGGTGACCCTAGCTATAGCGGGACTATTGTCCTTTCGGGGTTCCCTTTTGTGGCTAGTGATGAAAAATAATCTTGCTGCTACTGTGTTGTGATGTTAACAATGGAAAATAATCATGTAATCTTTGTTTCACTTTAATGGCTTCAATAAAAGAATTGAATTGAAATTGAATTGAAATAAAATAATACTGAATAGAATCCGATTAAATGGATTATATCAGTAGAAAAATCCTTTAACCTGAGACTTTAGTCACCAGTCCTTCAAAGACTAATATTGACATAGGCTTGTAATAACAATGCAATGACGAATAACCGCTCCTTAATTACACTCCTAAAAGCAATGCCTGGCAGTACCAATCACTGCAGCCAGAACGCTATGTTAAGTATTAGTCGTCCGATAACAAAGCACATATTCTATTACCTCAGGCCAGACATCATCCTTATTCTGTTCTATTCTTGACCATTCAATTCTATTTCAATCTATTCCAGTCCATTTCATTCTATTTAGGATAGATTAAACTAAATACGCCATACGGCGATTGGCTTGAGCACAGTCCAAGATATTGCGCTTCTGCAGCCTCTTGAAAGCTGTCATCAACAACCCCTGCACTCGTACAATATTGGCCATTACACCCGTACTCACTCCGTACTCACTTCGCCCAAAAGCTCACAATTGAGTAATACCGCAAGCTGACAGTTTGGCACGGAAAACTGTTTTAATGCGTATTATATTCGATGTAATTTAGCGCCAGGGATAGTTAGCATATTTTGAGTTTTATGGTATGCTGCGCTTCCCTAAACCACAAAGTGACGTCTTTGTAAATCAAAATGCGGTTAGCAATTGGTATAATAAAGTTACTTACTTACACTTACTAATTACATTTTGTTTAATTCCAATTCATTCTATTCCATTGCATTTAATTTCTTTCCATTCCATTCCACTTGTTCCATTTCATTCTATTCCATTACAATCTATTCAATTTCATTTCATTCTACTCCATTCTATTCTATTCCATTCCAGTCTACTCCATTCCACTTTATTGTATTCCATTTCATTCTATGTCATTATATTATGTTTAATTCAATTCTATTTCATTATTTTCCATTCCATTTCATTCTATTCAATTTAATTTAATTCTATTATGTTATGCTCAATTCTATTTCATTCTATTCAATTGTATTCCATTTTACTCTATTCCATATCTTTCTATTATGTAGCCTATTTTGCTGACCTAACTCTTGAGAATGTAATACACAACATGTATCCGTTACGTGCTAATTTGTAATCGTGCGTCATTATGACGTCATATGTAAGGCATAAACTGTTTGCATAAGCCTGATTGTTTATTGTTCCGTTCGGGGTCGAAAATAAAAGCTTTAAATTGTATTCTGATCCATTAATTAAACAACATTGCACATCATTACCTCACGTCACAAAAGGTTGGAGGCGCTGAAGGATAATATTACGGAAACGCTGTCGTCAAACAGTGATTTTCGTCCGCAGTTATGGACCGTGGTTCCATTTCAAAGAGATTCCCTGCCCTTCTTTCCTGTCGCAGACCTAGATTCCGGCCTCAAACTGTCACTCGAACTTTCGACAAATTAAGGGATAGAGCTCTCCGTGAATCCGGAAATGTCATTGTCATTATTAACTTCAATCACACGGTGTTTATCACACAATATTTATCAACCGATGGCACCAAATCCACGCCGTAATCAGGCTTGGAGAAGAGTTGTCCGCTAGGACAGAGGCAGCCTGTGATGGATAAGCGATTTGAGATAAATAATTTAGCAGCTAGGACAGAGACCTAAATGACAAAAACAGCAGGGAAATACGAACAGATGCAGGGATCTGTTAGAGTTTCATAATTATCTACGGATGAACTTTAATTTAGCCTGAACTCATCTGTTTCACTGGCGAATCCAGAATACCACAATCCCACGGACTTCCATCCGACTTCCACAATCCCTCCGACTTCCATCCGACATCCGACTTCCACAATCCCTCCGACTTCCATCCGACTTCCACAATCCCTCCGACTTCCATCCGACTTCCACAATCCCAAAGAAATCCATTCGACTTCCACAAACCCCAACTTCCATCTGACTTCCACAATACCCCCAACTTCTATAGCCATGCACAATATTTACAAATTAGTCGTTATCCCTCGATCTCATAACAGTTACTCAACAGTTACTATTCAACCAGGTCGTGTGATTGTCTTTCTCTGGTCAGATGTAAAACTAAAGCTGTTCTTAGTGAAAGAGCTTTTACGTTTGTTGGACCTAGATTTCCCAACTCTCTCCCTGCATCTGTTTGTTCTGCTCAGTCGCTTGTGTCATTTCATTCTCAACTTAAGACTCTTTCAAATTGATAACCGGACACAGGCTGCATCCATGATCTTCCGTTATTGATTAGGGTTACTGATTAGCGGCTCTGCTTAGGGCTTGATTTTAATGCATCATCGGTTGATGTCATCTGCGTTAGACACCGGCATTTAAAAGGTACAACAGTAATAAGTAGTTCTGCTTAACTTCGGAACTACATGTGACTTCATGGATCACAATCATTTGACCGTATATTATAGCAACGACTTTAAAATTCATCTGTTATTAACAGAAATTTCTCAAGGATACACTTTTCTGAGCTGAATTAATTAAACAGCGCTATATTAAATTATTGACACATACATGCATACATGCATACATACATACATACATACATACATACATACATACATACATACATACACACATACATACATACATACATACATACATACATACATACATACATACATACATACATACATACATACATACATACATACATACATACATACATACACTGTGTCCGGATAAAATGGGACCCCTTTTGTTATCATGAAAATAAACTAGTAAATATTCATCGATTTTTAAAATTCCAAAACCATTTTAATCCTGACATAATTTGCTAACATGGTTAAAATGTAAAATTTCCTGTCATTATATAATTACGTCATAATGACGTCATTTGCATCAAAATTTAAGTATGACAAAAAATTGGTGCGTCGGATGACCGGATCGTCGTAAAACGGAAATCCATTTAACAGAACCAGGCGGGCAATAAGTGGAACTTTTTCCCGTGATTGTTTGCTGTCGGAAAAATTGTTGTCTGATATCCAGGGTATATTCAGATTATTACACATTCCAACAAGATGGCGCTCCAGCTCACTGAGCTCGTGAAACTGTTGAACTGCAGACAAAGGATACTCTGGATTTCATGCCTTCTCATCTTTGACTGCCAAACAGCCCGAACTTTAATCCCGTTGATTACAAGATTTGGGGACTAATGCAATAGAAGGTTTACAGGACAAAGATCAGAGACATTGAAGAACTCCGTGCGCGTATTGTTAATGCCTGGGATGAATTTGATCAGCTGGTTATCGCTGCTGCTATTGGCCTGTGGCGCGCTCATCTTGAAGCTTGTGTTGAGGCAGAAGGTGGACACTTTGAGCACGCCTTGTAGTCTAATATTATTCAAATATAAAAATTAAACTAAAATTTATAATTGATGAATGACAGCTTAAAATAATATTGAAAATTTTAGATGATTTTTGTGCCGTCCTTGACACTTGAATTTTGACGAAAATCGCGTCATTATGACGTCATTATTAAATAAATAACGAAAACTTTTATACTTTATCCAGTATTTAGAAAATTATGTCAGGATTAAAATGGTCTTGGAATTTTAAAAATCGATGAATATTTAGTAGTTTATTTTCATGATAACAAAAGGGGTCCCTTTTTATCCGGACACAGTGTACATACATACATTGAAACAGCGTTAAGGACACCAGCGTATATCCGCAAGAGCCCAGTTGCTTCATCAGTTCCAGTATATATAGTTCAATAGAAAGGAGAAGGAAAAGCAGCAGGCTCTGTAGAACCTGCTTGTCTCCGGATCAAAGAGAATTCGGCTGAGGCGCACACACGGCCTCCTCATCAACCCAACGACATGAAACCTCTTAAACCTTCCAACCTGCGCTGGTACAAAATATTTACCATCCGTCAAAGGATGGCAGACTGAGTTGGCGCCGGATGGTCGGTCACGGGTTCAGCTTCTCTTAACGTCGTCTGGTGGCGCGCAACAGACTAGTTCATTGAGTTTCAACCTCTTTGTAGTGATGGAACCTTACATAAAAGACTCATTGTCTCACAGAACCCAGTACGTCACCTGTCAATTTAATTTTTTTTCAAGAAATACGTGTAATTGTAGCCATAATTATAATAAGACGACAGATGAAATGCAACAATTTATTCACGCAATAATGCTATTTATTTAAAAGGAATAATCGTGCTTAGCAAGAATGACTGAAAGTCGTGAAGAATTCTGTTAATTGTTCATCCTTTTGTGAATTTAGGTTTTATTTAAATTTTTTACTGAACTGCGATGAAACCTCTGGCCGACGCCCGCGATAAGGATTCCGCGGAATCCCGGTTGATAGCCACTGACGTAGAGTGGTTAGCGTACTGGACTGCCAACCAAGAGATCGGATTTCAAGTCCACACCAAAACAGAAATTGGTCTCGAGATTTCTACTTCACCTGCACCCTCTAGTGAGGTCAGCAGTAATGAGTACATCGACTGTAAACTGTCGGAGGGTAGACTAGACGGTGAGGGAGAGGATTGGCCATTCTATCTCCTATGACGAGACTAAGAAAATGAAGTCGCTAATTATTCATACTCACGGCTGACTCTCAGGCTGGCTTAAGGAGCTGCACTTCTCTTCATCTTTTTTTATTCTTCTCCTCCTCCTTCTCCTTAGCCTTCTCCTCCTTCTCCACCCTTCCTTCATCATCATCACCTTTTTTCTCCTCTTCCTCCTTCTCCTCCTTTTCCTTCCTCCTCTCTCTCCTCCTTCTTCTTCTCTTCCTTCTTCTTCGCCATCTTCTCCTTCTCCTCGTCCTCCTCCTACCTCCTCTCGTCCTCCTTCTTCTTCTTCTCCGTCACCTTCTCAGCGCCATCGACTGATGCTTGGTCAATGGTCATTAGATAGCTGAGCTTAATAAATATATGTCCAAGGTAAGGTAAGAACGCAAAAGGAAGGAAGCTGGGGATATTTTTCACGCCAGCTTCATGAACTGTTTGAGGTAAACGAAACTAATGCTAATGCATTTATGTCTGTGATTAACCGTTGAACAAAGAAAGGCATTCCTAGAAATGCGTGTCCATTGCCAGCTCACAACTGACAGCGCTCAACGAGATTGCTTGATCAACAATCGTCGGTCAGCGCGACAAGTTGCACTAAACGACAAACACATCGGACGCAATACGCTGTGATTTCAGCCCATGTCCTTCGATACTACTGCAAATACCGTCATTAACTTACTGGTATGCCTATTACTATACCACTACACTATGTTTTCCCTAGATCTGGCTATTTAAACCCTTCATGTTCCCCTATGACTAGCCCTAGATCTTCTTCCTCTATGTTCCTTTGATGTACAATAAAGCCTCTCATTCAATTCATTGGTTGTATATATACCACCTTGATTATTTGTTGTATTAATCTTGCCATGTACAGTGCTGTGCGTTTGCACCAGTGCTTCTCAATAACTGCTACCGTTACAAATGTTAATGTTCTTTCTGTTTGCTACTACTTCACTATATGCTTCGAATGCTTCGTCTTTTTCTGATTGTTCTTGTTCTTCTTGTTCCTATTCTTCTTCTTCTTCATCGTCATCATCATCATCATCATCATCATCATCATCTCATCATCATCTTCACCACCAACATTATCATCTTCTTCTCCTTCATCTTCTCCTTGTTCTTCCTCCTCCTCCTCCCCTCAACCCTTCTTCTACATCTTCGTCCTCTACCTCCTAGTACTCCTGCTTCTTGTCCTTTTCTTTTACTTCTTGTTCTCCTCCTCCTCTTCCTCCTCCTCTTACTCCTCATCCTCCTTCTTCGTAATCTTAATCCTCCAAACTTCTCCTCCTTCTCTTCCTCTTCCTCCTCTTCCCAAGCGCAGGGCAATTATTCTTATTTACTAGCGCTGCGTCTCATTATTATTGCTATTATTATTATTATTATTATTATTATTATTATTATTAGTAGTCCGATTATTATTATTATTATTATTATTATTCATTCATTCACGAAGATTTATATAGCGCCCCTTCAAGGTTACTACTCAGGAGCGCTCACTCCTAATTGTTATTGTTAGTGTTATATTTGTTGATGTCATGTATGATTGTACGTAAATCACAATAATATTCGTAGCTCCATTGCGAAGCCAATGGGTTTGTCGTGAGATGTATTTCGTTTCAGCAACCGAAACCGGTTTTCCACTCTTACCCGACTCGGTATCGTAAGCTTTCGTTGCGGAAGTCTTCAATGGGTGAACAGCTGGGCCGACCGTCTGTCCGGAAGGTCCGCCGATCGGTCGGACGGACGGACGTGTAGGGGTTCGGTCGTGCCTCGGGCGTGTGGGGGCTCGTCTGGACCAGGAGCGCCGCCGCCGCGGCGTGGTGTTCGCTAGTTCCCATTAGTACGAGTGACACACTTCAGGTGTCTGTGTTTGCCGTCGGGGTCGCTAGATGGCGATCGGTCGACAATACTGCTGCGACGCCTAACGGTCATCGCCGAAGTGACACCATCCGACCGGAATAATAAAGACCGGTTGATTGCGGAAGCTCGGTTGGTCGAGGCGGACGGTCTGTGGGATGGGAAGAGGGAGAGGGTAGGATGGAAGAGGGAAGGGAAGGAAGGGAAGGAAGGAAGGGAAGGGAAGGGAAGGGAAGGGAAGGGAAGGGAAGGGAAGGAAGGAAGGAAGGAAGGGAAGGGAAGGGAAGGGAAGGGAAGGGAAGGAAGGGAAGGGAAGAGGAAAAAGGAAAGGGAAATAGGAGGGAGGACAATAAGGATGATGAGGCATGGAAAGAGGGAGAGGGATAGATGGATGGAAGGAGGAGAAAGATAGAAGAGAGGAGAGAGGGACAGGGATGGAGAGGGAAGACGATGGAGAGGACGGTTGGAGAGATGGAAAGAGGGTAATATGGAAGGATGAAGTGAGAGAGAGAAGAAGAGGGAGGAAAGGGGAGGATGGTGCCTCCTTCTCTCCTTCTATCTCCACTCATATGTGTCCACTACTTCAAATCATTATGTGTCAAAGTAACTATTAATATTCCTGTTACTACAAATGACAGTTGCAAATGATCATGGGAAATTTACAATAAACTGCTACTGTTGTCATAAAGGATCGTTAAATTCGCCTAACTCAGGATTGTTTCAATACAACTGATCATATTACAGGCGGCTAGTTCAATTTACAATACAATGCATGCAATAAAATTGTAATTTGATAATGCTCTCCTTGCAAAGTTCAGAAGTGCATGTTGAAGCCGGACAACCATTAAGAGCCATAAGTAGCCAGGAAGAGGTAAGCGTTTTCAGTTTAGAGCGAAAGAAAGTTCGCTAAAAGAGTTGCGAACAAGTGAGTATTCTGTGTGACCTTATACAGCAAGTAGAAAACAAAAGTAAAAGCTGCACAACAGTTTGAAAATTATCTGAGCGCAATTATCACAATTAGTGATCGTTCCAAAAACATAATTGAAATTTGAGTTCAAATGCAAATGAACTTACAGATGGTACATTCGTTGCACTAAGAGGAAGAGAGTCTTTGCCCTGCACAGATCATGGAACCCTCAATTACGAGGCCAGGTGCTTCTGGGTCACCGTTAACATCAACACAAAGTCATTGCTTGTTGATGGATGTACCCACAAAACACCCGTTCGTTTCAAGTTCCCCACACACCCCGGAGTCCTGCCACTTTTTCTAACACGTCCTGTCGTTCTAGAA
Organism: Aporrectodea caliginosa; assembly: GCA_020284085.1. Classification (NCBI taxonomy): domain Eukaryota; kingdom Metazoa; phylum Annelida; class Clitellata; order Crassiclitellata; family Lumbricidae; genus Aporrectodea; species Aporrectodea caliginosa. The sequence continues at coordinate 919,504 of JACEVL010000062.1, forward strand.
CGCAGACAGAAGAAGAAAAGCAGAGCAGCCACTTAAGCTAGCCCTGAGGCAGCCATGGGTATGAAGTGTTAGCGAATTCGTTTTCTTAACCTCGACATATGAGAGCGGGTGACCAGTCCTCTCCCTCGCCGTCTCGTCTTTCCACCGACAAAAAGAATAGACCAGAAAAGATAGGAATTGAATAGGGAAGAATTGAATAGCATAAAATAGATCAGAATAAATTATAACAAATTAAATCAAATCAAATGAACTGAGTCCTGGCCACGCTGCAGTCTTATACTATCAGACATGATGTTTCAGTGTACCGTACTTTGAAACAGCTAACTCTAAATCTTGACGCCAGGAGAACCTTGAGCCACCTTCAGGTCATATTATAGACGTTGCTCGGAAACGCGTCGTTTCTAGCTTCCTTTCGAACAGTTCATACATAATCGTCTCGTTAAGGAGTCGTTTATTGGGAAACTGAGCGAGAAAAGACGCCGCTCTCTTTTATTTACTACATTCTGGCAAATGCAGTTTCATTGCTTTGTATAATTATATAATTCATTATATTGTATACCCACACACAAACACCCACACACCCATGCGCACACACGCACACACACACACACACGCACACAAAAAAAACACACCCATACGCACACATGAACAGCATAATGCATCTTCATTTGCAACTGCCCTCTTTTCGAAGTTCAGAAGTGTACACACGATGATACAGCTGAGCTACTGTGCGTGAAGAACTTGCGCAAGGACCATACATGTCACGTGGCGCTTCGGCGTGTTGACAAACCGGTTCGACACGGCTGTTTTTTTATTGATACACAGTCACTACCTCAGTGGAGGGTCGAACCCTACTCTCCCCACTACAAGCGAAACGCTCTAACCAATCGGCTACCGTGGACGATCCACCCCATATACTAGGGACCGCATGGAGACTGTAACAAGAACATTTCACCCTATAAGACGATAGTAAAACCAATCGGGTATAAAACAGTAGAATTGAATAGATTACGCCAGACTAGACAGGATAGAATATAACAGAACAGAGTTGGCTAGAATACATAATAAAAGAACAGAATATAACAGAATGGAATAGAACAGAACAAAATAGAGCATGATAGAATAGGACATAATAGAGCAGAACAGAATGAAATAGAAAAAATAAAATTGAACAGAATATAACAGATTGAACAATTAGGAATACAACATAAAGGATTAGAATAGAAGATAATAGAACAAAACAGACTAGACTAGAACAGAATACAATGTAGTAGAACGTGCTAACCTCGAGTCGAGCAGACTAGGCTAGACTAGAATAGAACACACAACACTAGAAAAGAAAAACTAGAGAACAAACTATTTTTATTTTCTAGTGTTGTGTTAGAGCCGAATACAATACAATACAATTTTCTGATGAAAGGACTTGGACGCGGAGCTAAATAACGATCATCGCAAGATAACAGAGTTGACAGAACAAGGACCAATCAGCTGTCAAGGCCTGTGACGTATTTTCAGTCAGCTCCCAGCCATTGCAATCCCGGGATGTTTGCGTACAGTTTTAGTCACATCCAGCGGATGCTTTCCGCTCAGCCTCTGAAGGCCTTGTGCGTCATTCGTTAGGCTCACTGGCATCAGTACTTTCAGCAGCCTTCAGATAGCATCCAGTTAAACCCACGCCTGGCACCTGCAGCTCGCAGACCGTTCAGCTGTGACTAGAACTATTTTAGATATTCAGGACTACGTCATTCACCCACTACACGACTCCCTATTGGCAGGATCAAGTAAGGCTAGGTAAAAGTGAGATTTGGTAAGACGGTAAGGCAAGGCGAGGTCAGGTGATATTTAATTGTTCTTACCATCACTCAATCGTTTCTCTTTTCAGTTAATTTTGTTCTTAAATAAAATAGAAGAGAAAAAAAGAGAATGTAACAGAATATAATATAATAGAATAGAACAGAATAGAATAGAACAGAATAGAACAGAATAGAATAGCACAGAACGGAACAGAATAAAACATAAGACAAGAGAATATAAGAAAATATAATATAATGGAACAGAATAAAATAGAACAGAAGGGAATAGAGCAGAATAGAATAGAAGAGAATACAACAGAATAGAATAGAATAGAGAATAGAACAGAATGAAACAGAATTGAATACAACAGAATAGAACATAATAGAATGGAAGAGAATACAACAGAATAGAATAGAATAGAACCGACTAGAATAGAAGGGATTAGAATAGAATAGAAAAGAATGGAAAAGAATAGAATAGAAGAGAGCACAATGGCATACAGCAGATTCAGAATAGAAGAGAAGAAGAGAAGAGAAGAGAGAGAAGAGAAGAGAAAGAAGAGAAAAGGAAAAGGAAAGTATTCCAAATTTATCATGCATATCATATATATATATACCACTACAAACGTATATGTCACACTAAACCAGCTGTACGCAGACGACACACAGGCATATCTGCACTGCCCCCCCCCCTTGCCGCGATTGGGCCGCCCGCACCATCCAACGAGCAATAGGGGCCCTCGCAGATTTTATGTCCTCCAACCGGCTCCGCTTCAACGCCAAAAAAACTCAATTCATCTGGTTGGCTCAAGACAACAGCTGGCCACGCCAGATCGTTGCTCTCACTCAGCTGAATTCCCCACACTATGTCTTTTTCTTCGGTGCATGGTGCGTGACCTCGGGGTGCTACTGGACACTGAGCTCACCTTTGCACCTCATATAGATCAGGTGTGCCGCAGCTGCAACCACCAATAGCGGCAGCTCAGGGTCATTGCTCGCTCCCTGACTTTTAAAGCAGCGGTTTCCCTTATTCACGCGTTTCTGCTGATCAGTCTTGGCTATACTGCGCTTCCATGTTCGCTGGCCTCTCTCGGGTTCGGATCGAGAGGTTGAAGCGGGTTCATCGGGCTGCTGCGCTACTCATCGGCGGATTCGTCAAGACCGACCACATATCCCAGTATATGCGTGAGGTATTGCACTGGCATCCTTTCCCACAGCGCATCTCATACAGGATCGCGTCCTTGGTGTGGCGGTGTTGATCATGCTGGGCTTCCTCTTACCTGCATGAGTTTGTCGCCCTCTTTCCTCCTGCACAGGCCGCCGAGCACTGCTGCGCTCCTCTGTCCAAGGTGACCTGGCTGTTCCATTCGCCCGCTCTGCGACAAAGTAGAGCCGTTCTTTTCTCTGTGGTTGGTCCGTCAACTTGGATCGGGCTTCCCTCAGCTCTACGACGCCTTCCAAACTGTTCTCAGTTTTACTGTTGAAAACTGTTTTTTGAACTTTTTCCGCATGGCCTGGGTCAGAAGCGCCTCTGAGTAGGGATCTTGAAAGGGCGCTATATAAATTTTGATTGATCGATCGAAAAGAAACATAGCATGCAATAACACAATATAACATAACATTTATAACATTATAACATGACACAAAATAACATATAATGATTATAATCTAACACACTATGACACAACGCTAAATAGCATAGCCTAATACACTATAACATGAGACTAAATAGCATAGCCTATAAACACACCATAACATGAGACTAAATGACATAGCCTAACACCTCATAACATAACACTAAATGACATAGCCTAACACACCATAAAATAACATCAAATAACATAGCCTAACACCCATTATTGCGGGCGCACCGTGCCTTTTCATGTATTGGACAACAGCCTTCCATTAACAATTCGTAACATTGCACCGCAGGCAGCTCAGGAAACATTTTCGAAACTTCTTAAGTCGCATCTGTTTAGATCTGTTGGGTAGGCTACTCACGTTTAGCGCCTTCGTGAGTTTCTTGTAAGGCGCTATATAAATGGCCATATACATACATACATACATTATTATTATTATTATTATTATTATTATTATTATTATTATTATTATTATTATTATTATTATTAAATAATAATAATAATAATGGGTGTTAGGCTATGTTCTTTGATGTTATATCATAGCCTAACAGCATAACATAACACTTCTGTTGTTGTTGAATCAATAAACGGCTGAGTGATTAAATAACATAGCCTGACATAACATAACATAACATAAACATCAAATAACAGCATAACCTAACCTAACATAACGTGCATCCTATGCGTCATGCATTTTCCGATCCCCCTACCCACACAGACCATTTCCCACGCTTATAATATACCGTATACCGCACCGATCGAGTGCAGACACCGCAGACCGTGGTCCAAAAGCTATTAATAGTCCGTTTGTCATCAGCAACAAACCAGGGAAGTTTGCTGAAGTCGAAATCACCTGACAACACAGGAATTACCCAAACTAAGTATGAACAGCGTAAATTCAACTGTAATTAGTTGTTTATATAGCGCCACTTCTAGCGGAAAGTATAATTTCTTTGCTACAATTATATAAAGAAATACTGAGATTACGCGGTTCAAATAATTATGGGTTGGTGACTTGTTGAGTAGACGTTGGCATGGTTTCGTAAAACTTGGCTAAATCTTAGAGGACCGCAGCTACTTTGCCATATAGGGCATCCTCCTCACGTGATGCTACAACTTTCTCACGCTTATAATATATCCTACTTCGCTTATGGTGCCTCGCCATCCTGTCCTGAAACTTCATACTTAGCTTCGCACGGTGTCATCCCGCTTTCTTTGTTGCCATTGTGGTCCATGGGATCAGACTCCCACGGAATTAAAGCACGCCGAGCCAATAAAGAGAAACCGCTAAAGAGTTTTTAAATGCAAAAGTCACATGAGAAAATGTCAAAAGAAACTTATGTTAATTGTAATTAGGGGTTATAATTAGTAACTTCTGTCTCGCCGGTGTCTAATTGACAAAGCATGAACCGATGGCGCACGAAAACCAAACCGTATTGAGGTTAATAACCAGAAGGTCAGTCCATTCAGACGGCGAGGCAGCCTATGGTTGATAAGAAATTTTAAAAAGTTAAGTCTTAAGTTGATAAGAAAATGGCATAAACGGCTGAGCGGAACAACCAGGTGCAGGGAGTGAATTCCAGACTCTAAGTTCAGCAATCGAAAAAGCTCGTTTACCAAGAACAGATCTACTGTGCGGCGTGACCAGAGCAAAATATACATACATGAGTCATTTTCCGGTAACATGGTAAATTCAGAATTCAGCTGTCCCCGGTCATTTCTCGAAAAACTATACCTAGTCTGATTATGCTAAGTGTTGATATTAAAATGTATTTGATCAGTCAACAATTTCAGATATTTGAAAGTAATTTAAAGCAATAACGTAATTTATTAAAATTTATTTTCAATTTAAAATGTTCAACTCCGATACTGTCCCTAGGCTCTAGTAGGCCTACTTATTGCTTTAGTCTACAATTTCGAAATGATTTGTATTGAGCCAAAAATTCACGTGTTTCTTATGTATTATATATTTGTGTATGTTTTAAAATACAACTTGGTGAACCGGATCTTCAGTATAATTAAAAGACACATTTTTAAACTTGTCCCCAGGATTTGTGTATACTCCGTTACCATGAAAAAAATAATCTTGTATCTCAGAACCATTTAATTATGTGGCCGCACAACTGGACCATGACTGGACTCATCTCTTCTGTGAAGATCTATGTAAGTTATTAATAGCTTCACAAACGATTTCCATGGTCCGACAAATTTCTTACAAATTTTCATTTATTTCGTACCAGAGGTGTTCTTTTATTATGCAGCCACTCCGTTACTGCATTTTTGCCATGATTATAAATAAATCTAATTCCAATAATATTTGTAATATAACGCTTATAAGCAAAATAATGATTTTACCAACGATCGATGTGGACGCGTGAGCGATAATATGGTATTTACCGTGCTGCAACCCAAATTGTCTACTCCGTTACCTGTCCACTCCGTTAACATTTATTTGGTAACGCATGGGACAGCTATGTAACGGAGTGGAAAAATTGTGCTCGACACTCGAAAGATAGTAACGGAGTGGAATTATTATAGGCTAAATGGTGTGGTATTTTGATGCTGTGAGCAGATTTTTAAGACAATACCATAAATATTTTAGTGTTTTCTGTCTATTCGATCAATGGGAATGATTGGCTCAAGTGATTTCTTTTCAGTTGTTTGGGCAAAAATATGTATTCAACTTAACATTAATTGCTTCTATTTCCATAACGGAGTGGACCTTTTTCTAAATAAATGAAACTGTGATGGAATCAAAATAATTATATGTTTTCTAATTTCTTTTATTTCTATTTTATAAATATTAATACTAATAACATATTGGAATGTCAAAATACCCAACAGAAGCTTTACACTGTATAAAACAGATCTCATATGTATACAGTAACGGAGTGGATAAATATTTTAGTAAGGCTATTTTTTTCTACCAAAAACTTTTTACATTTACATATTGGTGCAAAACCAAATATATATTTGTGAAATAGAAACATTCAAGATTTGTTCCAAAGAAAAAAAAATTTATTTGGGAAAAAAATTTTTGGCTTGTTGAATTTGTGAATTTACCATGTTACCGGAAAATGACTCACTATACCTACAAAATACATTTAAACGTTCATGCATACTTGCATTCATAGTTCTACATGCAAACATGCATGCACGCATACATACATGAATTTATTCCTACGGATATAGGCCTACATTTCTATTATAATATTCATACATCTACACATACATCCATACAACCAGTGTAACAATCCTTGGCATTGTCTGGAGTGCACTTCCGTTTAATCACATTGTTGATGATAGTTCATACGTTGGTGCGATTTCGTCAGCATTATGATACTATCTGCTCTGCCTCACTTGTCTATGCTGCGGGAACAGCTGAAATTCAATCCCTTTGATGATGAGGAGTAACACATGCTTTTGAATAATACCGATTTGGAACCCGAGGCAAATTACTGTAAAAGTTACCCATGTATTATACTAGTTTATAGAAAAGCCTTGATAATCTTGGCTGTAAGTCTCAATCCTTTTATAGCACACCTTTTTAATTTAGTACTTTGCTTTTAAATTGTAGAAGTCTCCTTTCTAAACTATAGGAAATGATTCTTTCACAGCTTTCGATGCCGTTTGGGCCTTAACTGAAACCTGGCTTGATTCAGCGACTGTTGCCAAGTGCCAACATGTCCATCCCAGGATAAAAGTTTGTATCAAAATGCATTGTTTTAAATGATATTCAAACCACTTGCCCATGAAGCTTGAATTTTACGGGGTTCGAGGTGTTACTTTTTTCTATTGGTTTAAGTTCTACCCCAACAACAGACAACAGAAGGTTTCATACAACAACGGCACACTGTCTGACAATAAATTTATTCAGTGTGGTGTACCTCAAGGTTCTATTCCAGGTCCTTGTTATTCTTATCATATACAAATGATATCCCAAAATCATCAAAGTTACTTCACTTTATGGTTTCGCTGATGATACAAATGTCTTTTTGTCTAACAAATTTTTGGAGGTCTTAGTTGAGCCTCTTAGCAATGCAATTGACTCAATCGCTTAGCTAGATTTTCGGGCCAACAATTTAACCACTAATCTAACTAAGACTAATCTAAAATTGTTCTGTTCTCATCAAATCTTTTCTCCATTCCAACGTTAAAACATAATTGACTTTCAGCAAAGTGCATAAGTAGCTTCCTGTAAATTTCTTAATGTTTTATCGACAATCACCTCACAGGGAAAGAACATAGGCCTAATTGTAATGCAAATTTAGAAAAAACCGAAAAAGTTTTGGTATATTGAACCGTAGGCCCCTATTCAATATTTCCTGCCTAACGTTATACTGCTCAATCTTTATTATCTACTTATTTATCCATCACAAACTCTTTTCAATAACTCATTTCACTAACTCATTTCAATAACTCTTTCAAAACCAAAATCTTTTTCAATAACTCTCTTTCAATAACTTATTTCAATAACTCTTTTCAAGAACTAATTTCAAATAACTCTCTTCAATTACTCATTTCAATAACTCTTCCTAAATTACTCATTTCAATAAATCTTTTCAATAACTAATTTCAATGACTAATTTCAATACCTATTTTTCAATACCTATATTCAATAGCTGTTTTCAATAATACTTTTCAAAATAACTCATTTCAATAACTCTTTCAATAACTCCTTTTCAATAAATATTTTCAATAACGCTTTCAATAACTCTTTTGTATAGCTCCTTTCACTATTTTCACCAACTAACTCTTTTCAATAACTCATTTTCAATAACTCCTTTTCAATAACTCTTCTTTTCAATAACTCTTTTCAATAACTCTTTTCAATAGCTCATTTTCAATCACACTTTCAATCATTCATTTCAATAACTCTTTTCAAAAACTCTTTTCAGTAACTCATTTTCATAACTCTTTTCAATAACTCCTATCATTAGCTCCTTTCAATAACTAACTTCAATAACTCCTTTCATTGGCTCCTTTCTGGTCAAATAATTCAATAAAATAACTCATCTCGATAACTCATCATCAGTATCTCTTTTCAATAACGCTTTTCAAATAAATAACGCTTTTCATCAATTCTTTTCAATAACTCCTTTCAATGCTTTCACTTTCAACAGCTCATTTCAATAACGCTTTTTACAATAACTCATCGAACAATCGCTCATCTGCGATACCTGTTTTTCAATCACGCTCTTTTTCATAACTCTTTTCCGTAACTGTTTTCAATAAAACATTTTAATAACAACTTTCAATAACTCTTTTCAATATCCCATTTCGATAACTCTTTCAATCACTCATTTCAATAGCTGTAATTAAACAGCAGCTTTACAACACCTATTGCTTTCCGTAACTCTTTTTCAATGGCTCATTTCAATAGCTCATCTCAATATGAAACTCGCGCCTCAATAACTCGTTTCAATAACCGCTTTCAATAAATCTTTTTCAATAGCTCCTTTCAATGACTCTTTTCAGTAACTCCTATTCAAATAACAAATTTTCAATCACTCTTTTTCAATCAATCTATTCCAATAGCTCTGTTCAATTACTCTTTTCAATACCTATTTTCTAAAATGGAAAATAGCACCAATTAGCGCTTTTCAATAACTTTCGCTTTTAATAATTCATATCAATAACTCTCGTTTCGATCACTCATTTCCAATGAAATATCTTTTCAATAACTCTGTTCCAATGACTCCTTTTCAAAAACTAACCCTTTCAATAATACTTTTCAATAACTCTTTTCGGTAAACCCATTTCAAATAACCCTTTTCAATAAACTTTCTTTCAAATATCTCTTCTCAATAACTCTCTTTTCAATATCTCGTTTCAATAACTATTTTCAATGAAATCTTTTTCAATAACTCTGATCAATAACTCTTTTCAATAACTCCTTTTAATAATTCTTTTCAATAAATCTTTTCAACTCCGCTTTTCAATAACTCATTTCAATAACTCTCTTTCAATAACCATTTTTGAATAACTGTTTTCAATAATTCTTTTCAATAACTATTTTCAGGCAACTGTTTCAAATAGCTCTTTCAAAATAACTCCTATCTAGAGTAGCTCCTTTCAGTAACTCTTTTCCATAGCTCCTTTCATTAGCTCCTTTCAATAAATTCATTTCAATAAACTTTTTCAATAACTCATCTCAGTAACTCATTTCAGTAACTCTTCTTCCTTAGCTCTTTTCAATAAGCGTTTTTTAAAAACTCGTTTCAGTAACTCTCTTCAATGAAGCTATTTTTAAATAACTTCTGTTTTCAATAACTCCTTTCAAAAACTCTTTTCAATAACTCTTTTCGGTAACTGTTTAAATCATTCATGTCAATGCCTATTTTCTATTGCTGTTTTTCAATGGCTCCAATTTTAATAACTCACTTTTCAATACCTCATTTCATTAAAATAACTCTTTCAATACCTATTTTCAAAAAATCCTTTCAATAACTCTTCTTTTCATTGACTATTTTCAATAACTACTCATTCAATAACTCTTTTCAATAACTCTTTTCAATAAATATTTCCAATAACTCTTTTCATTAGCTATTTTCAATATCCTTTTCCAATAACTCCTTTGAACCAACTTCATTTCAGACAGTGAACTCTTTTCAATATGTCCCTTTTTAATTAATTCGTTTCAATAATTCGTTTCAATAACTCTTTTCAATAGCTCTTTTCAATAAACTCTTTTCAATAACTCTTTTCAATAACTCTTTTCAATAACTCTTTTCAATAACTCTTTTCAATAACTCTTTTCAATAACTCTTTTCAATAACTCATTCAACTCTTTTCAATAACTCTTTTCAATAACTCTTTTCAATAACTCTTTTCAATAACTCCTTTCAATAACTCTTTTCAATAACTCTTTTCAATATCTCTTTTCAATAACTCTTTTCAATAACTATTATTTCAATAACTCATTTCAATAACTCTTTTCAATAACTCATTTCAATAACTCTTTTCAATAACTCTTTTCAATAACTCTTTTCAATAACTCTTTTTTCAATAACTCTTTTCAATAACTCTTTTCAATAGCTCTTTCAATAACTCTTTTCAATAACTCTTTTCAATAACTCTTTTCAATAACTCATTTTCACAATAACTTCTTTTCGGCAACTCTTTCAATAACTCTTTTCCAATAACTCTTTTCAATAACTCATTTCAATAACTTATTTCAATAACTCATTTCAATAACTCTTTTCAATAACTCGACTTTCAATAACTCTTTTCAATAACTCTTTTCAATAACTCTTTCAATATAACTCTTTTCAATAACTAATTTCAATAACTCTTTTCAATAACTCTTTTCAAATACTCATTTCAATAACTCTTTCAATAACTCTTTCAATATCACTTTCAATAACTCTTTTCAATAACTCTCTTTCAATAACTCTTTTCAATAACTCTTTTCAATAACTCCTTTCAATAACTCACTTCGGCAACTCTTTTCAATAACTCACATTTCAATAACTCTTTTCAATAACTCATTTTCAATAACTCTCTTTTCAATAACTCTCTTTCAATAACTCTTTCAATAACTCTTTTCAATAACTCTTTTCAATAACTGAATTTCAATAACTCTTTTCAATAACAAATCTTTTTAATATAACTCATTTCAATAACTCTTTTCGATAAACTTATTTCAATAACTCATCTTTAGATAACTCTTTTCAATAACTCGCTTTCAATAGCTCTTTTCAATAACTCTTTCAATAACTCTTTTCAATAACTCTTTTCAATGACTCTTTTCAATAACTCATTTCAATAACTCTTTTCAATAACTCTTTTCAATAACTCATTTCAATAACTCATTTCAATAACTCTTTTCAATAACTCTTTTCAACAACTCTTTTCAATAACTCTTTTCAATAACTCTTTTCAATAACTCTTTTCAATAACTCATTTCAATAACTCTTTCAATAACTCATTTCAATATGCTCTTTTCAATAACTCTTTTCAATAAACTCTTTTCAATAACTTATTTCAGTGGATTTCATTTCAATAACTCTTTTCAATAACTCTCTTCAATTACTCGTTTAACTAACTCATTTCAATAGCTATTTTCAAAAATGACTCGTTTCAATAACTAATTTGAATAACTCTTTTCAATACCTCTTTTTCAATAAATTATTTCAACTAACTCGCTTTTCAATAACTCTTTTCAATAACTCTCTTTAATTACTCATTTCAATAACTAATCTCTTTTCAATAGCTCTTTTCAATAACTCATTTCAATAACTAATTTCAATAACTCTTTTTCAATAACTATTTCCATGTACTCTTGCTGACAGCTCTTTCATTTCCGTCTTTTCACAATAAATTCGTTTCAAATAAGCTTTCTTTCAACAACAAATTTAAATAGAAACAACTTTCTACAATAACGCCTTTCATTAAAGCTCCTTTCAATAAGCTGTTTTCGTAACCTTTTCATTAGCTCCTTTCCTTGTTAATTCATGTCATGCTCTTTTCAATGACTCAAACAAATAACTCATATCGATATAGCTCATTTCACGTAACTCTTTTCAATGGCTTTATTTTAAATAACTCTTTTCAATAAGCAAAACTTTTCAATAACTCTTTTTCTCAATGGCTCTTTCAAATAACTCAAATTTCAATAACTCTAACAATGCCTATTTTCCAATAACTGTTTTTCAGTAGCTCTTTTCATGCAACTCTTTTCAATAGCTCATTTCAACTAACTCTTTCTCATAAAGGGCTTTCAATAACTCTATTCAGCAGCTCTTTTCAATAACTCTTTCAGCGCTCTTTTCAATAACTCTTTCAATAACTCATTTCAATCATACTTTCAATCATTCGTTTCAATAACTCTGTTCAATAACTCTTTCAATAAATCTTTAAACTCTTTTCAATAACTCTTTCAATAACCCATTTCAATAACTCTTTTCAATAACTCTTTCAATAACTCTTTTCAGTATCTATTTTCAATAACTCATTTCAATCACACTTTCAATCATTCATTTCAATAACTCTTTTCAATAACTCTTTTCAATAACTCATTTCAATAACTAATTTCAATAACCCTTTTCAATAACTAATTTCAATAACTCTTTTCAATAACTCTTTTCAATAACTCTTTTCAATAACTCTTTTCAATAACTCTTTTCAATAACTCTTTTTCAATAACTCTTTTCAATAACTCTTTTCAATAACTCTTTTCAATAACTCTTTTCAATAACTCTTTTCAATAACTCTTTTCAATAACTCTTTTCAATAACTCTTTTTTCTTTTAACTCTTTTCAATAACTCTTTTCAATAACTCTTTTCAATAACTCTTTTCAATAACTCTTTTCAATAACTCTTTTCAATAACTCTTTTCAATAACTCTTTTCAATAACTCTTTTCAATAACTCTTTTCAATAACTCTTTTCAATAACTCTTTTCAATAACTCTTTTCAATAACTCTTTTCAATAACTCTTTTCAATAACTCTTTTCAATAACTCTTTTCAATAACTCTTTTCAATAACTCTTTTCAATAACTCTTTTCAATAACTCTTTTCAATAACTCTTTTCAATAACTCTTTTCAATAACTCTTTTCAATAACTCTTTTCAATAACTTTTCAATAACTCTTTTCAATAACTCTTTTCAATAACTCTTTTCAATAACTCTTTTCAATAACTCTTTTCAAAAACTCTTTTCAATAACTCTTTTCAATAACTCTTTTCAATAACTCTTTTCAATAACTCTTTTCAATAACTCTTTTCAATAACTTTTCAATAACTCTTTTCAATAACTCTTTTCAATAACTCTTTTCAATAACTCTTTTCAATAACTCTTTTCAATAACTCTTTTCAATAACTCTTTTCAATAACTCTTTTCAATAACTCTTTTCAATAACTCTTTTCAATAACTCTTTTCAATAACTCTTTTCAATAACTCTTTTCAATAACTCTTTTCAATAACTCTTTTCAATAACTCTTTTCAATAACTCTTTTCAATAACTTTTCAATAACTCTTTTCAATAACTCTTTTCAATAACTCTTTTCAATAACTCTTTTCAATAACTCTTTTCAATAACTCTTTTCAATAACTCTTTTCAATAACTAACTCTTTTCAATAACTCTTTTCAATAACTCTTTTCAATAACTCTTTTCAATAACTCTTTTCAATAACTCTTTTCAATAACTCTTTTCAATAACTCTTTTCAATAACTCTTTTCAATAACTCTTTTCAATAACTCTTTTCAATAACTCTTTTCAATAACTCTTTTCAATAACTCTTTTCAATAACTCTTTTCAATAACTCTTTTCAATAACTCTTTTCACTCTTTTCAATAACTCTTTTCAATAACTCTTTTTTCAATAACTCTTTTCAATAACTCTTTTCAATAACTCTTTTCAATAACTCTTTTCAATAACTCTTTTCAATAACTCTTTTCAATAACTCTTTTCAATAACTCTTTTCAATAACTCTTTTCAATAACTCTTTTCAATAACTCTTTTCAATAACTCTTTTCAATAACTCTTTTCAATAACTCTTTTCAATAACTCTTTTCAACTCTTTTCAAACTCTTTTCAATAACTCTTTTCAATAACTCTTTTCAATAACTCTTTTCAATAACTCTTTTCAATAACTCTTTTCAATAACTCTTTTCAATAACTCTTTTCAATAACTCTTTTCAATAACTCTTTTCAATAAACTTTTCAATAACTCTTTTCAATAACTCTTTTCAATAACTCTTTTCAATAACTCTTTTCACTCTTTTCAATAACTCTTTTCAATAACTCTTTTCAATAACTCTTTTCAATAACTCTTTTCAATAACTCTTTTCAATAACTCTTTTCAATAACTCTTTTCAATAACTCTTTTCAATAACTCTTTTCAATAACTCTTTTCAATAACTCTTTTCAATAACTCTTTTCAATAACTCTTTTCAATAACTCTTTTCAATAACTCTTTTCAATAACTCTTTTCAATAACTCTTTTCAATAACTCTTTTCAATAACTCTTTTCAATAACTCTTTTCAATAACTCTTTTCAATAACTCTTTTCAATAACTCTTTTCAATTTTCAATAACTCTTTTCAATAACTCTTTTCAATAACTCTTTTCAATAACTCTTTTCAATAACTCTTTTCAATAACTCTTTTCAATAACTCTTTTCAATAACTCTTTTCAATAACTCTTTTCAATAACTCTTTTCAATAACTCTTTTCAATAACTCTTTTCAATAACTCTTTTCAATAACTCTTTTCAATAACTCTTTTCAATAACTCTTTTCAATAACTCTTTTCAATAACTCTTTTCAATAACTTTCAATAACTCTTTTCAATAACTCTTTTCAATAACTCTTTTCAATAACTCTTTTCAATAACTCTTTTCAATAACTCTTTTCAATAACTCTTTTTTCAACTCTTTAACTCTTTTCAATAACTCTTTTCAATAACTCTTTTCAATAACTCTTTTCAATAACTCTTTTCAATAACTCTTTTCAATAACTCTTTTCAATAACTCTTTTCAATAACTCTTTTCAATAACTCTTTTCAATAACTCTTTTCAATAACTCTTTTCAATAACTCTTTTCAATAACTCTTTTCAATAACTCTTTTCAATAACTCTTTTCAATAACTCTTTTTTCAATAACTTTTCAATAACTCTTTTCAATAACTCTTTTCAATAACAATTTTCAATAACTCTTTTCAATAACTCTTTTCAATAACTCTTTTCAATAACTCTTTTCAATAACTCTTTTCAATAACTCTTTTCAATAACTCTTTTCAATAACTCTTTTCAATAACTCTTTTCAATAACTCTTTTCAATAACTCTTTTCAATAACTCTTTTTTCAATAACTCTTTTCAATAACTCTTTTCAATAACTCTTTTCAATAACTCTTTTCAATAACTCTTTTCAATAACTCTTTTCAATAACTCTTTTCAATAACTCTTTTCAATAACTCTTTTCAATAACTCTTTTCAATAACTCTTTTCAATAACTCTTTTCAATAACTCTTTTCAATAACTCTTTTCAATAACTCTTTTCAATAACTCTTTTCAATAACTCTTTTCAATAACTCTTTTCTTTTCAATAACTCTTTTCAATAACTCTTTTCAATAACTCTTTTCAATAACTCTTTTCAATAACTCTTTTCAATAACTCTTTTCAATAACTCTTTTCAATAACTCTTTTCAATAACTCTTTTCAATAACTCTTTTCAATAACTCTCTTTTCAATAACTCTTTTCAATAACTCTTTTCAATAACTCTTTTCAATAACTTTTCAATAACTCTTTTCTCTTTTCAATAACTCTTTTCAATAACTCTTTTCAATAACTCTTTTCAATAACTCTTTTCAATAACTCTTTTCAATAACTCTTTTCAATAACTCTTTTCAATAACTCTTTTCAATAACTCTTTTCAATAACTCTTTTCTTTTCAATAACTCTTTTCAATAACTCTTTTTTCAATAACTCTTTTCAATAACTCTTTTCAATAACTCTTTTCAATAACTCTTTTCAATAACTCTTTTCAATAACTCTTTTCAATAACTCTTTTCAATAACTCTTTTCAATAACTCTTTTCAATAACTCTTTTCAATAACTCTTTTCAATAACTCTTTTCAATAACTCTTTTCAATAACTCTTTTCAATAACTCTTTTCAATAACTCTTTTCAATAACTCTTTTCAATAACTCTTTTCAATAACTCTTTTCAATAACTCTTTTCAATAACTCTTTTCAATAACTCTTTTCAATAACTCTTTTCAATAACTCTTTTCAATAACTCTTTTCAATAACTCTTTTCAATAACTCTTTTCAATAACTCTTTTCAATAACTCTTTTCAATAACTCTTTTCAATAACTCTTTTCAATAACTCTTTTCAATAACTCTTTTCAATAACTCTTTTCAATAACTCTTTTCAATAACTCTTTTCAATAACTCTTTTCAATAACTCTTTTCAATAACTCTTTTCAATAACTCTTTTCAATAACTCTTTTCAATAACTCTTTTCAATAACTCTTTTCAATAACTCTTTTCAATAACTTTTCAATTTTCAATAACTAACTTTTCAATAACTCTTTTCAATAACTCTTTTCAATAACTCTTTTCAATAACTCTTTTCAATAACTCTTTTCAATAACTCTTTTCAATAACTCTTTTCAATAACTTTTCAATAACTCTTTTCAATAACTCTTTTCAATAACTCTTTTCAATAACTCTTTTCAATAACTCTTTTCAATAACTCTTTTCAATAACTCTTTTCAATAACTCTTTTCAATAACTCTTTTCAATAACTCTTTTCAATAACTCTTTTCAATAACTCTTTTCAATAACTCTTTTCAATAACTCTTTTCAATAACTCTTTTCAATAACTCTTTTCAATAACTCTTTTCAATAACTCTTTTCAATAACTCTTTTCAAAACTCTTTTCAATAACTCTTTTCAATAACTCTTTTCAATAACTCTTTTCAATAACTCTTTTCAATAACTCTTTTCAATAACTCTTTTCAATAACTCTTTTCAATAACTCTTTTCAATAACTCTTTTCAATAACTCTTTTCAATAACTTTTTTTCAATAACTCTTTTCAATAACTCTTTTCAATAACTCTTTTCAATAACTCTTTTCAATAACTCTTTTCAATAACTCTTTTCACTCTTTAACTAACTCTTTTCAATAACTCTTTTCAATAACTCTTTTCAATAACTCTTTTCAATAATTTCAATAACTTTTCAATAACTCTTTTCAATAACTCTTTTCAATAACTCTTTTCAATAACTCTTTTCAATAACTCTTTTCAATAACTCTTTTCAATAACTCTTTTCAATAACTCTTTTCAATAACTCTTTTCAATAACTCTTTTCAATAACTCTTTTCAATAACTCTTTTCAATAACTCTTTTCAATAACTCTTTTCAATAACTCTTTTCAATAACTCTTTTCAATAACTCTTTTCAATAACTCTTTTCAATAACTCTTTTCAATAACTCTTTTCAATAACTCTTTTCAATAACTCTTTTCAATAACTCTTTTCAATAACTCTTTTCAATAACTCTTTTCAATAACTCTTTTCAATAACTCTTTTCAATAACTCTTTTCAATAACATAGCGCCAGTCCCAAGCATGGAGAAAGGAGGAGGGCGACGCTAAGCATCTTTGCTACTACAACAAAATGTCGTCAAACAGCAACTAATAAACCAAAACATCTACTTTCTATGCTCTGAACTCCTCAATTGCCTGCGCGCTTCACTACTATTAACCAAAGTTTAAAGAAATAATCGAAAGAAATTTAAAAAGGCGTCACAGAAATGTTGTCAACGGTCATTTTTGCCATACAAATGATGTTAAACCCTGGAATTCGTGTGATCGTCTGGTAAATATCCAGAGCCTGTTTGCACAGAAACCTTTCAACGGGCAATGATACCATGAGATGCTGTTGCATTGTTGGATAACGGTCTACTTAGACACCTTTTAAACGGGGTCAACCGATTCCATATAAATTTTGTCTGCGTTAAATCAATAGTACTCTGGGCAGAAGTCTCTGGGACTGCGGGTAACGTAAGGTCGACGTCAACGGTTTTGGCAACCGCAAGATGTCGTTAATAACACTAAAAACTATTTTTAGTCAAGTTAATATCTAGTCTGCATTATGCAATATGAACAGTGAGAACTGTTCAAAGCAATTTTCCTGTTGTCATAAGAGGCCTTTGAAGCCAAGAGATGCTGTTAACCTGTTGGGCCCATGCATAAACAGGGTTGAACTCGACCACTGCCCGTACTACAGTAGTGCCAGTCTGAAGCATGGATAAAGGAGGGCGACGCTAATCATATTCATAAGTAAGTAAGTAAGTAATCTTTATTAGCGCAAGACGTACACCCACACTTTGAAGCAGCAGTGCGTATAACAGTGCGTAAAGCAGCTTAATATTTTAAGTAGAAAAAACCGCTGCAATATTATGAACAGTTTTACAAGTCTAAATGTACAGTTAGAAGTATTATAGCTCTAAAGTTCATGACACAACGCCGTTAAAGAAGGCAATGATTGACAAATTGCTTATGAACTTAGCGGCTTAGAAAAACAATTGGAAAGGGAAGACCTATGTTAACGGTCCTGATAGCCGCAAGACGTCGTTAATAACACTGAAAACTACGACTAGTTGTGAAGACTGTACACGATTTATTCTGTATCGACATGAAGGGCATCCTGTGCATTAAAATAACGCTAAACTCTTAAAGTCTAATACAAAACGGTAGCGTTTTCAATATATACGGCTTCCTCCGCCACTACCCTACCTGTGGTGGTGCTAGTCCCAAACCTAAAGAAAGAGGAGGGCGACGTTAATCATCTTTGTAATGACAGCATCGTTAAACGGCAACTAACCAACTTGCGTAAGACCGACTTGAAAGACCCTGGCGGCCATTAGATGTCGCAAAAATACTGTAGTACACAAGGTTGCTCTTAGATACCTGCGAAATAGGATCAGGCAACGTTATACATGTATATAGATCACCAACCCTGAAACTTTTAGTTTACTCTCCATCAAGCTCCTTCTATAAAATTTAATGGTGTGTGTTATCACTACTGATTAACATTCTTACATTATTGTAACTTGAATTTCTGCTAGACACGCTTTAAATATGCACAGATTATTCTTGTATATACTGGTAATTGCGTTATATACTAAATAAAACCGAGACGAAGATTGTTAGCAACATGAACAATTTAAACATAAATCATGTTAGCTACCTATATGTAGTTTAAATGTACATGCTGTTTGTAAATTTAATTCCGCCACTGATCGTACTTTGTCAGTGCCAGTCCCAAGCCTGGATAAAAGAGGAGAGCGACGCTAATGGTCTTTGTTACCACACAGTGTCGTTAAACTGAAAGTACTACTAAATTGCCCATGTACGATGTTTGATATGACGTCAGCGGCCGTTGTTGTCATAATGCCATTAAACTGATGGTTTAAAAAAGAAACATCAAATACTTCGTCAGGCGCTAAACTTTTTGATCAATCCAAATGTCTTTTATATTAAACTCCGACAATGCGTTATAATCTGGTAGTGCCAGTTCTAAGCCAGGATAAAGGAGGAGGGCAACGTTAATCATCTTTCTTATGACAAAGCGTCGTTAAACAGAAATCACCACACCGACACCTACCGATGAACATGTTGGATGTCAGTAAATGCGTTTTGTGAAGTACTTTGCTACATGTACGTGTGTATTACGACATCGGCGCTATAGAAGTTGCGAGATATGATTGTTGTAACTTAAGTAGTATGAAAACTAAGCGGCTGGGCCAAGAACCTAACATAGGTCCAAATCAGCATATATCGAAAAGAACGATAAAGTAAGCGGCTGGGCCAAGAACCTAACATAGGTCCAAATCAGCATATACCGAACAGAACGATGATGTAAGCGGCTGGGACAAGAACCTAACATAGGTCCAATTCGCCAACCTCCCCCGTGCACGAACCTAACATAGGTCTAATTGCACGATTTCATCGATGGAAACGAAGCTTACCGACCAAAATGGAAACTTGTTGAACCTCAGAGGAGAGGAATTGTCGATTAGATTTCACCTCAGAGAAGTGTGAGTAATATCAAAAGTTTATTCTTGGTTATATACAAAATGAGTCGGTACACGATTGTAAAAGTTAATATTTCGGAAGGGCAAAATGATAAAATCAAACGTGCGCTCGAAGCGAGGTGTGATGGTGTGAGTATTAGACTGTCTCACGATGATATGTCGGGAGAACACGTTTTGGCTCTTACACAAGCGCAAATTAACAAGATGACGAAAGCGTATCAGAATGGAAAGGGTGTAACTATCAAAATGAGTAAAACCCAGTTAGTTCATAACGCCAAAGTCGAAGGAGGGTTCATCGGAGCTATTCTACCGTTTCTAGCAACAGCCGGCAAATTCCTTCTTTCTAGCATGCTACCTAGTTTAGCACAGGGAGCAATGGCTGGTATAGGATCTGCGGCCGCCTCGAAAGTTGTAGATAAAATTAGCGGGTCGGGAGTATTGTACATCAATAAGAACGGAATAACGGGTAAGGTGAAAGCGGCCGGAGATGGTTTGTATCTGTCTCCATGGCCAAAAGGTATATCGATGGGATCGGGATTGTATATGAAAACCGGCAAAGGATTGTTCATGAAATCTGGTGGCGGACTTATACTAGGACCTAATTCACCGTTTCAGAACATTCCGCTTCTCGGGTGGTTGCTGTAAAAATTTAATTTCCTATTTACAAAATGTCTCGAAACTACTTGAGACCGATACACAAGTTTGGTACGAAACCCTCAGACAAAACTTAGACACGCGATTATGTATTTCAAATGTCTATCGTCTTTGTCACGAAGGCGTCGTTAAGAAAATTATTACTATTATTATTATTTTTTTTTTCGCCCGAGGTAGAAAGAATCCCTCAGGCTCTAAGAAACTAAGCATAATTGTGTTTTACGGGTTCTCGTCTCCATCGTGTTGCATAAAGGACCCCTAAAGGCCGCGGCGTTATTGTTATTATTATTATTATTATTATTATTATTATTATTATTATTATTATTATTATTATTATTATTATTATTATTATTATTATTATTATTATTATTATTATTATTATTATTATTATTATTATTATTATTATTATTATAATTATTATTATTTTTAGTTATTTTTTTTATGCCCCCAGGTATACATGATCCCTCAGGGACTTAAACATTAATTAAGAACTGTTATTATTATTATTATAATAATAATTGTGATCATCATCATCATCATCATCATCATCATCATCATCATATCATCATCGTCATCATCATCATCATCATCATCATCATCATCATCATCATCATCATCATCATCATCATCATCATCATCATCATCGTTGTTGTTGTTGTTGTTGTTGTTGTTACAGGGCAATTATTAAGTGTCACTACCTAATGAATAAGCATCAGTCGTGAGTTAAGGACTTACGATTTACACAATGTACCTACACAATATCCGTCTCAAGAGAGGAGGCTCGAACTCATAACCTGTGCGTAGCAACGCGAGCACTCAATCAATTGCTAACAACATCTTTTGACCTCCACTTTGTCATACTTTTGTACTGTTCCGAGAAGCCATTTTAACTGTTAAGCTATTGTTTTGCATATCTATATAGCATCGGTTGAGTTCGTATTAAAGGTGTCTAAAGAGAGCGCTCTAAACAACCGCCTACCGCAGCTTTTCCCAATCTGGAGTCTAGAGGTGTCATAGGTTTTATGACATAATGGGTTAAAAAAGGTTTGAACCTGCTGATGATCACTACTGTGTTGAACCTTAAACTATTTTTAAGACTTAAAGTTGAAATAGTTGTAAACAAAGAACGTTGCTCTTCACTAACCAGAATAAAAATAATAGAAATTAAGGCCAGGTGCCTTTAATGGAAAGACTTTTATTAAGGGTGATATTATTTCTCTTATGTTTTCTGAAGCTATTCCAATCTGCACCGAGGCGGAAGCGACGTCATCGGTGATTGCCGCGGAGGCTCTTCAACTTCCGGTTCGTGATTTTTCCCACTACCCTTCAGGTCGCTGTGGGGTGGGAGGGTCAGGGTGTGGAGCGAGTCCTTCCCCAACACGTGACATCCGGAATGGATACGGAGGAGGAAGACAATGGTCACCAACCATGTCGTCTCAGATGGATGACTTTGACACGCTCTTTATCACGTCACTCTATCATCACAACGACACACAAGACCTGTCCTGGCACCCAGGTAGGAACCATGTGTGTGTGTCTCTGTCTCTCTCTCTCTCTCTCTCTCTCTCTCTCTCTCTCTCTCTCTCTCTCTCTCTCTCATCTCTCATATAGGGCGATTTTTATACTTAAAATAGGTGTTATTTTTGAACATAGTTCGTATTTCGTAATACAGTAGGTCTATTCTTGTGCGGTAGTCCTCGACATGGCTGAGTCGAACCTTAGAGGTTTTGATCGGCTTCTAGAGCGCCAGGTGTGGCTAGAAAAAGTGTTAGGTGATGTAGGTTAAACACGTTTTGTTCATTCACAAATCGTTTAGATACGATTTATATCTATGTTTTTGGTTTTCTATTAAACCTATCTGTACGAATTACACGACGAATGTCTATATGGATTATAACGTTTTCGGATTACATAGGCTACTGGATCATAGCATTAGACGATCTTTCGAATTATCAAAGTAGTTTGAATCATCTTCAAACAACAATAAATCGAAAGTTTCGATTCGAAACCCCTAGTAATAGTCAAAACAACATTCGGATTGGATCCACAGTTTAACGGCAGCTTATGACAACATAGGCCGTTGCCGCCGACAAAAGATTATTTTTGGCATATTACATGACAGTGGCGGAGTTATTTTTATTTCACCACAGTTTAACGTCGTCTTATGACATCAAAGGCCGTTGACGACAATACGGAAAATATACAATACAATCAGAACCATAAACTTATAGCATCCGAACGACACCATTAAAGGTGTCAAACGGAGCTTTACAATTTCACTATAATATTCAATATTTATTAAACATAAAGTATTTCATCTCATACTGTCTGTGATCATTATGTCCTGACAAATTTCATTAACTAACAAATCATTCATGTATTATAATTGATTAAGGTATTCCTTTAAACTGTTCATGTACATTAACCAAGCCATACCATTATGCAATATCGAAGAACTAAAGTTGAATGTTAGTAATATTGTAACATGAATATTCATTAACCAGTAAGTAATGTTTATAATTTTCTAACATTGGGTTCTTGTTATTATGACATAACACATTTTAAACAAAAATCAACAGTTGAAAATATGTTGTCTATGGATATTTCAGTAAACATCATTGCAACACAGTATTGCAATATTATGCAACATAGTAGCTACTCTGACATAGTAACCAAACCAAACCATTTGTAATATATAATACTGAAGAACCAAAGTTAAATAATAGTAACCAGCATTGCAACCAACATTGCAACCAACATTGCATAATAGTAATATGGCAATATAGATATTCATTAACCAATAATTAATATTAATAATTTTCCAACATCAGAATTTTTTTATAAATGTTATATGACATAACATATTTAAAAATTAACAATTGAAAAGATGTTATCTATGAGTGTTTTAGTAACCAAAATGTACACATACAACCTAAATTAAACTATAATAATCCAGTTACAACTTGTGAATCACAATAATGCATTATTTATTTCAAAAATATAAGTGTATTAATAAAAGACTAATTAAATATTTATAGTTATAACTAAGAAATAAAACTATAGTTATAACTATAGTTATAACTAAGAAATTAAACTATTCCCCAAAAAGTTCTGAACCAGCTGATGAATATATAGCGCTGGGTGTAGCTGTAAAAAAGGTGTCTAAGCAGCGCGCCGTAGCACACAGTTTAAAGCGACATCTTGTGGCTGGATTTGATTGCCGTTAATATCAACTTCACCAAAGCACAACTTGGGGATTTGTTAGTTACACTAATAGGTCGTCAAGATAGGTTCAAACATCTCCAAGAGAAGTTGTAAAACATCCTAATCCGGAGAAATTCGACGTGGAGATCCGCCTGGGCCTCGAACCCCCCAAAAGGTGGGTCCCAGAGGGCAGGTCAAGAATCTACACTATGATGCCTTTTTTGCTGGTCACCGGCGTTAGATTGTCTCTGTCTTCTTTTCTTTACCACATACGCTTGAAGACCACATTACTTCCAACTAGTGCTAAGTTATCGGATCGAGATTGGGAGTGGTACTACCAGGTAACAGTCATGGGTAGTTGGAGAAAACAGTTTAATGACATTTTATGGCAAAAATGAATATAGGAACAGTGAAAATTGTATAAATAAACAAAATAATTTTTGCCGACGTCAACAGCCTTTAGCACCTTTAAAACGGTGTTGGCCTTGTTTATAATCGTTACCGAACCGCCTCGGACTGTACTCTCTTCTCGCCTATACTATTAGCTGATATGACGATGTAACGTTTACACAGTATACCAATACTATGTGTGATGTGACAATTCACTTATATAGCTCCGTTTGCCATATACCAAAGTGCCGCTTGTATGATGAATACACTGTGGATTGGAAGATAAGACGGCGAGGGAGGCTATTGGCCATCCGCTCTCGTATGCTGAGGTTAAGAAAAATGAAGTCGCTAACACAGTCTTCATGCCCATGGCTGCCGCTCAGTCTATCTTAAGGGATGGCTTCTCTTTTGGTTCAAATATTTAACAACGTGTTGTGGCATGAAGAGCCGTTGTACTGAGATCGAGGGTCCGTAGGACATGCTTGTAGGTTGCGAGAAAATCCGTGTATTGCAGGCTGTCTGTTCTGCGCGGCAGTAGTTATTGCACTTCTGTCATTTTGTGTTCTCAAAAGTACATTGTTTAATTGCATAACATGTAAATGTACAGCGCAGTGCGTTTGTCAGGCGCTTCATTAAAGAAACGATATTATTATTATTAGTAGTAGTAGAAACACTCTAGTAACTGCATGCACGCATTCGTGCCTATATGACGAATATTACACTTAAAGAGGCATGGAATTATTTTTTAACCGTTCTTACCATTCGTATGGCATAATTAATGATAATAGAGCAATTGTTTTATGTGAACGTGGATTATAAACATAATTATATAGCTACGTAGGCCTACATGTACTAACTTCGCTTACAAGTAACACAGTAACTACGCATAAACCAAAGAAAGCGCCTAAATAAGTTGATAAGTACTAAGTAGCCTAAATAACAAGTAACTAAAGGAGTGAGCAAGTTAGTGGCGAGGGCACCGCGAAAACCTGTAACGTAAGCTGACTTGGTTTCTTCACTAAACTCAGGCAAAAAAGCGTATAGCATGGGTGAGTTGATTTCTACAAACAGGGTCTCTGTACAAGTGCAAGAATTATACCTTCACTTCATTATCTTTTCATTTAATTCCAAACCTGAAGTAGCCCTTTTGTCCCGGACTCTGACGTTCATCGATTATATTCCAGACAACTTCTTCGACACTAATAGCGCCGTGAATAAAGCTGTCTCTTATGCTAGCTTTATGAAAACAAGTTGTTAGAATCATTGATTTATGTTGTATGTAAGCAAAATGAGATCCAACCTTAAAAATATAAAACATTCAGAGTTATTTCGCTCTACGTTCAATGCAAGTTTTCAGCGCTCATAGCAAAGTTTGACTGACTAACTGAGCCTGCAATTCATGCTCTTGAGGAAAACGTTTCTTTAAGCTTCGATGATATGCACAGATTTTAAATTCGCAATTACATGTAGATGCTAGACACCTTTGAAACAGCTTCCAAAGTCTCGTTCTTACATAAATATCGGTTGATCAAGCAAAGTTTGACCGAGAAAGGGCCATGCTTAAACACCCGCAAATCATTTCTATGCAGATCTATATATTTGTATATTCACATATTATTTCACTAATTCGTCAATCAGGCATATTCTTAAAAATCAGTATTAGCGAGACCTGAGAAAGATATTTTCTACCGACGTCAACGACATGTATTAGCATTCTATTATACGATTTCAGTTTACACTAGCTATTTGTGGCTTGCATTGTACAGTTCTCTACTAATGAATATGCATGAAGACGTCGCGTCCCTTGCGTCATCATTCAATAGGGATGGCGAATTTAGTGTAGACTCTATTCCAGCTGTAATATGCCAAAATAATCTTTGTCGGCGGCATCGGCCTAAGTTGTCATAATAAGCTGCCGTTGAAACTGTGGATCCAATCCAACCCCACCACGAACAGTAAAAATGAATGTAATCGACTGTGGCCGACTCGTTAGAGCGCTCGACCTGTAACATCGGAGAGCACGGGTTCGATCCTCTTCCCCATAAGACGGTTACGTGTTTACGGACCTTGCTCAAATCCTTCACTCACCGTTGTTCAACGCCATCGATTGATGCTTGGTCGCTAGTTAGCGGCGCTTAATAAATGCGAAATATCTAATTAACCTTTTTTCGGTGAACTGCGATTCGTGTTCTCTTACCCGTTGGGCCTTTGCTCT
Organism: Aporrectodea caliginosa; assembly: GCA_020284085.1. Taxonomy (NCBI): domain Eukaryota; kingdom Metazoa; phylum Annelida; class Clitellata; order Crassiclitellata; family Lumbricidae; genus Aporrectodea; species Aporrectodea caliginosa. Next base: position 945,953 of record JACEVL010000062.1, read on the forward strand.
GTCTATCAATCTTTCCAACCACGAATGTTGTCAGAGAGTTTGGGTCTGCTCGTCGGGACTTCTCGATTGCAGCGCCACGGATCTGGAACGCCACTCTTCCGCCATCTGTGCGTGCCACTAAATAATGCTGTATGTGGTTACATGGTTTTCTCTCGACTCTTAAAGACGCACTTTTTTTCAGCTGTTTGATGGCCACGTGGTGTTGAGCGATTCTGTGAGACTCTTAAGTGGCGCTATATAAATGTCTTGTTACATTACATTACATATGTTTGATCCAACAAGTAATCTAGCTCTCGGCCGACCCGGACCGCTCCAATAAACACTTTGGATTTTTCTTTTCAACCTCTTTCTTATTCCAAGCGATTTTGCAATGACTACATGACGTCAGTGTGATTCTCCTTACAGATTTTATTTTGAAGTTATAGTTACAGTTATAGTTAATGGTTTTTATTTTAGTTATAGTTATAGTTATAGTTAGTATTATTTTTTAGTTATAGTTATAGTTATAGTTAATGGAGTTTTTATTTTAGTTAATTTTAGTTACTATTTAGTTACAATAATTAAGGTTATAAGCAAAATTGTGCGTATTAACACGCTGTTTCACAATATGCTCAGAGCTTTGAAAGCCTTTGAAGCATGGATGCATTCAGCTTAATGAATACACGAGTTTCCAAAGTTACTGACAAATTGCATGATAAAAATATCGCATTTTTTTCTTCTCATTTATGTCGAATCGTCCATATTGCACTTCCTATTTTTATTTTTGCATTAACGAAAATAAAGATGAATTTTCGTTAGTGTTATTTTCGTTATAGTTATAGTTATAGTTAATGATATTTTTAGTTATAGTTATAGTTATCGTTAACGAAATCATTTTATTTTCGTTAACGAACATTTTCGTTATCGTTATCGTTAACGAGAATCACACTGCATGACGTTGTGTTTGATAGAGTCGAAAGCTTTCTGGAAGTCCACAAAGTTGCTATAAACGAGCTTACGCTTGCCCTTCATGTTTTCTGCCATCAGTCTCAGGATTTTGTATCTGACGCGCAACACAGCTAGCCATTAATTTTCCATTTAGACACCTGTTTATAGTTTCTTTTAACGCTATATATAGCTCAATTCTTCTGGCGAGTTAAATATTTTCACGGCCTAAATTGTTACTAATATTATGCTTTACGAATAGTGAGAACTGTTGAAATGAACTTTTTCCTGTTGAAGTCAAAGGCCTTTGTTGTCATTCATTCATTCATTCATTCATTCATTCATTCATTCATTCATTCATTCATTCATTCATTCATTCAGAGCATTTATCAGAACAATTCAACTTCGACATGCATGTTAACAACATTGTCATTAAGGCTAGACAGTCAATGTATGCCCTCCGCGTTCTAACAGCACATGGGTTAAAGGGCCAATCTCTGTGTGATGTAACAAATGCTACCACAGTGTCGCGGATGCTCTATGCGGTCCCGGCGTGGTGGGGCTTTGTGGGGGTAGAGGGACGCTCTCGTCTTCAGGCAACTATACGGCGACTGGTCCGGTCTCGTTATCTACCGGAATCCTACCAAAGTTTCGAGCAACTTTGCCGAAAAGCAGACTCTGACCTCTTTTCTACCATCATCAGCAACCCTGCACATGTATTACATCAACTACTGCCTCCCGTGAAAACTGTTTCATACTCGCTACGCCCCAGAACCCACAATAGAATAATACCTAAGGCAAACTCTCTATCTCGTAAAACATTTGTCACACGGATGCTTTATACTTAATTTTTTTTTATTTGATGATCTTTGTACACAAAAATGCGGTTAGCAGTTGGTTTTTCAATAAAAGATATACTTACTTACTTACTTACTTACTTACTTACTTACTTACTTACTTACTTTGTGACTAGGTGCAGATTTGAACCCCACCCTATAATTAGATCGACAGTCGTCCAGCAGAATAACCACTAAACCATCGCGCGCCTTCATTTGAAATTCACGTTACTCCACGTAAACTCCAAACTTCTCCAAACTCCAAACTTCTAAAGCGCCACTCGAAAGCCAAGCGTAGGGCACAAGTTTATTCACGAGAGCTGGATTAGGTTAGATGACATTGGATTAGATTTGATTTGATTTGATTAGATTGAAGTTGGTTTAATTCAGTTCAGATGCATTGAATCCATTTAACTGACGATCACAAGATCGGTGATGTCAATGTCAACATCAGCGTCCACGAGATGTCCTTAAAATAAATAATGGAAATGATTAGACACCTTTTAAATGGCTTTCCATTCTGCTACTTATAATTAAATTAAATTTTTGATAGAGCTTGGCTGTAGTATGCCAAAAACTAATCTTTGTCGGCGGCAACGGCCTATGTTGTCATAAGCTGCCTGTAATATGCCAAAACTAATCTTTGTCGGCGGCAACGGCCTAAGTTGTCATAAGCTGCCGTTAAACTGTGGATCCAATCCAACCTTCAAGTTAACAGTAAAAATGAATGTGATCGACTGTGGCCGACTCGTTAGAGCGCTCGTCCTGTAACACGGAGAGCACGGGTTCGATCCTCTTCCACTAAGACGGTTACGTGTTTACGGACCTTGAGCAAGTAATTCACTCACCGTTGCTCAACGCCATCGATTAATGCTTGGTCACTAGGTATACTGGCGCTCAATAAACGCGTGATACTAATTAACCTTGTTTTAGTGAAATGAGATTCATTTTCTCTTATCCTTTGCTCTGTCTATCAATCTTTCCAACCACGAATGTTGTCAGAGAGTTTGGATCTGCATTTCTTCAGCCAACAATTAATCGAACTCTCGGCAGCCTCAGACCGCTCCCATAAACACTTTGGATCATTCATGTGTCAGCCTCTTTCCTATTCTAAGCGATTTTTGCAATGACTATTATGACGTCGTGTTTGATAGAGCTACAAGCTTTCTGGAAGTCCACAACGTTGCTATAAACGAGTCACGCTTGCCCTTCATGTTTCTGCCATCAGACTCAGGATTTTGGATCTGACGCGCAACACGGCTAACAACTAATTTTCACTTTAGACACCTGTTTATAGTTTCTTTTAACGCTATATATAGCTCAATTCTTCTGGCGCGTTAAATATTTTCAGCGTCTAAATTGTTACCAATATTATGCTTTACGAATAGTGAGAACTGTTGAAATGAACTTTTTCCTGTTGAAGTCAAAGGCCTTTCTTGTCATTCATTCATTCATTCATTCATTCATTCATTCAGAGCATTTATATAGCGCCCCTTCAAGAAACTACTGAGGAGCGCTCCCAGCCCAGCCACGATTAAAGAACAAAGACTTGAGAGACTTGTAGAACCCTGTCGTATGGCTCACAAGTAAAGAGCGGAGATTAAGTCTTCTGTCATTTGTGTTCTTGTGCATTGTTTCAATTGCATAACTGTAAACTGTACCGGTTGCGATGTGTTAACTGGATTGTTTCAATAAAGAAATTATTATTATTATTATTATTATTATTATTATTATTATTATTATTATTATTATTATTATTATTATTATTATTATTATTATTATTATTATTATTATTATTATTATTATTATTATTATTATTATTATTATTATTATTAAGTTGTCGCTAAACTGTTGGATATAGAATTACCATGCACTACTCGAACACTCGAAGGGTGGTGCCAGTCCGAAGCATGAATAAGAAGTATAAGAAAAGAGGAATCCCTTAAACACCTCTGTCAAGTCTTATGCTCGTTCTATAAGAGGAGAGTGTAATAATTAAAAACTGCTCAAGACGTAAGAATAATTCGTTGTAAAAATTAAGCCATATGTAATGTAATGTAACAAAACATTTATAAAGCGCCACTAAGGAGTCTCTCAGAAGCGCTCAACACGTGGCCATCAAACAGCTGAAAAAATGCGTCTTTAAGAGTTTGAATAATTAATCAAACTCTCGGTTGACCCGGACCGCTCCAATAAAAACTTTGGACCATTCGGTGGCGCGTTGGAAAACATAGACGGCTTGGCTCTGCATGGTATCGCCATCGGGGAGTTTTCAGCCTGAAGCTTGTTTTGAGAGTGTGTTAACGCAAAAGGTATAATATGGGGCGGGGGTCCGGTGGCGCGTTGGATAACAGCTGGCGAAGAGAGCGAGAGGTACCGAGTTCGAGCCCCGTAGGGCGGATTTGCTTTGTAGGCTGCTATTAGCGCCGTGTATTACAGGCTGTCTGTTCTGTTAGTAGTTAACTAGTTAAGATTGTTTCAATTGCAATAACATTTAAATCTTAACTACTAACAGAACAGACAGCCTGCAACGGCGCGATGCTATGTCAATAGGGGCCCGATAGCGCATTGATAACACGCTGGCACAGAGACCGAGAGGTACCGAGTTCGAGCCCCCGTTGGGCGGATTTGCTTTGTAGGCTGCTATTAGCGCCGTTGTATTGCAGGCTGTCTGTTCTGTTAGTAGTTAAGATTTAAACTTGTTAACATGTAAATGTACAGCGCAGTGCGTTTGTCAGGCGCTTCAATAAAGAAAAAGATTATTATTATTATTATTATTATTATTATTATTATTATTATTATTATTATTATTATTATTATTATTATTATTATTACTACTACTACATCCATTGTTGGTCTATAGGCCTATCCCTTTGAGTTTCCCAAAGGCAACATTAGCCTACCCAATGTTTAGCTTTGCTTCCATGTCACAATTGGTGTCCGCTATTACCAAACAACCGAGGTGACAGAATTCATCCACAGATTCAACCTCTCCCAACCCAACGGTGAGCGCTGTTCAAAATTATTCCACACCTCTTTTAAGTGTAATAATCGCCCTATATGAGAAAGCGATGGAACGGTTCTGTAATAAGAATCTCGTCACAATTATGGTTACATAAAACGTTCTGGTTAACCTTTAAAGTAAACCAACCCCACGGTCACACAACGAATAAAGCCAACAGTTGAGGCTGCTTTAAGACTTCAAGACTACGCTGGATAGACAGTACAAAGGAGTACATAACATCACTTGAACTGACACTAAGAGGAGCAATGGACTCGACAAATGAACAAGGACAATTGAGGTCATTTATTCGTACCCATCATCGCCAAATGGCTGACGTCAGGAACTGATGATGATGATGAGGACTTGTGGATCCGCAACATATGAGCGCGGGAGCAAGTAAGGCCACCGAAAAGATCCTCAATCGCCACGGACAAGAGCGTTTATGGGCACAAAAGAGCATAAAATATGACTACCACCAAAAAGAACATAATATGACCACGAGAAATCGCTTTAATGGCTTTGGAAAGAGCCTATATGGCCACTGAAAGAGCCTAAATAGCCAATGGAAAAGAGTCTTAATGGCCACCGAAGGAGCCACAATGGCCACTGAACAGAACCCAAAACGACCAAATTATAGACATATTTTACCTTTATTAGGAAGAAACTGAAATGAAAATAAGAAGTTCAAAAAGATGTCGATGCGTTAGTTATATATACCAGCGCGATTACAGAATTTCTTTCGACTGAATTTGTCTCTGGTAACATCATGAAATCGGAAGCCTTTAATATTATTATACGCATGCAAACCAAAGGCGACCTGCATGGAAACAATGATCCACAATCAAGAAACTTAACTGATAAAGTCTGATATATACACTTAATTTTACAAAGCCTATAAGGTAAAGCGCTATGTTGGGACACCTTTAAAATGTTGCCTAACAACGTTATATAAATGGACATGGTAAGAGCGCTAGTAAGAGTGGCGTTCTTTTAAGACACCGTTAAAATGGTATCAACTGTTGCTATATGGGCGTGGGAAACGAACTTCATTTAATTCTAACTTCAATTCGTTCGAACTCCAGACATAAACCAATTTGGTTTGATCTGTTAGCTCAGAGCAATATAATAATAATAAATAATAATATTCTTTATTGAAACAATCCGGTTGACAAACCGCAACCGGTTACAGTGTACAGTTATGCAATTGAAACAATTCACAAGAGCACAAATGACAGAAGACATGAATCTTAACTACTAACAGAACAGACAGTACACGGCGCTAATAGCAGTACAAAGCATTCCACCCACGGAATCGATCTCGGTACCTCTCGCTCTCTATGCCAGTTTTATCCAATGCTCTATCGGGCCCCCCATATGCTTGCCAACAAGTATTTGCTTCTGTTTTATGGGTCTGTTTAACAACGGCCTCTTGCTTTTATATTCTAAACAATCACTTAATTATCTTGTTTTAGTCATTTTATTCCTATACTGCATGGCTTCACTACACTTATCGTTCCAAATAAAGTAAAGGTTTAAGAAATTTAAACCTCTAGACACAAATTGTAAAAATAGCGTCCTCTCGTACCGGTATCCAATGCTCAAATCAACAACCGAAAACAACTTCCATTGCATCACTGCAACAAAGATCTGAAAGTCAATCTGAGATGCATTCCAAAACCTTCATCTGTAGGCTATCGCAACTCTAAAGATTTCTGTTTAAGGCTCTGAATGCTCGCCCTTTAGTCTCTCGTGAAGAATGCGAAGAAGAGAGCCGCATTGCAGCGGATGGAGACTTGGAAAATTGTTTATCCTTATAATAATATATAATATATAATCTTTTCTTGTTGAAGCGCCTGACAAACGCACTGCGCTGTACATTTACATGTTAGGCAAATTGAAACAATTCAAAAGAACACAAATGACAGAAGACATTAATCTTAACTACTAACAGAACAGACAGCCTGCAATACACGGCGCTAATAGAAGCCTACAAAGCATGTCCGTCCTACGGGGCTCGATCTCGGTACCTCTCGCTCTCTATGCCAGTGTGTTATCCAATGCGCTAAGGGACCGATCTTCTGGATACTGACCATCGGTTGGTGGCTTTTGCAATAGACACGACGAAATAGAAGTTACTAATAACAATGACAATTAAGCAAACGAATTCCAGGCTTTGGATGGATCCAGAATTAACCGCATCATATGGCACGACAGCCGTGGCAGAAATTATTTTGGTGAATTTTCGGCTGAATTTTTTTTCTGATATATAGCACCGCGACTCTTAAAAACAACGATGAACGCGCTTCTTCTATATAATATATAGCATTTTGGATAACGTTTTTAAGGTGTGTTAAACTGGGATTGCATTATCGTGTTTTCAACGGTAGGATCTGTATAACGACGCTTCGCCATGGCGATGATGACTAACCTCGCCCTCCTACTTTACCCAGGATTAAGACTGGCACCGCAAAGATAAATCTGATAAAAGGTGCCATTGACACGGCTCTATAACAAGTAAAAATTATTGGTATATCGGTTTAAGCTGGGAAGTTAACGGTAAGTCACGTGATGCCCTTGACCAATTTCCTCGACCTTGGCAATCGTCCATAACCAGTTTAAGCCCTAAATAACGTCGTATACCGACCCAATCCCATTCAACCTGACCCAATTATTCTCTTACCTTCAGATTGGTGTACGGTTGTTGATAAGTGGATGCCCTCTGCTTAGCTTTAAATCAGCGCTTTTGAAATTTGAAGTTTACGAATACGATTACGATAATTTATTTATTATATTATATTAATTTATTTCTCATCCTTCGAATGCAATTATCGAGAGCTCTTCCAAGCAAGTACCTGGTAATTCACAAGATGTTCAACGATGGCTACTACAACAATATTTTTAGACACCTTAGAAACGTTCAGTATGTGCACTATATATAATCTTTTGCTTCGATTTAAGTTGAATTGAATTGAAAGAACTGATGTGAGAAAATTTTAAATATTACCTATTGGTAAATGAATTCTGTTATTACGATATTATTGTTATTCAACTTTGGTTCTTCAATATAAGATATGATTTGGTTTGGTTACTGTATTACAATAGCTACTATGTTGCATAATATTCAGTAATGTGTTATAATAAGAGATCTGTTATTATAATTTTAATGTATTGAAACTATACTTTAAACAATTATAATACATGTATGCTATGTTACTGAATGAACTTGTATTGCATGTATAGTGTGTTAGATACATGAACAGTTTAAAATAGTACTTCGAAATTTTTTTATATGGATCAATGCTGCATAGTCGTGTGAACTCGACCCTCTTCCCCCATTTGTCATGGTTAACATTTTAGATGATTTAGCTCCTTTTCTGGTTTATGTATTTAACAGGTCGCTCACTGAAGGTTATCTCCCTGCCTCCCAAAAGCGGGCCATCGTTTTCCCAACTCTGAAGAAACAAAATCTAGACCAAAATGCCTGTCAAAATTACCGTCCCATTTCCAATCTTTCGTTCCTCTCGAAGACCCTTGAGAGACTAGTTTCACTTCAGCTTCTCCCCTACTTTGAGCAAGTTGGACTTCTGCCGGTGTCACGAAATAGATTATCCCCCATTAGAATTATATCCCCTTAGCGAAATGAAGTATCCGGCCGGATGAATCTGAACGTGAAGGACTATCCCCCTCGTGCGAAAGTATCCCCCATGAGTCGTACGAAATCATCCCCCCTTCAAAAAGTATCCCCTGCAAATTAATTACAAATTGGGCTGTTTAAGTAAATTTATAACCATAGTTGGTAAAACGGTTAAACCTTAAAACTGAATCATAAACGAAAAATGTAGTCTTCAACAACAACAAATAAAAACGGAAAAACGGGACAAAAGAAACTAGAAAATAATTTAACTCTATTACATCTTGTACTGCATTTTGAAAGTATAAACTGTATTCAAACAATTTAATTTTAATCAGCAAACAACCCAATTAAGTAACATTAATCTACAACAATTATTTTATTTTTATATGTTTTGTTTAATAAGAAATTGAGAAATTAAAATTTGAAATCTTTCCTAATTTAAATTGTAAGCATAAGTCCACACAGGCTAAGTCCATGCTGACTAACATAAACTAACATAATTATTAAAAACTAAACTTTGTGAGTATAGAGTGTAGACTAGCTTACTTTATTAAAACTTGTAGGCCTACTTACAATTTTTACTTATATAAAACTTGATAAAAATTATGGAGAAATATAAGTCAGTTTATCAGTCAATCGGAGATTACTGTATATAAAGACAACATTTCGCATATTTGGATAACTTAGAAATTCAAATAACTTTTATAAATTTTATTTCTGGTACTGTGCTATATATTTATGAAATGATGACATTAAATAGTGACGTAGTTATCTGAATCCTTGAAAGTACGGAGACAACGTACGGGATTTCAGACAAAATGCAATTAAGACACAGTGTCATGAAAAGGGACTAAAGTGCTAATTAGGTGACTTGGTAGCGCGCGCTTGATATCGGTCGTTTCGTATCTATGGGTACACCAGCAAAGTCATTGAAGCCATCTGAGGCAACGAGCCAACTTCAAAGGCTCTTGTGTTCTGTGTGCTCTTGTAATCTCACTTTAATTAAGCAATGCTCTCAAAGTTAATCCATTCGCATAATAAGTTCTTAAGGCGATGGAAGACTTAGTGTCTAAACGAAGGAAGATAAATATCAGCAGTCACAAACGACAGTGTACTTATAAGGGAATAAAGTGCTAATTAGGTGACTTGGTAGCGCGCGCTGGATATCGGTCGTTTCGTACCAGCAATGTCATTGAAGCCATTTGAGGCAACGAATCAACATCAAGGGCTCTTGTGTTCTGTGTGCTCTTGTAATCTCACGTTAATTAAGCAATGCCTCAGAGTTAGTCCATTCGCATAATTAGTTGCGTGAAGGTCTTGATGCGATGGAAATATCAGCAGTCATTCTTCCTTCTTTTAAACGACACGAACTTCGGAGATGGAAGAGTCCAGACCAGAAGAAAATTTGCTCGGGACCTCTGGAAGCAATGCCCTCACGCCACTGGAAGAGTGGCTCAGGTATTGTATTTGTATCTATCAATTTATATAGTGTCTCTCGCAGTGCACACCGATCAGTGGCGCTCAAGTGGGTATGGTCCGCAGTGCAATGCCATAGTGGTGTCACTGAGTGAAAAGATTTATACGCAAAAGAGAAACAAGCTGACTTTAACAACTTTTGCACAAAAGTACATCCAAAGCAGCAAACATTAAGAATGAATTTAAAAAGCATGATTAACTAATGAAATGTGGTGTGCACTGCTTGATTTCAGTTCTATAAACAGTATACGTCAAAAAGTATACGCCCTCATTAAGCCGTTAAGCAGGTGAACTGAATTTATGATCTGAAAGAGCGCATTCACTTTAGTGGAACAGTGCTTCAAAGTTAACATTTAAAAATGGACTTTTGAACTAGAAGGCTCATCTACAATTCTACAGTCACTTGTTTTAAATATTTCTGGCTTTGGATTTTGATTAAAATATATATTCATAAATTATACGCATTAAAAAAAAATAATACCGTATACCTGTGCATTTTTATCCCCCTGGGGATGATTTCACATGATGGGAGATAGAAATGGTTTATCCCCCGGATACTCTATACCGGTATAGTCCATCCGGGGGATAAATTCATTCATCCCCCCGATAGTCCTAGGACGGATACTCTATTTCGTGATACCGGCAGCCCAATCTGGATTCAGGGGTCACCATTCCACTGAAACTGCTCTCTTTATCTCTTCTGTCGGATATATATTTAGCCATTGACCAGTCTCACCTCTCTCTCTCTCTCTCTCTCTCTCTCTCTCTCTTTTGCACTGTCTCTCTCTTCTGCTTTTGATATGGTGGATCACGAGATTCTGCTTCAGCGATTACAGTTATCCTGTGGCCTTTCTGATATTCCCTCCTTTGGTTTAAATCCTACCTCACTGACCGCACGCAGATGGTTGTCCTTGGAGACTCCAGGACTGAGTGGGTTGGGGTTAAATTTGGTGTCCCTCAGGGTTCGGTACTTGGACCCATCCTTTACATTCTTTTTACTGCCAACATCTCGCTCTTTTTTTCTAAACACAGGGCAAATGGCCATCTTTATGCAGATGATACCCAAGCTTTCGTTTATGGTCCATCATCTGATCAACTACCCCTAGTCGGTTCTATTGATTGTCTTGCTTCTGATCTTCACTACTGGATGTCGACCAACCGACTCTGCCTAAATGCTACGAAGCAGGGCTTTTTCAGGAATTTTTAGAACTGCATAACCTCTTTAAAAAGTTGACGACTGGAGGGGGAGTAGTCACCAAAAAGTTTGACGACCGGGGTAACGACACTTTCCTCAATTTTTCACTGCACAAAATTGCTTTTACAGTTGCACAAATTCATTTCCAACTGCACATTTTGTGTAGAACTGCACGCTAAAAGCCCTGCTACGAAGACTCAGTTGATCTGGTTTGGGACTAGACAACAGCTTTCCAAACTTGACTTTCAATTGCTGACCGAGAAATTCCCTGCTTACACATACTCTTCTAGTGTCCGTGACCTGGGTGTCACGCTTGACTCCTCCCTCACATTCACGGAGCACATATCTAACCTGACTCGCTCCTGCTTCTTTCAACTGAGGCGTCTCAGAGCCATCAGACGATCGGTCTCTCCTTCTGTCTTTACCACCATAGTTCATGCCTTTATCTGTTCCCGACTTGACTACTGCAACTCACTTCTTATGGGCCTCCCGAAACAGCGTCTTTCTCCCCTTCAATCGGTCTTAAATGCTTCAGCTAGGCTCATAGCCCGACTCCCTCGCTTTTCGCATATCTCTATATATATGCTTGATGTCTTGCACTGGCTTCCTATCACTGCGCGCATCCATTATAAGATCCCTCTTTCTAGTCTCAAAGGCGCAGCTGAGCAGTGCCCCAAAGTATCTTTCTGACTATATGCGAAAGCCGTTATCCGCGGCCTAATCCCGTTCCTTGCGCTCTGCTGATTGGCTAGATCTTTTGTTCCTAGGACTAGGACTGCCTTGGCTCAACGCCGGGCATTTGCTGTGGTTGGTCCTTCTACTTGGAATAATCTTCCCCTCATTAAAGGCTAAACTAATGACTAGTTTTTCCTATTTGGTCTCTCGTTCTTTAAAGACGTTTCTTTTCCCCGGGGTTTTCGTGCTGAGAGCGCTTCTGAATAGTTATTCTGAGAGAGGCGCTATATAAATGCTTAGATACAATACAATACAATACAATACAATACAATACAATACAATACAATACAATAGTTACATAACATTGTTTAATTTGCATGGAATCTTTTGTCAGAATATAGAAATCATAGACAGAATAAGATGAACTACCTTACGTTACAAAAATATTGAATATTAATGAAATTGTAAAGCTCTGTTTGACACATTTGAAGGTGTCATTCGGATGCTATAAGTTTCTTGTAATCATTGAATTGTATCTTTCCTGTATTGTCGTCAACGGTCTTTGGTGTCATAAGACGACGTTAAACGTTGGAATAAATAAAAAATTAAGTTGAATTCCAGATTGCACTTATCAGTGGGGTTTTAAGAGAACAGTAAAATCGTAATCGAAAGCTCCAGATTGCTAAAGCTTTACTCTAAAGTTAAGCACAGGGCTCAAAATCATTCATCAACGCTGCGTCATGTCAGAGAGGTTGTCCGCAGATCGATGTGTAATTGAGGTCGGAGTCCAGGTGCCAGGGAGACCAGAGAGAGAGGGGGGTAGAGGAGCTGCTAAGGCGTGTTTCGTTGAGGACGAGAACCCCTGGAAGACGGAGGATCGGAAGGGTTAGAGTAGGAATTAGTCTGGGTTTGGTAATTCTAGGCTGCAATTACGACAATTAATCAGTTCAGATCAGGTCGCTTTAGATTAGATTAGTAAAGATGAGATTAGATTAGCTTAGATTCCATCAGATCAGATTTGATTAGATTAGCATAACTGATCTTAGCTTATCTTAGATTAGATTATAATCTTCCGCATGCATTCTTCTGTCCACTAATCTGACGTTATCTAAAATAATTATTTTAGATAACGTCAGATTAGTGGAGCAGAAGATCAGCACGGACGCGGGATCGATTCCCGCTACCCTCCTAAAGGTCGACTCAGCCGTTCATTCGCCAGAGGGCGGTGGTAAAATGAGATGTAGGACGTGATGGGCGCCTTGCGTGGCTGCCGTGTACAGTTAAATTCTACAACAATAATAACTCGTGATCATCCGTTCATGCTATGAATTGCAATCACACTGCGGTATGTCAGTTTGAAAATAATATTAAACCGTTTTGATTAGCTTAGCTTAGCTTAGCTTAGCTAAGATTGGATTAGCTGAGATTCACTTAACCCTGATTCTTCATTCCATTGCACCTGTAAAGTGTGGCTCTGCGTCCGTTAACTACATGCTGGTCACTCTGTTTCGTTTTTCATTACCCTTAAGACTCTCCAGTTCGACCGGGGTAAAGCTGGGAGCGCTTCTGAATAGGCATTCATGAATGGGCGTTTTATGAATTCGCTTTAATAATAATAATAATATTATTATTATTATTATTATTATTATTATTATTATTATTATTATTATTATTATTATTATTATTTTAATTATTAAGTGCTGAGTATTTCAAAGTTTTAAGCCAAACTTGCATGCTTGGCATTTAAACACCTTTAAACTGCTTTAAACTTTCGTTATAATAAGTCGTAATCAGCAGCTATTGCACAATATCTATCGTGTAGTCCTAGTGGAGAATGCAACAGAGCGGTAAAACATTGTATTGTAAAATTACGAGAACTACTTTCATAGATCTGAATATTGCGACCTCTCTCGCCCTCTGGCAATTACGTCAGGTGCCACCAACAGTTGGCATTGGGTAGATTAGGCTGAAATGAAAAAAATAATTGATATCTCCTTATTTCGCTACTATTTCCACTGTTGGGTCAACTAGTGCAAAAAATAATACCACTACAGCAACGACGACAACAACGACAACAACATCAACTACTACTACCACCACCGCCAACTCAACCACCACCACCAGACCACCACCAGATCACACCAACACCACCACCACCATCACCACCACCACCACCGTCTGGTCGTTTGCCATCTTCTCTGGTGAGGCCCAACTGTTCCTTCTGAGAAGGGACCTTCCAAACGATCTCCATATGATGTCGTTCGACATGTTGTGCCGTGGTTGTCTGCCAGAGTTTTTCTGCAGGCCAGACATTGGAGTCCTCTGGCGTCGACTCTCTCGCCACAGTGACACAAATGTCCCTCGCATAGTGTTGCTCCTGATGAACATGTTGTACACTAGAGCGTAGAGAATGTACGTCTAAGAATAGGAAGCAAAGGTGTCACACAAAACAAACAGCTTACGGCGACAGTATAAACGTAGATGACATATCTGAATGAAGCTCCCTCTGGCTGTGTGATCTGAAGAAGCATTTGAAACTTACTATTGCACAAGATATCTGGGTCCTTGTCTTCCCATTGATCATTAGTAAGTAAGTAGGGACCCTGGGCAAGTCCTTCACTCGCAATTGCTCATGCGCTTCGGCGTGAAACTCCGATTCAGTGTCCGCGCTGTAGTCGGGAGCGCCTCTGAGTAGAAATCTTGAAGGGGCGCTTTAACAAGTGCTCATACATATATACATACATAAGTAGGTGTATTCTTTACTAAACAACTGCAAAAACGTAATTTGGTTCTCATGCATTGAATGTAATATAACAGTTATAATTATAATGGTGCTTTCGAATCTTTTGTCTAATAGTGATAAGATCATGCCGTTCTCTAACTTCAGATCACGCCGACCATAACTATAACTAAAAATAAAGTAATGAGCCACCGTGTCCCATGCTTATATAGCATTGCTGGACTATATTTTAAAGGTGTCTATAGAAAGCGCTATATTCAATCTATTGCGCGTGCCTTCAATCCCCTGCCGCGTCCCATGCTTATATAAAACCGTATGACAACATTTTAAAGGTTTCTAATGAGGACGCTCTAACCTATTGCACAATGCCTTCATGCATCGCAGTTATATAATTATCGTTGCTACAATAAGGTCAATGTAAAATATCTGCTGTTGTTGTACATTAAATTTTTTATCTGATTGTGAAAAGGTCATGACCTCTAAGTTGTCTGACCGGAGGTCATGCTAATCGTATATCAATGAAGATAAAACAATGGCAAAAGCATTTGTAAGTCTTTGTATTTATCCTTCTTTTTGCAAGAAATGAGTTGTTTAAGATTTGGTTTCAGAATTTCTAAAGCATTGAGATTTGGCAAACCACAGTACCTAAAATCAGTCATCGTTCCTCAGACTTATCATTAGTCAATTATTATTATACCAACGTTTAACGTCGTCTTATGACACCAAAGGCCGTTGACGACAATACAAAAAGATACAATTCAATGATTACAAGAAACTTATAGCGTCCGAATGACTCCATCAAATGTGTCAAACAGAGCTTTACAATTTCACTAATATTCAATATTTTAGTAACACAAAGTAGTTCATCTTATTCTGTCTATGATTCCCATATTCATATTATTAGTCAATTAAGTTATTATTATAACCACAGTTTAACGTCGTCTTATGACATCAAAGGCCGTTGACGACAATGCAGAAAATATACAATACAATCATAACCAGAAACTTATAGCATCCGAACGACACCATTAAAGGTGTCAAACGGAGCTTTACAAATTTCACTATTATTCAATATTTTTGCAACATAAAGTAGTTCATCTCATACTATCTATGATTATTATGTACTGACAAATTTCATTAACTAACAAAGCATACATGTATTATAATTGATTAAGGTATTCTTTTAAACTGTTCATGTATCTTACAAAAACACTATAATAAAAATGTTCATTAACCAAAGAAGTATACATGTATTATAATTGTTTAAAGTAGGCCTATTCTTTTAAACTGTTCATGTATCTAACATACATAATAAAAATTCCATTAACCAACAAAGCATATTATAATTGTTAAAAGTACTCAAAAAAAAAGTAGTCAATTAAGTCTTCTGGTTATGTATATATATATATATATTCGTTGACAACGCTTTAAAAGGCGTGCTACATGCTCCAGCTTCGCTTAAAATGTATAATATGCTGAACACTGTGCCCATCATTTTATCATTTTAGGTATTGAGAATAGTAACTGTTGTTAAGCCAGAGTAATTTCAGTCGACGTCAACGGCCTTTGTTGCAATAAGTTATCGCTAAACTCAGGCTTCAAAGGCGGTGTTTCGATCAGGGTCGCCAGTTCGTCGCGAAAAGAGCGACTTGGGCTACTTTCAATGCGCTCTCGACAACAAATTTTACTCGCAACCTCGCGATATTTGGGCTACTTTTGAATTGTCCCGCGGTCGCTACGGCGACATTTTGAATTCTTATAAATTGACGACAGTAGGTTACTATGTTACTGTTACTAGCTACTAGTTTTATATAGCGCTGCTTCCTTAATAATAAATGCATGCTCTAATGAGTACGAACTAGTCTACGGTAAACACTGGCCAGTCTTACCATCTAAGGGGCCCGATAGCGCATCGGATAACACGCTGGCATAGAGAGCGAGAGGTACCGAAATTGATATCTTTAGGCGGACATGCTTTGTAGGCTGTTATTAGCGCCGTGTATTCCAGTCGCATGATTATAATATTACTAGCAGTTTTTACCCGGCGTTCGCCCAGGTTTTTCCCAGGCGTAATTTGTAACGGCTGCAAATAAAGGCTACTTAGTTACTTACTATATTTGATGATGGGCTTCAAATATTTAAGAACATGTCCATATTATCTGAACGGAAACGATATTTAGAGGTGAAAGTAGTTGCTTTGCCCGTGTACTGCACGGGTTATCTCTACCTTATAAATTATAGGCGTATTATTTGTTCCCGGGCTAAATAATTATAATAGACTAAGCTCGGTCGTTTTTCTATAACCTATTTTCTATTATAGACGTATTATTTGTTCCCCGGGCTAAATATAATAGACGAAGTTCGGCCGTTATTGCGATTGTAATTTTTCGGAGCGACCCGCGTCTTTTAACGAAAGCGCCTGATTTGAAAATTAAGCCCGCGTGACGTAAGATTGCATATTTAACCCGCGTGACGTTGACAAATGGCCATACTATGGCCGGTAATAAGATAGCCTCGTCGAAACAGTTGGAAATTTAAAATGTCCATATATCGGCGTTTAAATAAAATTGCGAGCTGAAAATAGTCGCGATGACCTAGACGTGGCGTAATAATGTTTTGTAAAATTTTGTAAATCGCTAAAGCGTTCCGTTTCGGAGCCTTTAGACAACGGACAAACATACAAACAAACGAACATACAAACAAACGGAAGGACAACGTAAACAGACTTCGCCTTATAATATAGATATCTTGACTACATGTAACTTGTGTCTAAAGATGAAAACGACTTCACAGTTAGTCGGTTGTCGCGTCCCACTCTTATATAGCTCCGGTTGATAGCGGTTAAAGGTGTCTAGTGTGAGCGCTCTAATCCATTGCGTTGCGCATTCATGAATCATAGTAATCTATCGCGTTCAAGATAATGTCCACATGAAATCTTTGCTGTTTGAGTACACTCAAATACTTGTCGAAATGTGAAAAAGGTAGTATCGCTGTCCGGAGGTCATACTAATCGTAGTATATTTATGAATAATTCTCATCTTATATTAGTAAAATTGCGCATACAGTTCATAATATGAGAAACACGCAAGATTACAAAGTATATACGCCAGAACAAACACTCGTAAAATGTATGTTAGATATCAGGGCCCAGTCCTATGGAATACTTCCGCCCAGTATCCGAAACTCATTATGTTGCAGACATTTAAGATATTCCTTAAGTGCACAAACAGTGGAGCATATAGTATTGTCTTTAAGTTAAGATGAGTTAAGATGACTGTTACTTACTATAGTACTAACACAGTATGTATGTATGAACAGTTCTTATTATCGTTGTTTTCCATAGAACATACTTGTGCATTAAATGTGTGCATGGACAGACCTCTATAATCGTTGTTATTTAAACGCAGTATCCGTCATCTTTCATTCACTTCATTTGTTATAAATAGGCCCCTTCTGCGCAGGACTAGTCCCTTCTGGGTGCTCAGTGTTCTCAACCTGACAATAATATTATGTTGATTAAGTCTATGAAGCATGTCTTATGCCTTCTTTGCAACAAAGGATTTGTTTCAAATTTTAGCTCAGAATTTCTAAAGCAATGAACTCTGGCCAGCTACAATACTTAAATCAGTCCTGGTCCCCAGATTTATCAATATTCAACGAGTCCATCTGATTATCTTTCTCTGGTTATACTAAACCAAGAACTGTTCTTTGTGAACGAGCTTTTTCTGTTGCTGGACCTACTTTTTGGAACTCTCTTCCTGTGTCTCTGCGCTCTGCTCAGTCGCTTGGGTCATTTTGTTCTCGGCTGAAAACTTACCTCTTTCAAATTGCTTATCCACCGTAGGCTGTCTCTCTGTCTCTTACGGACTGAACTTCCGGATGTTGACCTGAATACGGATTGGTTTTGCTGCGCCATCGGTGGTGGCCTCGTGCATTAGACACCTGCGCAATAGAAGTTACCTATTACTATTACAATTACACTTATATAAGAATGCGAATTCCAAGGTTTTCGATGGATATATCCGAATGGATAATATTCAACAAAAGTCATTGACATCGACGCAAATACTTAGGCCAAATAGAGCCTTAATAAACGTTTTAAAGGTGTCTTAAACTGGTATTGCATTATCGTGTTTTCTTCGCTAGTGTTTGTTTAACGGCCTGTGCCCTGACGATGATGACTAACATTGGCCAACTCCTTTATTAGGGCTTGGGACTGGCACCTTAAAATAAATCTGTTGTATGGAGTCATATTGACATGGCTCTGTTAGCATGCAAAAGAATTGGTACATCGGTATAAGCTGAGAAGTAAACGGCAAGTCCTGCGATGCCCTTGGCCCATATCCTCGACCTTAATTGGCAATCATCCATTGCCAGTGTAGGCTCCTTAATCCTGCCGTACACCGACCTAATCCGAAACAACCTGACCCAATTTGTTTAAGCGCTTGTCGATAAAAGGATGCCCTGTTCTCAGCTTTTAAGTTGAGCTGTAAATAGTTTACGATTACGGTTGCGCTAGACAATATTTTTCTGATCGCTCGAATGACTATATTATAACATTGGCCAACTCCTTTATTCGGGCTTGGGACTGGCACCTTAAAATAAATCTGTTGTAAGATCTCGATAGATCTTTCATGCAAGTAATTCACAAGATGTTAAGCGATGGATATAAAACAATCTATTTAGACACCTTAAGAACGTTGACAAAACACGCTATATATTTTATCTGCGCTAAAATTTCGTATATATCGAAAGCAGTCAAAGCACTCTGATTTGATACTATGAGAATACGCAATGGCAATACGCAGCGCTCGTGAATAAGCTGATGCCCCAATCATCGATTTAAGTAGCGTGTAATAAAGTACTGGAGTTTACGATTACGATTACGAGTGGGATCTTCTCTGGTTGGTATTCGTGTGGCGTAAAAGCAGGAATGGATCGCAGTCCCTTTGAGGTCCACTCTGTTGCACGGAGGCTTAAGTTTTTATTTAGTTATAGGATTTTAAGAGAATAGTAAAATCGTAATCGAAAACTCCAGATTGCTAGAGCGCTACTCTAAAGCGAAGCGCAGGGCGCCAACTTATTCACGAGCGCTGCGTCGTATCAGATTGGCTGTCCAGAGGTCGATGGCATTTGGAGATTAAATCCAGTTGCCAGAGAGACCAGATAGAGAGAAGGTAGAGTGGCTGCAAAGGCGGGTTTGACATAAGGACGAGAAAGCTTGAAAGGCGAAGGATTGGTTGGATTAGGGTAGGCATTAAAAGCGGGGTTTGGACTCTTTGACATAAGTTATCAGCTGAAGCGACCATCGACTAACCTTTAGATCAGATTAGATTGGATTGGATCGAATCGGATCCGATAAGATTAGATTATATTAGATTAGATCAGAATTGAAAAGTTCAGATCAGTTCACGTTTGATTAGCTTAGCGTAGACTAGCTTGGATTGGATTAGATTACATGATATTACATGTAGATCAGATCGGATCGTGTCAGATCAGTTTAGGCTCAGGCTATACTGGATTAGATTTGATTGGGTTTAACTAAATTCAATTTGACTGCACATAGTTATAGTAGATTAGAGGGCGTTTCGGAGCCTTTAGCCGGACAAATAAACATACATACATACATACATACGGAAGGACATCGTAAACAGACTAAGACTTATAATATTAGATAATATTATAAACTCCATGTTTACATAATTATCACAACAAAGAATGATGACGTCACTGTTGTCAACGACCAAGGCTATAAGTAGGGTTCTAAAATAATGTAATTTTGAAAAATAATTCATGTTAATCGTCGATATCAATCTGTTTCACAATTTTCAATTTCTTTTCCCTTTCAGTAGAATATTCTCTTATAATAATTATTATCACTGTAAAGTCTCATTGCTAGCGGACCGCGATTGATGTTGAGGCTTTTGGAAATCGTCGTTCGTTTAGTTCGTCAATATGTAGGCTACATAGGCCTACTGGTAAAATTTCAACGCAATTGGGTGATTGGGTTGCCCTCAACGCATATCCTTGAGTGCTTCGCAGGACAGTCCTTCCTGTGGAATTTAAAAAGTAGGCCCTATATCGTTTGTTTTTCCATGGTTGGGAGTTAATTTATTGGCTTGGAACCACTCGGCTATAACTTTTAACTCTACATTTACATCATGGTACGCGGTGCCTAAGGAAGTACAGGAACAGACGTCAGCGAATAGTATAAAGAACATGAGATAGGAAGCATTTGGATAAGTTGTAAATTAGGAACAATAGGCGCCTAGGATAGAACCCTGATAGGTACTGCAAAGTAAATTTTACGTACCTGGTAAGTCCGAAGGGAACCATTACAACTATTTGAGACCTGGTCATAAAGCAGGTCCAGGTTTTCTTTAAAATATTACTGTATTTACTAAATTCAGCTGCAAAATAATTGCTTTCGGATTGTAGCCTATACGGGCTGGTTTAAAATTTATTCCTGTATGTAACAAAGTTATTTTCATTCCTTTCATTTGGTTTTCTGGTGTACTTCTAGTATAGTGCGGATTTCTATTTGCAAGATCTGAGCAAACCCTGTGTCATCCAGGGTCTCCTTGAGGATGAATTGTCCCTGTAATTTACAGTGTTAAGTAGGAAGGAGCCGTCAAAGGCTTCTTTGTATTTTGATAGGAATAAATCATAGACCTTGTTTACATCATGAGTGGCGCAGGATTCAGAGACCGGGGATTAATTAGCATGGGCGATAGATTCAACGAAAGCCTCTCTCCTTTCAATCGAGACATTTCTACGGGTTGCAGATGGGAGTTTTTATATTGTAGTGGTCAATTCTCTGTTGGGTTTTGATTGGTTGTGAAGCGAAGAAAACGTAGCAAAATCCTGCATGGTTCTACTGTGGAATCAGCTAACAGATTTTAACATGTTAAAGTATAGTCGCATTCGTTTAAATACCTATTATAGATTATGTAATAGCCTACGGACTGTAAATTCATGTTCAATGAGTTTGTGGCAATTTGAAATTGCGTCTTAGGCAGTCAACCTTGCGGAATTCTTAATCTTTCTCCTAGATATGTCTTTTATTTTAGGACAACGATGCTTTTTATTTTTTAGGTTAGCAAATAAATGAAAGAGAAAAGTGAATGTGTTGTTTTAGATTTCTACTGAATGCTTAGTGAGCTTCATACTGAAAAAGGAAAACAACTGGCGAGGTTGGACAATAATTTCGTCCACAGAAACTTGCTAGAGGTTCAGTGTTTCAACTCTGGCTTTGTGAAAAATCATATCCTAAAAAGAAACTCAGACAATTCATATTAACATATTAATGATGTCGAAAAGCACTTCTTCCAAGCATTCATTAGGATATTCAATTGGAAATGCAACACAAGAAACTTCTCAACCGTGTCAGAAATCATTTGTGCTGGATAGTCAAATGAAGGAAAAGAAGCAACGTCATTCCAAAGCAAAGACACACGAATGCGAGTTTTGCAAAAAAATATTTACTCACACCTGTTACCTACAGAAGCACATGAGAATCCACACTGGAGAAAAAGCACACCTTTGCTTGATATGTGAGAAAACATTCGCATGCTCTTCGAGTCTGAAAACACACACTAGAACCCATACAGGAGAGAAACCATTTCAGTGTGATGTATGTAAACAAAGATTTTCTCATTCTAGCAGTTTACAGAACCATATCAGAATCCATACTGGCGAGATGCCTTATCAATGCCAAATATGTCAAAAACGTTTTTCAGTGTCTTCAAATCTAGCACTTCATGCAAGATATCATACCAACGTGAAACCACTCAAATGCCTGTTATGTGACTTTAAAACTAAGTATGAATGTAATCTAAAGATTCATATTCGAACACATGTTGGCGAGAAACCATACCTTTGCCAGGTATGTCAGAAAATGTTCTCACGCTCTTCAGGTCTGAAAATTCATGAAAAAAACCACTATGAAGAGAAACCATTTTTGTGTATTCTTTGTCAAAAAACATTTTTCACATATTCAAACCTACAAGATCATGTTAAAACCCATACTGGAGAGAGACCATACCAATGTCAGATATGTAAACAGCGTTGTTACAAATCTTCTCAACTGAGAGATCATGTTCGAATCCATACTGGAGAAAAACTGTACCAATGCCGGACATGTCAGAAACGGTTTATCCGATCTTATAGTCTTAAAAGTCATGCAAGAATTCATTCCGAA
Source organism: Aporrectodea caliginosa (assembly GCA_020284085.1). Classification (NCBI taxonomy): domain Eukaryota; kingdom Metazoa; phylum Annelida; class Clitellata; order Crassiclitellata; family Lumbricidae; genus Aporrectodea; species Aporrectodea caliginosa. The sequence goes on from JACEVL010000062.1 coordinate 968,637, forward strand.
GAGAAACCATACCACTGCAAATTATGTGAGTTTAAAACTAATTATAAAAGTCACCTAAAGAGGCACACGAGAATACATACTGGAGAGAAACCATACCTTTGTCGAGTATGTCAGAAAACGTTCTCATGCTCTTCAAATCTCAGAAGTCATGAAAAATCCCACTCCGTGTCTGGCTCAAGTTTGTAAATACCGGTACGTGTTCCAATACAGTCCGCAAAATTATGTTGAAATCCTTACTTGAGAAAGCCATAGAAATTCCATTTAAACCTGAGAACATTCGCACGCGATAATATCAGGTACGATATAATCAGGAAACATTTAATGCACATCTATGGATATAAACCATCCTTTGTTAGCTTTATAAAAAACATTTTCACGATCTTCGAGTTTACAGAGAAACAAAAGTCTCGACCAGAAATTACCTGAAATATTTGACTTTTTGACGTTCACCAACAACAATATTGGTGAACAAAGGAGAAAATGGAAGTGTGGGGCTACTCAATCCATGATGATAGACATGAGTGTATTCATGCATTTTAGTTTTGTATTGAAAGTAAGAGCTTTAGTACAGTACAACAGAATATTCCTGTTCGATTTGACATATTCAAGGACTCTTCGTTTGTCTTGTGTGTTTTTTGCCACATTTAAAAAAAATTAGTTATGATAATTATTTCGCTTGTGTCTAGTTAGGTACCTTATCTGTATCGAACTGTTTTTATTATTGCACTGATGGTGTACTTCTCATGATCGTGTTGTTTTCACTCAATCCAAATTTTACATAGTTGTACTCTCAAGCTTTTGCTGTTTTGCTTTCTTAATGAGCACAAAGAATGATGACGTCACTTGCCAGTGACTTAGTCTACGAGGTAACGTTAAAAATCTACTGTTTCAAAATCAATTCATGTTAGTTGTCGATTATCAATCAGTCTATGCAATTTGCAATTGATTTTCTCTTTCGGTAATTATTATTATAAGTGTATCTCACAACTAGCGGACCGCAATTAGTCTATTATTGAGATATTTTGAATATCCGTCGATCGTTTAGTTCGTCGATATAGGCCTACATGTAGGATACAATAAGGGTAATCTCCCTTAATATCTTCTCCATATAAAAATGTCATCGCATTTTACAACCGTAAGCTAATAGACTATATCGCTATCAAGGGCGTAAGCATCTAAACCTCGGCTCGTATGTTTCCGTTCTCAGTCGGTATCTGGCAACTTCATTAGACATTAATTTTACGAAAGGGTCCTTACTTATTTACTGAAAGGGGACTTCTGCTGCCAATGCATAGGCCTACGGAAAGGTCCATGGTACTTGTCGGTTTTACGACCCCCAAAATTCTTCATATATTATCTCATTTAAAATTCTTCATATTCTACGTTATTTTAATAATTATTCTTTGTTACGTCAAAGCTTATCTATTACGTCATAAACCTGAACTTTTCGTCATTAGAAAACATGGACGACACTAACCCTAACCCTGACCCTAACCGACCCTCACGGCGCATAACAACGAGGCATAACCTCAACATAACCGATATGGACTATAAAACTTGAAGTCGTGAGGGTCGGTTAGGGTCAGGGTTGGGGTTAGTGTCGTCATTAGAAGACAGATATTAACTGTCGCGAACACATTCCTGTAGGCCTGCAGGAATGTGTTCGCGACAGTTAATATCCGTCGAATAGTTATAATTAAAGGATCTATTTTGTGGGTCGTAAAAGCGACCAGTACCAGGTCCATTCCTTTTTCATTTTCATGTAATGCTACAGCTACAGAGGTGTGTTATGTCTTATTTTTATTATTTAATGTTATTAAGTATTATTATTTTTTTTTGCCCCGAGGTATAAAAGGATCCCTCAGGGACTTAGATATTACAAGCTGATGTAATTTGTCTGAAGATGACCCTACTATTCGTTAATCTCCCTAAATTTTTTTTATTATTATTATTTTTAGTATTATTATTATTATTATTATTATTATTATTATTATTGTTCAGTTAGTATTATCTAGAACGGCCACTACTCGTCAACTGATGCCATGTGGAATATGCTCCGGATATCAACAGTTCTATCAAGAACTGAATTATTATTTATTTTCGCTTTAGAAATTCACGCACTTTCTCATTTACGCAGATATGCTTGGCATAAATTGCACTTTTATGTGTTGTATAAATCGGTTGCTTGACAGCAAAGATAATTTCTTCTACAACTGTCTATTGAAGCAAACTCGCTTTATTTTATTACGCTTCCATATTATGTTAATTGACCATCAACTTTCTAGACATGTCGTTTATTTACAAAGTTCTATTAGGTTTTGACCAGCTGTGAAACGAAGGAAAAGTAGTAAAATTGATTCTTTTGTAGAATCGGCTTACTGTGATTTTCACATGCTGAAATTACATCGGCTTACTGTGATTTTCGCATTCGTTTGAATACAGTGTGCAAGGACCATTTTAGATAGTGGGATACAGACTGTTAGTTCATCTTCAATGTGTTTGTTGTAATTGTCTTTGAACTTCGAGGAATTCTGATTCTGTATCCCATAATTATATGTCTTTTATATTACGACTACAATGCTTTTTTAATTTTTTAAAGTTAATAATACGAATAAAAAAGACAAGATAAAAGTAAATGTAGCCTACTATTTTAGATTTCTAGATACCGAATACTTCGAGAACTTCAAACTTAAAAAGTCAAATAAATGGAGGGCTTGGACAACAATATCAGTCCACAGAAAGTTATAAGAGTTTCAATGTTTTCAACTCTAGCTTTGTGTCAAAATCATATCTGATGCACACACTCTGTTACTTCATAATCATGATGTCGAAAAGCATTCCTTTCAAACATTCATTAGGATATTCCATCGAAAATGCAACACAAGAACATATGGAAAGTTCCCAGCTGCAGAACCAAATTAAAATTCATCCTGGACAGAAACCTTGCCAATGCCAAATATGTCAAAAATGTTTTCCTAAGTCTTCCAATCTTACATGTCATATAAGAATCCATACTGGAGAAAAATCTTACCACTGCCAAATATGTCAGAAACGCTTTTCCCAGTTATCAAGTCTAACAATTCATGCAAGAATTCATACTGGAGAAAAATCTTACCCATGCGAATTATGTCAAAAACGTTTTTCACATTGTTCCAGTCTTCAACGTCATGCTAGAATCCATACTGGAGAGATGCCCTACCAATGCAATATATGTCAAAAACGTTTTTCACAATCTTCAAATCTATTACGGCATGCAAGAATTCATACCGGAGTGAAACCGTACAAATGTCACTTATGTGCGTTGAAAACCAAGTATGAAGGTTATCTAAAAAGTCACATGAGAACACATACTGGAGAGAAACCATATGTTTGCCGGGGATGTCAGAAAGCGTTCTCATCTTATTCAGGCATGAAAAGTCATGAAAAAACCCACCCTGAAGAGAAACGATTTCTGTGTATTGTTTGTAAAAAAACATTTTCCACACCTTCATCGCTACAAATTCATGTTAAAATTCACACTGGTGAGAGACCATACCAATGTCAGATATGTAAAAAGAATTATTACAAATCGTCTGTTCTGCGAAATCATTTTCGAACCCATACTGGAGAAAAACCATACCAATGCCAGACATGTCAAAAACGGTTTATCCGATCTTCCAATCTAAGACTTCATACAGGAATTCATTCTGGAGAGAAACCATACCACTGCCAATTATGCGAATTTAAAACTAATACTAAAAGTCATCTAAAGAATCACACGAGAACACATGCTGGAGAGAAACCATACCTCTGCCAGACATGTCAGAAAACTTTCTCGTGGGCTTCAGGTCTGAGAAATCATGTAAAAACCCACTCCGTGCCTGGTTGAAGTTTGTAAAATCATTTTCCAAAGTTTACAGTCTGCAAAATTATGTCGGAAACCATAGTTGAGAAAAGCCAAAACAGTTTTCTGTTATTTCAGAGAACATCTCTAGCGATTATTTCAGATTTTGTCAGTAAACATTTATCCACTTCCATTGAATGTCAGGTTTGCAAATCACATGTTCGCGGTCTTCAAGTCTACAAAGAAACAAAAGTCTCCTCCATAAATTACCTGAAAAAGTTTACGTTGTTTGAGTTCACCAAAAGCGGTAAGGGAACAAAGAGGAAAATGGAATTGTGGAGCTACTCAATCTGTGATGTTATGCACGAACGAATTCATGCATATCAATTTTGTATTCACAGTAAGAGCTTTAGTGCAGTGCAACAGTATTTCTGTAGCACTTGGAGATATTCTAGGATCCTGCTTTTGTTTTGCGTGTTTGGTACATTTTTAGTTCAATTTATTTGGCCCGATTTTGCTTATATCTAATTAAGCATTTTAATTCAATTGTTTTTATAATTGTATCGATTGTATGTTTCACATGATCTTCCGTGGTTGTTTTTGTGTTTTCACTCAATCCAAGTTTTACTGAACATCCGTTACTGCACATACAATTTTTGCAACGATAGTTTCACAATTAGTACTGATGTTAGAGTTGATAACTCTTAGTAAATAAAGTTCGTTCGATCTTTATTTGTCATAGTTAAGCAAAGCGATATGCATCATTCGTTTGTAAACGCAATAAGGCTGAGATCGCAAGATAGATCTGCAGTAACTTGGTCAGAAAAGGTGTGTACGAAACATTTTCGCGATCTTCGAGTCTACGGTGAAACGAAAGTCTCAACCAGAAATGACCTGAAATATTTGACGTTATTGAGTTCACCAACAACAGTTAGTTAAACAAATAAGAATAATGGATGTGTGGAGCTACTCAATCTATGATGATACGCACGAAAGAATTCGTGTAGGCCTATATCAGTTTTGTATTGAAAGTGACAGCTTTAGGGCAGTGCAACTGAGTATTTCTGTAAGACTGCATATATTCAAGGAACCTGCTTTTGCTTTGCGTCTTTTAAAAACATTTCTAGTTCGATTTAGTTAAGCCTATTGTTCTCATGTCTAATTAAGTATTTAACTCAATTGTTTTTTTATTCTAGTTTTGGTTTACTTCACATGATCTAGGCTACTGTAGCTTTTTCGTGTTTTCACTAAATCGAAGTTTTTCATGTTCGTAAACTCTCAGGCTATTTTAATGTCCCGTAACTGCAATCACAAAGTCATTGCAACGATGATTTCATGCATGTATGATAAGTTTGGTTAAGGTTGAAATGTCTTAGCAAATAAAATTTGTTCAATCTTTATTTTGTCATATTTGACCAGTATCGACTCTTGGCATCCATGAACAACTGAGTGCGATCCAATTCCAGTTTTATGTTGTTCCGTTTCGTCTAACCACCGTCTTCCCATTATGAACTATATTGTGCCATAAGAACGGTGAGAACTATTCAAATAATTTCTGTCGGAGTCAACGGCCTTTGCTGCCATAAGATGTTTAACGCTGCCATGGATCGATCCATTGCATATCGCTATGCAAAGTCACTAGCTAAAGGAACACGCAGCTCGAAAGGAAAATTATTCCACGTGGTCGGCCCAGCCACTGAGAAGGCACGACGTTGCATCTTTGAAGTGCGCGGAAAGGGAACAGTAAGTTCCCCTCGAGACGCAGAACGAAGATATCTGCGTGCACCCAAACCTGAGGTGGGGCAACAGAATTCGCGCAAGTAGGCTGGGGCGCTCCCTAAGCCAGACCCAGACCGAAAAAAGGATTTCGGTCTGAGAGACAGGAAACCAGTGGAGTATGTGACGCATATAATGCGAGACATGATAATATTTTACAGAAACCACCAACAAGCCTGTAGCAGCTGCACGAATGGATGTGTGAGCATGATGAGACGTGGAGTACGTGTGGGACACTGTCACATCCATTGCCAGGCATCGTACACGTGGCCAAAGGATGAATATGACACCGTTTGGCCTCTTTCCGTTTGCTCGTGAACGGCCGCAATTGGCTCTCTTTGTTCAGAGATTTTCTCTCTGCTTTGCGCTGTCCTGACGATGTCGTTTAGTATACCGTGCCGCAGTTCTTCTCGTCCTCGTCCTCTGCAAACCAATCGGTGGAGCCCACTTGCGTCGACTCTTTCTGTACCCTCAACCTGACCTGGATCTGTACTTGCTCGTCTGAGAGGCGCAGGCACAGTGCGGTCGCAGGGGATCCAACATCCGACCACCAGAATGAGGTGCTCGTGAGGCTAGCAGGGAAGCACTTTCGCGTGGACAACTATCAGGCCTGTTCGTGCTTTGTCTGTACATCGGAGATCTTACTCTTGTTGGGGAAGAGTTGTACCAGGTGTTCGTGTTGGTGTTGTCGCAGCTCTCAGGTTCATCAACGCGCTGAGTCCTGAATTCGCAAGTTCGTAGGCCCAATATGGTATCTCAGCCGACTTTGTTGACAAGATGCATGTTTGCAGAAGCAAGGAAGGCGTTAGTGCCAGCGTAGATGCACAACGGACTCTCAGACGACCACCTCTCACCGGTAAAGAATTGTGCTGAGATGTAAGTTGAAGGTAGTAGATACAGGTACAACGGCCCAACGGGAGCCATTGAATTTAGGATATGTAAAAGCCTGTTCACTTCCAGATCCGAGGCTACTTGCAAAGACCGAGTTGGCGTACTCCAGGCGAGAGTAGACAAGAGATCGGCAGGCAAGGACTAGAGCCTATGTGACGTATAGCACTGATATGATAGAAACATGATTTGCAAAACTTTGTGATGTGGGGTCAGAGTGTAAGATTATATTATTATTATTTAAGGGTCCATATTATTAATTTTGCAATTCAATGTTGGTAACTATACTATATCATGTATGTATATTTACATGTATATATGTAGCCTATGTATTGATATATATTATGTACTCATTTCAGCGACTAAAATGCTATGTTCGAATACACGACTTAACTAATGTTTCAATCAATGATGGCTAAATGACGATAAATAATTTATAATATGACATTTTATGTTACTATATTTTAAGGTGCATGTAAACCTGGGACTATTATTACGGAACGGGATACGCAGCGGCAATATGTCAGCCAATCAGAGATCGTCTTTTCTGACACGTCACGGGCGATGTATGTGACCATCTATTTTTTAGATTACACTATCATCACGGGCACTCAGCCGGTAAATACTCTCGACGGAGCAAACGCAAACAAAGCAAAATGAATCATTCTCGACGTTGTTTTTAGTAATTTACAAGATACATAGGGGCCTACGTTGCAAATTATTTTATTGAATTACGTCACTTTCGTTTCGTTACGACAATCGTCTAGAAAAGAAACGGGACTAAAATTGATCTGACCTGCAAAGGTCCCGGATGTAAAATCAGAGTCACAGACATAATCTAGGTCAATGACGCAATTTTCGTCCATTTCTAATCCCTTTTAGTAATAATAGTCCCAGATGTAAACCTATTTTAGTCTGGCAACCGGACTCAGATTTTTACTAGTATATTATTTTTAACTCCGAGCAAATGTCTGAAAATCTGTCAAAGAATGTTTTAAATGTTTTTGAGTATAAAATCGCTACTTTAGTGCAATGCAATATTCTGATTTCCAACTGTAAAACTGCAGCAAGAGTGAATTTGACACCTCTTGTGGTACGATATAAACTCCCTTTCTACTTAATGAGCACAACGAATGATGACGTCACATAACAGTGACTTAGTCTACGAGGTAACGTTATAAATTTACTTTTTCAAAATTAATTGCGATTAGTCGATGATTATCAATCAGTCTTTGCAATTTTTAATTGCTTTTCTCTTTCTGTAGAATGATCCGTTTAAGTTATTATTATCAGTGTAAAATCTCACAACTAGCGGACCGCAATTAGTCAATTATTGTGGCGTTTGCATATCCGTCGTTCGTTTAGCTAGTCAATAATTATGTAGGCTGCTTAAGTAAGAGAGTAAGTAAGTAAATTCTTTATTTATCCAGCTGCATAACCGCACTTTGGTTTACATGAAATTACGCAATATACAGCATTTTTTTAAAAACGTTTTTCTCATTAAGTTGTCTCGTTACGTTGTCATTCGGCCTTGGACGCAAAGAATACCAATTAAAGCAAAATTAAGTAAGGGTATTATTGACCATCAACTTTCTAGACATGTCGTTTATTCACAAAGTTCTATTAGGTTTTAACGGGTTGTGAAACGAAGAAAAGTAGTAAAATTAACAAAATCCTACAATTTATGGTTCTTTTGTAATATCAGCTAACTGTAATTTTCACATGTTAAAGTACAGTCTCCGGATAATTCCCCCGGACATTTCTCCTCGGACATTCCCTTTTCCTCCGAACAGTAAGTAGGTAACTCTACCATTGTCCGTGGTTACTGTCATAAACCCAACTTCTATTTAAGTAAAGAATTTCATTCATCAATCCAATTTCTATTGAAGCATATAATCTTTTTCATCAATCCAGCTTATATTACAGGAAAAGAATTTCTTTCATCAATCCAACTTCTGTCAAAGGAAAGAATTATCTTCATCAGTCCAATTTCGGGGAAATGTCCGGGGGAATGTTCGGCCGGAAAATGTCTTAGACCTTTACAATACATGCTCATTCGTTTGAATACAGTGTGCGTGCAAGGACCATTTTAGATAGTGGAATACTGTAGACTCTTTGTTCAAGTTCAATGTCTTTCTTGTAATTGTCGTTGCAAATTGATATTTAGGCCTAGGTGATGAACATCGCGGAAGTCTGTTTCTGTATCCCCAAAATTAGGTTTACGTTCAAAACCGCGATCACAAAACAGCGATCGTCAAAACCGCGATCACAAAATAGCGATGCACAAAACAGCGACTGCATAAAATAGCGATCATCAAAACAGCGATTTCACCGATTTATTATAGAAAGTTTTAAATGTATCACGAAGATACATAATTATAACAAATGTCTAGTGTTACATTTTTAGACTTAAATTATGTCCAATTCCACGAAGGTAGTCCAGTATAGGTCGATTAGTGTAATCGCCGACGATGCTTTTTATTTTGTCTGCAGTTTCTCTGTTGACAGTTGATCCTTCCAGATGGACTTTGTATTTGCCCTGCGATGTACTTAAGTAGGCCTACTTAACTACAACATTTTAAGTTCAATTAAGTTCGCACTGAGGACCAATCAATGCTGTCATTTCCGCTCTCACTCCAACAACTTCAAAATAATGATTTAGTAAAATAATTAACGCTAATTAGGTTCGCAATCAGGACCAATCAACGTACATTAAATAAGTCAATCTTCGAATTTAATCGCTGTTTTGATGATCGCTATTTTATGCAGTCGCTGTTTTGTGCATCGCTATTTTGTGATCGCGGTTTTGACGATCGCTGTTTTGTGATCGCGGTTTTGAACGTAGACCCAAAATTATATGCCTTTTATATTATGACTGTGATGCTTTTTATTTTAGGTTAATAATATGAATAGCTAAATGCAAGATAAAAGAAAATATACTTCTATACATTGCTACTGAATGCTTAGAGAAATTCACACTGAAAAAGGCAAACTAATGGCGGGCTTGGAAAATAATATCATTTCACAGAAACTTACAAGGGTGAACAGCGTTTTCAACACTGGCTATGTGTAAAAATCACATCTGAAGCACAAACTCTGTTACTTTATAATCATGATGTCGAAAAGCATTTCTGTTAAGCATTCATTAGGATATTCCATCGTAAATGCAACAAAACAACAGATAGAGACTTCAAGTTCCCAGCTACAGAAAGATATTAGAATCCATGCCGGAGTGAAGCCTTTTCAATGCCAGGTATGTGAAAAGCGTTTTCCCCTATCTTCAAAGCTAACACGTCATGCGAAACTTCATACCAGAGGGAAATCTTACCAGTGCCAAGTATGTCAGGAAAGTCTTTCTACGTCTTCCAAACGAACACGTCATTCAAGAATTCATACCGGAGAGATGCCTTTCCAATGCCAAATTTGTCAGAAACGCTATCCCCAGTCTTCAAGTCTAACAATTCATGCAAGAGTTCATACTGGAGAGAAACCTTACCAATGCCATACGTGTCAAAAACGTTTTTCTCAATGTTCCAGTCTAAAACGTCATACAAGAATCCATACTGGAGAGATGCCTTACCAATGCCAAATATGTCAAAAACGTTGTTCCGGGCTTTCCTATCTAAAATATCATGCAAGAATCCATACTGGAGAGATGCCATACAAATGCCAAAAATGTCGAAAACGTTTTTCCCAATCTACAAATCTAACACGTCATGAAAGAATTCATACCGGAGTGAAACCGTACAAATGTCAGTTATGTGAATTTAAATCTATGTATGAAGCTAATCTAAGGACCCATATGAGAAAGCATACTGGAGAGAAGCCATACCTTTGTCGGGTATGTCAGAAAACATTCTCAAGCAATTCAGGTCTTAGCAGTCATGAAAAAATCACTCACTCTGAAGCGAAACCATTTCTGTGCATTCTTTGTAACAAGAGATTTTCCGCATCTTCAATGCTTCAGAATCATGCTAGAATTCATACTGGACAGAGACCATACCAATGTCAGATATGTAAGAAGAGTTACTCCCGATCTTCTAGCCTACGAGATCATGTTCGAATCCATATGGGCGACAAACCATACCAATGCCAGACATGTCAAAAACGGTTTATCCAATATTCTAGTCTTAAATGTCATGCAAGAATTCATACCGGAGAAAAACCATACCACTGCCAATTATGTGAGTTTAAAACTAATATTAAAAGTAATCTAAAGAGGCACTCGAAAACACATACTGGAGAGAAACCATACCTTTGCCAGATATGTCGGAAAACCTTCTCGTGCTCTTCAGGTCTGAGACATCATGAAAAAACCCACTCCCGTGTCTGAATCAAGTTTGTAAAATCATTTTCAAAAGTACAGAGTCTGCAAAATTATGTTGCAATCGATACTTGAGAGAAAATAAAAAAAAATGTTGAGCACTCATTCTTTGACGATATGCACGAACAAATTCGTGCATGTCAGTTTCATATTCAAAGTGAGGCCTTAGTCGATTACACCTATGTAGTGAGTATTCCTGTAGGACTGGACATAGTAAAGGACCCTGCTTTTGTTTTTCGCTTTTTGCGGCACTTTCAGTTAACCTTACTCAGATCTATAATTCTAATGTCTAGTTATAAGCATTTTAACTCTATCGAAGTGTTTTTGTTGTTGCACTGCTGGTATACTTAACATGATCTTCTATAATTTGTTCGTATGTTCACTCAATTCAAGTTTTACACAGCCGTACTCTCACGCTTTTACTGTTCCGTAAATGCACTCACAGATTTATTGCAAAGATGATTTCAGACAGTCAGTATTGATAGTGACGATGCTGTTAAGGTTGATATGTTTTAGCAAATAAAGTTTGTTCGTGCTTTATTTGTCATATTTAAACATTAACGACTCTTAGAAGTGAAGCATCCATAATTAGTGTTGTGAGGCGGAAAAATTGTCCGGAAAATTTCATATTTTTCCGGAAAATTTCGGAAAATTTCCGGTGTATTTTTCCGGAAAATTTTCCGATATTTTTCCATCAATATAATAATACTAAATAACAATTTAAATGCAAATGTTTAAACATCACTCACTCTATACTGTCTTATGTAGTTATAACTGATATAGAAGAAGAAGAAACATTCTTTATTGAAACCAATTGCATACCGCACTTTGGTGTACAAAAACTCAAGCAAAATTATCAATAGCATTAAAGATGATTAAGCTATACAGTTCGTCATTATGTCCCATATTGTATCCCCGAATAGATTATCTAACCCATTACCCTCTACCCATAAAAATTATGTTTATTCAATAGATGGCACTGTTCAGTGTGTTCACAAGGCTCAACAATGACAATACATTTAAGAACTAATTGGAATTAAACTTCACTGTTAATTTAGAGAAAATATTTTTTCCGATTTAGTCTATTTACGGTAACATTTTTTAGTTATGAAAATATGAGACAAAAACAGCAGTTGATGCAGCAATTGTACTACAGACACAATTTTAATACACAATCATAATTCTTATGAGCCCAATTATGCTATTAATTTATTTCTTGAAATATAATGTCATTGGCATTGCAGTCTGACACTAATCTATTTTCAAATCTGCTTTTCTTGGTAAGTAGCAAAAGAGATAAGATAAGATAAGAATATTCTTTTATTGACCAATTGCTATCTGCATTTTGGTGTACAGACATGGTAATAAACATACATTAATACTTAAGAAGATCAAGACAGTCAAATATTCTAAATTACACATATTATCCTAAATCCGAGATCCCATATATCATCCTAATGATGAAATTTTTCTCTCTCAAAAGAATGTCTTTTAGTTTAATTGTTTAATTGTTTGTCTATGTTTGTCTACACCTTCAGTGAGCGGTGTATGGACTAAGGGCTAAGCTGACTAAATAGTTGAGCAGCTGACAAAATGTCAAATTGCCAGACAGTATATATATACTGATAGTTTATAACACTAAAACATATCAAACTAGGCTACTATTGTGAACTGCTAATGAACAGCCTTTAATGTTTATTTTAATTTTTTAAGGTGAACGTTGCCCACATTGACAGAAATACTGTAAATAAAAGGAACTTTAAAAAAATGAAATTTTTTAGTGTCGTTTCATACTGAAAGCCTTATATTACAAGTAAACGTATTTTTCCGGTACTGCGGAAAATTTCTGGAAAATTTCCGGAAAATTTTCCGCAAAATATTTTTCCGGATAAGCTACATCACTATCCATAATCCATGTACAGCTGTTGGCAGAAGATAGGCCCGCAGTAAATTGCCCACAACATGGTGAAATGTCGAAATATTGGTCACCAGAATTATAGGCCTCTTATATAAATCAACTCCTGTTTGAATTTATTATAATTATTTGGGTTTATGTTTTGTTTCGCTTCGTTTGTAGGCCTATTGCTTGATTGTTTGTTTGGTTGGTTGACTGATTGATTGATTTTTTATTTATTGTTTGATTGATTTAAACTGTTTGTATTGTATTGTATAAATTTTCATCATTTGTAAAGTGCTTCTCATGACATAAGCATTTCTGAAACGCTAACAGTGTGAGGTTCTCTGAGAGAAAAGGAAGGGTCTAAGGTGAGAGAAAGAGGCAGGGATGCCACCAGAGAGGATGGTAGAGTGCAGAGAAGGGGAAATCAATTCCGTAGAGAGGGACCTAATCCAGGCAAAGGACCTGGATTGAGCCATTGTGGTCCTATCACGGGGGACGTAAAGCTCAAGCCAGTCAGAGGATCTGAGAGGACGCAATGACGTAGCAGAGATGGGACGGAAAATTCGGTAGCATAGATATTTTGAAGCAAGAGCTGCAAGACCCAGTTGAGATATTTGAGCACGAGAAGGAGAACCGATGAAGATGTTCAGCCATAAATATAGCGACGTGGGAGAATCGAGGTAGATGATAGATAGATAGATTGATAGATAGATAGATAGATAGATAGATAGATAGATAGATAGATAGATAGATAGATAGATAGATAGATAGATAGATAGATAGATAGATAGATAGATAGATAGATAGATAGATAGATAGATAGATAGATAGATAGATAGATAGATAGATAGATAGATAGATAGATAGATAGATAGATATATAGATATATAGATCGATAGATAGATAGATAGACAGACAGACAGACAGACAGACAGACAGACAGACAGATAGATAGATAGATAGAATAGACTTTCCATGTCAATAGTCATGCCAAATGGTAACAGATTCCGTTGAGAAACCTTTGCATCAATTCTTTATGACTAGATGGTTATGTTTGGCATATTGACCCGTCTAATATCACCCTAGTAAAAAATATGACTGAAGGTTAAATTTAATAATGTCGACACTTTGTTCTCTTCCTCGCATTCTCATCTTAACAGGCCTACGTTAAACTTTCGAATTTAAAGATTTGCAATACAACCTCATTTCAAAAGAAATAATATTATGGCCACATATTAATTGCACAGATTTTGATTAATCAGAAGACGTTAATTATTTACCTTTCTATGCCAGACTAATAGACTATCCATGAAACCAGGAATGTCTAACTAGTGATCTTTCTAATCATCGAGATCTACTCCTTTGTAAGACAATAATTCGTACCTGGCCTTCATTCTGGCCTCCGGTACTTTCCCCATACAATATCAGATACCGACAAAACTAATTAAAGGAAGAATCTGACCAATAAATAACCGGTCAAGATATGCGCTATAAAATGCATATTACGTGGAGCTGCTCATCTTTGCCGAGATCTTCGGGGCGTAACATCCGGGATTTGTATCAATATGTCGTGATCGGCTAATTACTGTAGGCCTAATTGCCAATACGTTTTATAGAATTTAAAAAACGTGTAAGAAATCGAAGCATCGTTTCAAGAAGTCAGAAACAGGCGCGCTTTACTACTTTCGTTGCGAGGTATTATCGGGTGAAATTTGATGGCATTCGGAGTAACTTAGTGAATTCCAAGCCTTACCCGTTTCTCTTCTGTGCAAAATGGCGGTGACCAGTCCCGGCCTTCCATCTGCCTTTCCTTGTCCTTCTCCTCTCCATCTTTTTCTTGTGTAAGGCCTTTAAAGTGGAGAATAAAACATTCTAAAAGTCGTACACTACACAAGAAAAAGATGGAGAGGGAGACAAAAAGGCAGAGAGGGAAAGGTCACCGCCATTTTGTACAGAAGAGTAACGGGTAAGACTTAGGATTCACTAAGTTACTCCGAGTGCCATCAAATTTCACCCGAGAATACTTCGCAACGAAAGTAGTCAAGCGCGCCTGTTCCTGATTTCTTGAAACGATGCTACGATTTCTTACTCGTTCTTTTAATTCTATAAAAACCGCAATACAAAGTTGCCAATCTCGCCATATTAATAGACAACCCGGAAGTTACGCCCCGAAGATCTCGGCAGTCGGCAAGGATGAGCAGATCCATGTAATATACATTTTATAGCGCATTTCGTGACCGTTTATTTATTGGTCAGATTCATCCTTTAATTAGTGTCGTCGGTATTCGATATTGTATGGGGAAAGTACCGGAGTCCAGAATGAAGGCCAGATACGGATTGTCTTACAAAGGAGTAGATCTCGATGATTAGAAAGATCACTAGTTAGACATTCCTGGTTTCATGGATAGTCTATTAGTCTGGCATAGAAAGGTAAATAATTAACGTCTTCTGATTAATCAAAATCTGTGCAATTAATATGTGGCCATAATATTATTTCTTTTGAAATGAGGTTGTATTGCAAATCTTTAAATTCGAAAGTTTAACGTAGGCCTGTTTAGGTGAGAATGCGAGGAAGAGAACAAATTGGCGACATTATTAAAGGTAACCTTCAGTCATATTTGGTGGTAGCCCACGCCATTAGACGGGTCAATATGCCAAACATAACCATCGAGGCATAAAGAATTGATGCAAAGGTTTCTCAACGGAGTTTTTTACCATTTGGCATGACTATTGACATGGAAAGTCTATTCTATCTATCTATCTATCTGTTAGAGGGAATGCAGGTCTGTCTGTTTGTCTGATCTACCTAAATCTTTGTCTATTTGAATATCCGGATAGTGATCAATCTAAATATCTATCTATCGCGTAGGCCTAATCTGTGTGAAAATGGCTGAATATCTAGCTATCTATCAATCTATAAACCGATCTATATATGTATGGATCTATTCTATATATGTATCTGAACTATGTATATATCTATCTATCTATCTATCTATCTATCTATCAGGCTATCTCCCTATCATCTGCCTTCTCGATTCGCTGACGTCGCTATATTTCACGCCGAAGCAGCTTCATCAATTGCGAGTGCTCAACTATCTCAACAGGGTCCCTACAGCGGGCGACTTTGAGGTGGATGCTACCGAACCCGCAACCCATCTCAGCTACGTCAAGGTCCCCTCAGATCCTCTGACTGGCATGACCCCTACGTGATAGGACCACCGCGCAATCCAGGTCCTTTGCCTGGATTGTATGTTGTGTTCTATTGTATTGTATTGTACCCACGTTTATATTGCGACCAGCCACCCGCAGTAAGATCCGAGAAATTAATCTCTCACCTTAAACCCTTCCTATTCTCTCAGGGAAGCTCACACGGGCCGCCGGCGCGGAGATGCTTATGGCACCAACCCACTTTACAAATGATGGACCTCTATACAATACAATACAAACATTTATATCTATCAATAAACAAATGTGTAGGGATCAATCAGTCAACCAATCTTTTATACAATCAAGCATCAGGCCTACAAACGAAGCGAAACAAACATAAACCCTTATAATTTGTTTATACAAACAGTACAAAATGTACGCAATAGGGGCCTATAAAAATGGTGACCTATATTTCGACATTTCACACCATGTTGTTAGCAAAGTGATGTATCTTTCGCCAGGTGCTGTTCATGGATTATGGATAGTGATGTAGCTTATCCGGAAAATTATTTTGCGGAAAATGAAATTTTCAAGAAATTTCCGCAGTACTGGCAAAAATACGAATACCTTGTATCCAATGCTATGAAACGCCTTTAAAAAATTTCATTTTAAAGTTCCTTTTATTTACAGTATTTCTGTCAATGTAACCACCTTCACCTTAAAAAGCCGATGTAAACATTAAAAGCTGTTCAGTAGCAGTTCACAATAGTAGGTTAATATGATATGTTTTAGGTGTTATAAACTATCAGTATGTATATGCTGTCTGGCAATTTGACAATTTGTCAGCTGCTCAACTATTTAGTCAGCCTAGCCCTAAGATGATACACCGCTCACTGAAGAAGAGTAGACAAACATGTCGAAACAATTAAACATTTAACCTAAAAGACAGTCTTTTAGAGAGAAAAATCTCATCATTATCTGATATATGGGATCTACCTTAGGATAATCTCCCACATCTAGTACATTTGACTGGCTTGAACATCTTCATTGGTTCTCCTGTTCGTGCACCAAGTATCTGGATAGCAATGGGTCTTGTCAATTAAAATATATTCTTATGTCACCGAATTTTCCGTCCCATCTCTGCTTCGTCACTAGCATCCTCTCAGACTCCTTTGACCGGCTTGAGCTTTACGTTCCCCGTGTTAGGACCACGTGTACAATTGGGCTCAATCCAGGCCCTTTGCCTGTATTAAAGGTCCCTCTCTACGGAATTGCTGCATCTTCCTCCTTCTCTCTCATATCTACCATAACTAAAAATGGTGGCATCGGATTTGAAAAATATTTTCTCTCACCTTAGTTTAATTCCTTTTCTCTCGGAGAACCTAGCACTGTTGAGCCCTTCAGAACAGGCTCTAATGTCATGAGAAGCACTTTACAAATAAGATGAAAATGGAGTTATACAATACAATACAAACAGATTTAACATCAAAACAATCAGTCAATCAATCATCTTCAATCAATCAATCAATCAAACTTGAGTTAAATTACACAAAATCAATCAATCAGTCAACCAACCAATCAAATAAAGCAATTAAAATGAAGCAGAAATAACTACTTAAGACAGTATAGAGTGAATTATAATAAATTGCATACAGGAGGAGTTGTATTATATATATTGATGGCCTATTATCGGTGACAATTTTCCGAAACATTTCACCGGATGTTTTGGGCAATTTTCCGGAAAAATATGAAATCTTCCGACAAACAGCTGTACATGGATTCATGGATGCTACATTTCTAAGAGTCGTTACGGTTTAACTATGACAAATAAAGATCCAACAAACTTTATTTGCTAAGACATTTCAACCTTAACAGCGTCGTTACCATCAGCACTGATTATGTGTGAAATCATCGTTGCAATAACTTTGTGATTGCATTTACGGAACAGTAAAAGCGTGAGAATACGGCTGTGTAAAACTTGAATTGAGTGAACATACGAACAAATTATAGAAGATCATGTTAAGTATACCAGCAGTGCAACAACAAAAACACTTCGATAGAGTTAAAATGCTTATAACTAGACATAAGAATTATAGATCTGAGTAAATTTAACTGAGTAAATTTAACTGAGTAAATTTAACTGAAAGTGCCGCAGAAAGCGCAAAACAAAAGCAGGATCCTTTACTATGTCCAGTCCTACAGGAATACTCACTACATAGGTGTAATCGACTAAGGCCTCACTTTGAATATGAAACTGATATGCATGAATTCGTTCGTGCATATCGTCAAAGACTGAGTGCTCAACACTTCCATTTTTATTTATTGTCACCAACTGGAATTTGTATGGCTTCTCTCAAGTATCCATTGCAACATAATTTTGCAGACTCTGAACTTTGAAAAATGATTTTACAAACTTGATTCAGACACGGAATGGGTTTTTTCATGACGTCTCAGACCTGAAGAGCACGAGAAGGTTTTCTTTATGACATATCTGGCAAAGGTATGGTTTCTCTCCAGTATGTGTTTTCGAGTGCCTCTTTAGATTACTTTTAATATTAGTTTTAAACTCAACATATACTGGCAGAGGTATGGTTTATATCCAGTATGAATTCTTGTTTGACGCTTATCATAAGAATATAGGATAAACTGTTTTGACACATGTCTGGCATTGGTATGGTTTGTCGCCACATATGGATTCGAACATGATCTCGTAGGTCAGAAGATCGGGAGTAATCTTCTTACATATCTGACATTGGTATGGTCTCTGTCCAGTATGAATTCTAGCATGATTCTGAAGCATTGAAGATGCGGAAAATCTCTTGTTACAAAGAATGCACAGAAATGGTTTCGCTTCAGAGTGAGGATTTTTTCATGACTGCTAAGACCTGAATTGCTTGAGAATGTTTTCTGACATACCCGACAAAGGTATGGCTTCTCTCCGGAATGCTTTCTCATATGGATCTTTACATTAACTTCATGCATGGTTTTAAACTCACATAACTTGCATTTGAACGGTTTCACTCCGGTATGAATTCATGACGTGTTAGACTTGGAAGATTGGGAAAAACGTTTTCGACGACATCTCTTTTGGCATTTGTAGATTGGCATCTCTCCAGTATGGATTCTTGTATGATATGTTAGATTGCCTTGAAGCTGTGGAAAAACGTTTTTGACATATTTGGCATTGGTAAGGCATCTCTCCAGTATGGATTCTTGCATGACGTTTTAGACTGGAACATTGAGAAAAACGTTTTTGACACGTATGGCATTGGTAAGATTTCTCTCCAGTATGAACTCTTGCATGAATTGTTAGACTTGAAGACTGGGGATAGCGTTTCTGACAAATTTGGCATTGGAAAGGCATCTCTCCGGTATGAATTCTTGAATGACGTGTTCGTTTGGAAGACGTAGAAAGACTTTCCTGACATACTTGGCACTGGTAAGATTTCCCTCTGGTATGAAGTTTCGCATGACGTGTTAGCTTTGAAGATAGGGGAAAACGCTTTTCACATACCTGGCATTGAAAAGGCTTCACTCCGGCATGGATTCTAATATCTTTCTGTAGCTGGGAACTTGAAGTCTCTATCTGTTGTTTTGTTGCATTTACGATGGAATATCCTAATGAATGCTTAACAGAAATGCTTTTCGACAACATGATTATAAAGTAAAAGATCTTGTGCTTCAGATGTGATTTTTACACATAGCCAGTGTTGAAAACGCTGTTTTCACCCTTGTAAGTTTCTGTGAAATGATATTATTTTCCAAGCCCGCCATTAGTTTGCCTTTTTCAGTGTGAATTTCTCTAAGAATTCAATAGAAATCTATAAAGTATATTTTCTTTTATCTTGCATTTAGCTTCATTCATATTATTAACCTAAAATAAAAGCATCACAGTCATAATATAAAAGGCGTGCATTTTTGGGTCTACGTTCAAAACCGCGATCACAAAACAGCGATCGTCAAAACCGCGATCACAAAATAGCGATACATAAAACAGCGACTGCATAAAATCCATAACAGCGATTAAATTCGAAGATTGACTTATTTAATGTGCGTTGGTCCTGATTGCGAACCTAATTAGCGTTAATTATTTTACTAAATCATTATTTTATTTTGAAGTTGCGTTAACTGGTCCTGATTGCGAACTTAATTGAACTTAAAATGTTGTAGTTAAGTAGGCCTACATCGCAGGACAAATACCAAATCCATCTCGAAGAATCTACAGAGAAACTGCAGACAAAATAAAAAGCATCGTCGGCGATTACACTAATCGACCTATACTGGACTACCTTCGTGGAATTATTTAAGTCTAAAAATGTAACACTAGACATTTTGTTATAATTATGTATCTTCGTGATATAGCTTTCTATAATAAATCGGTGAAATCGCTGTTTTGATGATCGCTATTTATGCAGTCGCTGTTTTGTTCATCGCTATTTTGTGATCGCGGTTTGACGATCGCTGTTTTGTGATCGCGGTTTGAACGTAAACTAATTTAAGGATACAGAAACAGCAATACGTAACTGAACGAAGTATACCGTNAATTACTTCTCTATTATCTTATTGCCTTAGTCACGTGCGTTCGGCATCTGGCTGAATGCCAATTATGTATGCCCACTGTGTATGCCCAATATGTATGCCCGCCATGTAGGCCATATATGTTCCGATAAACGCTGGTGCTATCTGGCCAATATTATGAGAAGTTGCTTAGTAAAGGCGGCAATGCTTGGTCAAGTACTTAAACTCGGGACAGTTTGCTTGGCAATTCATGGATTCATAATGGCCGTAGCAAACGGGCAGCATCAGAAGATTCCCCAGAAGGGACCCAGGCCGAACTAGCGCGTAGATTCTCTGCTTGTAATTTAAGAAAGGTCATTTCTTTAATATTTCTATGAAACCAAAATAGTATAACGACGATCTATACCGGTCATTCCTTCGGACGCTTCGACCAAGTTCAGGTGACGTTGGTTGATACGAAGTGCACTGATACACCCGACATATCCACCACCGACAAGAAAATCACCCGGTTGGCCACCCACGTATACGGTCCAGCTGATCGAACCACCAGAGTGGGATCTGGCGAGGTCCTCATCATTCACCCTCGGATCTTCTTTGCGGGTGAAAAATAAATAATAGTCAACAAGTTCTCTATCAGCTACATCAATTTGAAATCTGGCTCCTTCAACAGATTCAAGGTTTCATTTGACCATCGAGCGATGTATAGGCATCATGATAACTGCGCTATATAAATCTTAGGTTATAGGTCATAATAATTACGGCGCTATATAAATCATTAGATTAGACGATTATCATTGACCAGAATCTGGTAAGTTGGTCACGTGACGATAAGTCAATTGTTGAGCGTTAGAGACCTTGTCTCGTTTTGGCAGATTGTTAATGGATTTACTAGATTTAGGATCATAGTCAAGTAAAGTTCGATTGTTTGAAAACAAAATGTAATAATACTGTTTCTTACGTCACCGATGTCTATCTCTTTGCTACCCTCTATCTCTCCTTCTGTTTGTTACGTCACTGATATCTCTCTCTTTGTCGCATTCGGTGTCTACCTTCTGTTTTTTACGTCACTCCTGTTTGTTACGTCACTGCTATCTGTATACATTCTGTTTGTTACGTCACTGCTATCTATCACTCTCTCTCTCTCTCTCTTTGTCGCCTTCGATGTCTACCTTCTGTTTTTTACGTCACTCCTTTTGTTTGCTACGTCACTGGTATCTATCTTCTGTATCTCTTTGTCGCCTTCAGTGTCTACCTTCTGTTTGTTACGTCACTGCTCTATCTCTTTGTCCTCTGCGGTGTCTATAGCTTCAGTTTGTTACGCCATGATGCGCAATATGGACGGAATTCACTTTTAAACTCGTGAACTGCTATAGCATCAATCGAAAAATATACGCAAAAAAGTGCATTTGCTCTTAAAACGACGAACATTGGTTTCAACTTCGCTCTTAAAACTGAAAGATTCTAAAATGCCATTGGAAATGGACCGCAATATGCCTGAAATTCACTGTTAAATTCTTTAACTGCTGTAGCACCACGCGATCTAGGGTATATATATACTTAAAGTCACTACAATGTTGGGTCTTTCGCTTAGAACCGTAGGATTGGGACATTTACACGTCATCTGTAACAGAGCGTCCATTATTGGGTCCTGGTGAATACAGAACCGCAATGTTGGGTCGTATCTTTGGTACCGCACACTTTGGGTCTAAATTTGCCAAAGACTATTAACAAATAGAAATTTTCTGTGAAAACAGTAAAAGTATTGGATTTATTTAATGATGTTTTATAACAAGCGAACATTATTCCCAGAAATTGGACAATAATAAACTTATTAGCGTTGGACAAACGCCTACACTTTGCAAATTACAATGCAGATTAAACAGAGAAACGATTTTAGATTTGGATTTGCGATCCTCAGATTAAGATATATTTTATTATTAGGCCTATCATTACTTTTTGAGCCGCAATTTTTTTTATAGAATTTTCATTTACAATAGAAGAGCATTGCCGCCGTTATTTAAGTAGAAATTCGCAAATTCTACTCGGTCGCTGTTGGCTTCGCGTAAGACGAGTTGGCTATGGTAAGCACTAAAACCCGCCAGGTCCTTGTCCAATATTTCCAGTCTTTCTAGCCTTCAGAAACTCTGTTGGCCTAATAGCCGATGTGGCAATACGCCATAGGCACATAACAGCGATTTTTCTGACAGTACATGACTTAGAAAATGGTGCTCAAATGGGTAGGACTTTGTCCTGGGATGTCTATATAACTTGCGACCCAAACTTCGGCGTGGGATTGCTGCCGACGTCTACTAAGACGAAAATAGCTCAATAAGTGATACACTTTTACAGTTGTTTGCGTAATGTCTTAAGTTTAAAGTTCTCAGTGTGGGAACCAACCATTTGGTGAATTGATTTGTTTTTGTCATATTTTTAATGGTGGAATTTTGGATATGTCTTGGGAGTTCTAGATGAGATAGGTATATCACATCGACCAGGTTTTCTAGAATCTAGTGGAGCCCATGAAGATAAAACTCAATAACAATGATGATGATAATAAAGATGATGCTGATGATGATGGTCGAATGCTTGGTTCTAAATGATAATAATAATAATAATAATAATAATCGAATATTATTATTATCATATTATTATTATATAATATTATTATATTATTATTATTATTAATAATATTAATAATAGTAACGATGATAATAATAATAACAATAACAATAATATGATAATATTAATAATATAATAATAATAACAACAACAATAATAACAATGACAATAATAATTTGTGCAGTCCCCAATAAACCAATTGGACAGATAGTTCCTTCAAAATACATGTAGCTTGAAGAGCAGTCCATAAAACTACATAGGCAGCCATGGATATGAAGTGTTAGCGACTTCATTTCTTTTAGCTGTGGCCAAGCCCCTCCATTGACACCTGATTTTCGTGATACATTTAGGGTGCTCTTTATGACAGATTTGGCAGAGGGGAAGTGGAGCCGAAATCTCTAAAACTTTCTTCACTGGCAGTCTAGCATGCTCATTGCTCACCACAGGTACAAATAGCATGAAATCTACCAGGAGTAAGACATCAGTTCACCCAATAAGTAATCTAAAAGTCGGAAAATAATGGTTAAATTCAAATATATTCTCATCCTACACATTAATGCAAACTAGCGACTCTTAAAACACATGTTAACAATTATCTTTTAGTAGTTGTTAATGGCACCATACTTAAACAAAACACGATGAAACTTAATTACTTAACTGAAGATACCACTAAGACATTGGTCTTGATCTTGAAACTGCTCAATATCCTGAGAATGCTTTAAAACCAAGATCAAGTCCTGAACCCTTCAGACAGAGATAAATGCAATCAGATTTCAAAGTGTCAAAGACACTAAAATATATGGTTTGCCTCAGAGCATTGTAGCATTGGAATCATTCACTGTGCCAACTACCCAGTTCTCTGCACCTAACAAGCCCACTGAAATGGATCCTCCGTTTCCTTCCTCTCTGGTCTCCCATCAATCGGATATTATCATTTATGTATAATCTCTGGACAACTACTCGGCCATAATGCAGCGCTTGCACATTTATATGAACTGGTACTTTGCATATTCAATAGGTGGTACCTAATTTTCACAAGCTGAACAGATGCTTTCTGCAAAACAGCATAACGCCTGTTAGAAATGGTACACAACTTCATGAAATGAATGGTCTAATAGAACAAAGCAATTAAAAAATGACTAACTTTTAAGGACAAATCCTGACAAATTATAGAAAGACCACCAAATGAAGAAAATAGAAAGTGTCAATAACTATATGCTAACCACTAAGCCATTGCACACAAGCATGAAACATACCAGAAATACGACATCAGAAACAAGCACCTCTTTGCGCCCTGTTAGATTACTTATTTGGTAATAAGTAGTCCAAAAGAACACAGCAATTAACAAACAACTAAATCCTAATGATAAATATCCAAGTCTGGTGACAAAACATAAAACTTCTGAAAACATTGCCAAATGAGCAAAAGATACAGGAACAACTAGCTAGCAATAAACATAATGTTTATCTGCACAAACTCCAGTTCACACAATATTTCAAAACAACGTCACAACAGCATCAAAGTAGCAGTTTAAGATTATCATGTTTAATGAAGATTAAATGTACCACAGTCATCTAAGAGCATATCTTGTAAAATAGTACTGATAACTCAGAGATAAACGTTGCTTAGCACTTCCTTAGTGCCCGACTTAATCTAGGCCAAGCTTCTCTCTTTTAAACTTAGGTGCAAGGCATGAAGAGAGCGAATTTCATTGAATGATGCCTTCTGTCTGCCAGTTTCTTTTAGAATTATAAGGTCATTTGCCGACCAAAGTAATCTTTTGCCTGAAGTAAAAAAAGAACTATGCAAGTTTTTAGACAGAATCACATAAAGCAAAAGAGCAATCTAATAGGTCAGAAATTATCTATCAACTGCAGGAAAGAGACTGTAATATCTATTTAATTGAACTAAAGTCAATAACTTTTATAAAGTAATACTGAAAGAAGTATCCATGTTCACAGCCACTCTCACATTAACTTAAAATCCTTCTTGTTGGACATGAAAAATGAGACCAATTATATAAGCATGAAGAAGAAACCTGAAGTTAAAATTCACAACATTATTTTAAAGTGTAATTTAGGCATGATTCTCAAATGAAAAGTCAAGGCCTTTAATTAGGAAACTGTAAATGGCATGTAAGTACGAGGTTATTTAGAATAAATAGGCATTAGAATCGAGAGTGATTTACCTGCAACATGGTGTTGCACACCCTGCTTAGCGGAACTGTTGGAAGGTGACATTGTGTCACTTTGGTCGGTCTGAGAATGAAAATCACTCACTGCCCTTGTCTGTGCACTCGAGGCTCTGGTCAACGTCTTCTGATCCATTAGATATGAAAATAAAAGAGTGACATGCATGTGTAATATTCTGAGAGCATACTGCAATAAATACTCTTGTTGTGTACAAATATGTTTACCATTAATTTTTCAAGAGAGTGATAAATCATTCAGAGGCTGTCATACAGAATAATGAAAACGTCTTAATTGTTTAAAAATATTGAACAATAATATTGCATGCATTCTCTCTTGCAGTTAATGTTTCATTTTATGTATTCAGCAAATTTTAATGCAATAAATGTAACTGCATGGTATAGTTAAAATAAGCTATTAAATTTGGTGCATAAATACCCACTGATGTAGGATTATCTTCTACCAAGTTTGCAAGACTGCCACCATCATCTTCTTCATCATCAGTACTCTCCACATCAGGCGGTTCTGGAAAATGAGACATAATAATAATAATAATAATAATAATAATAATAATAATTGTTATTATAATTAATTATTATTATAATCATTATTATTATTATTATTATTTTTATTATTACTACATGCAGAACCAATACATGACAGACACTTTTCTTAGACATACATCCAATTTAATTTGCAATGAGCTGCATTGTTTACGCATTTACTTTAAGATCCCACTGGTTACACGTAGTTGATTTGCATACTGCTCTCCATCTTACATTAGATAGAGAGCTATATGTCACCGTTGTCACGGTTTCTTCCATCCCTGGCCGTAGATTTCTTCGCTCGACTGTGTAAGGTGATGTGGTTGGGACTGGCACTTCACCTTACACAGCTGTGTGTAACCCAAACTTCCATGGCCCATTATTGAAGCCTTGCTGTTTTCTGCCCATCTCTCTGGTCTTGTAAGTAGCAACTGAAGTTCCTTGCCCATTCTTTGCCTAATTTCCCTAAGTACTTGAAGCCATTGTATTCGACAGTTAATACCGTGACACTTAATACCGCGACACTTAATAGTTTCACTTAGTCCCGCAGACAATTAATCCCAATGACACTTGATACCACGGCAATTAATACCGAAGACATTTCATACCACGACAATTAGTCCCACGGCCCGACATAATACACGTACAACGAGTGTACGATTGAACATGTGCGCCTCATGCGCCTCACCTTGTACGACTTTTGTCATAGAACTGCGCGTCTGATTTCAAACCGATTCGATTTAACATAGTTGAATTGCGCGTGTAAGATTGTACGACTTTTGTAATAGAATTTTGTGCTTGGCGTTGTAATTAAATCTGTACAGTGAACTGCAAGGCTCGTATGACAACACTAGGTCCGCAAATCATCCACATTCAAAATGAGCAACATCCCCCAAGAAAGATGTATGCTAGACTGCAGAAACTAGTCGAAGCAGCGCTAGCAATCATACGGGAAAACAGAAATCCTGCTGTTCCTTCGGGCCATGTCTCATCTTTCTAACTCGTAACGATCAGAGCATAAATAGTGCATGCTCAATTGTTTTTACTAAATTGTACTGATTGAAACTTCTACTGTGATTGCTTTTATATAATTTAACAAATTCAAACTGTCATTGTGATTGCTTTTACAAACTTCATTCTTCTACTGTGATTGCTTTTATATAATTTAACAAATTCAAACTGTCATTGTGATTGCTTTTACAAACTTCATTTTTCAGTGTTTTGGCACTAAGTGTCGCGGTACGAAATTTCGTGTGATTAAATGCGTAGGGATTAAACGTCATCGGGATTAAGTGTGATTAGGATTAAGTCCGGTGTTAACTGTCGCGGTATTAAATGTCGCGGTATGAACTGTCACTAAACCCTTGAAGCCATTGTATACGATCAATGTTCTGTGTTGCCAGTTTTGCAGAGCCCTAATAAGTTTCTCTTGAAGTGATGATTCATAATGAATTTTGACTAACAATTACAAAATTACTACTAACTTCCTAAATTACTTAATTACAGTTTTCAGTTATGAGACACTTCTCTTCATAAGCTGCTACTCTTTGCAGCTTATGAACAGAAATGTCACTTCTAATGTTAAATACTTAATACTAGGCTAGAACAAGAGTAATGAAGATAAGTGAAAGCAATATAATAAACTATCCAATGAAATTCCATAGTCGAAAATATAAAGCAATGTAGCACTCAGTTGGTATATCACCTATGCAAACTAACTATTCATAAGTGCTCCCAATAAAAAATCAACAAAAGAGCAAATAACGTATGAATAAAGGACATCTATCAGCAGTATGAGATGGATCAAACAGCTGGGATAAATATGAATATTTCTTCAAGTAACAGGCAACATAGTTGGTAATACCAGTTGTGCCATGATGGAACTGCAAGCAAAACGAACAACACCCATATCACGTGACCAGAGACCTGTAACCATCAAGGCTGGAACTGGATGACAAAATCCAACCAGATTATCAGGAGCCAGATGCAGCTGATATATCTAATTCAGAAAAGAAGGCATTGAATCCAAAAGATTTTCTTTCTTTCATAGAAAATGCCAAGTACTCAAAGTATTCATGTTATGTGTTATGTGGCATGTCATATGCCACAAACAACGAAAGGTAGAAGTAGGATTAGGTAAAGACTATCAAGTACTGCATACCATCAGTAGATATGTCTTCCAGTTTTCTTCCTTTCCATTCAATGACATTTCCACTGTCAACAGCAAGCAGCAGCATACCTGCAAAATTACCAAAAGTTACTGATTCAATGACTGATTGAATAGGAATAATGTTGTCTTTAACACAAGTTTATGTTTAAGGCATCTGTAATGAATTGGCATGACACAAGTGTCTTCATTGTTTGGTACTGACACTTTAACTGCTTTTTTGATTAACAATTTGAGATTAACTTGACATTTAAGAATAATATGAACATAGTTGCTTCCAAATTAGCTTCAGCGGCATAAATTCTTTTATGTGTAACAGCAAAGAAAATTGCCAGCAAGATAAAAAAAACACAGGGTACACAAAACAAATTATAAGAGATTGAAAGAAGCGCACTTCACTAAACGATATTTACTTGAGATAATTCCACAGTGTGATGGGATAAACGGTATTATTCTTTGTGTGTTGTAGCATCATATCCCAAATGTCTCGCTAGCATTTCCAGTTTGTTCTCAGTCATATCAAGAACCTGCCAAATTAACAGTCATTAAAAGTGTTCCACAATCTTCAATGAGTCAAATTTGTTTGCATCTCTAAGCCATGAGAGTCCAGCTGCATTAGAGAAATGCCATCGTCCTGCTATATGCCTATTACATGCAATGCCAATAATATCAACACAGTAAAACAGGAAAATGAGACACAGCTTGACACACATGAATGCAACAGTAAGATTGAGCAGCAAAGCTCAAAAGCATATCTTTCTTACCAATTTAAACTTAAAATTAATAAGCATTAAGCACTTCATAAAGTTTATTAAAACAATTAGCAGCCTTTAAACAATTTAATCTAACACAAGGCCCTACCTGTGAAACAGTTGCAATATATTTCTGTAAAGAAGTTGATGTTATGCGGTTTGGGTGAAGAAATATTCGCGCACGACTTCTTGTAGTTCAGCATTTCCAATTAAAGGAGTGTTTGTTGACATTCTTGCAGAGATATAATTATGGATTAGATGATGGCACTCCAACATCAGCCCTGGTAGCAAATAGTAATGAGAAGATCCACTGCTTGCTGAGCATCAGAAGGTAACAGTACATGGGCATTGACATTTTCCTTGACCTCTCAGCTATCAATTACCATGTCCATCCTGCAAAGGACATATTTAGCTTTCCTAAATTCAAACAAAACCTCGAACATGGATACAAATGATGTCATTGATACTTCAGCCTGATCTCTATGGACATTCAAAAGATGTCTTGTGATTTGCTGCTTGTCAGTTTCATACAAAAAGTGCAGTAGCCAATATAGTTAACTTTGTTGACTTTCCTGGCATCATTTTCTAGAGCCCTTTGTAAGATTAATATTTTCCCTCGTGAAGAATTCAAAGTGATAGGCCCTTTTGAATCTTATCACCTAAATAGATGAAGCAATTGATGGTCAAATTCTGACATATTGCCCTGAAGGCCAACTATTGCTTAGAGTATAATCACTAAATATTAAAATTACATATAAGTAATTAATACAATGTAATAGCTTATAATTTCTGTCCATGCCACATGACTGAGACCAGTCTATGCAGGCTTCTAGATGTACTAAAGCCTCAACATGCTTAGTTAAGGGTTGGTTTATTATAACTGAATGTTTGACAATATATTCAGTTATATGCTTAAATGCTTATAAATTTTGAAATATACATAGTATTAAATAATAGTCAGTTTATTTGACTAGACATTAATCTGGATTTTGAAATCAATGTTTGAATTTGAGCTTATTCGGCTTTCACTTTTTCTCTTATAATCCCAAGAATAAAGCTCAATACAATTACTCAAATGCTTAAAAATTGCGCTCAACGATTTTAACTAACCATATAACGCAAGTGTTGGAAAATAATGACATTACAAAACATTCTCTTCTAATAGCAGATTAACAATTAGTTTCTTTGCTATGCACAGTCAAACTGAATCCTCGAGGACCAATATTCGAAACTGGATTTCCACAGCTATTTTCTAAATGATAAAAAATTTCTTGCTCAACATTAATTGCTCAAATCTAACTTTTCGGGCAAGTTTATAGAATCGGGGGCTGAAGGATATAGTGCGTAAGTTTACTGGCGTCGTGAGTGTCGGTTAGGGTCAGGTTAGGCGTCGTGAGGGTCGGTTAGGGTCAGGGTTAGGGTTAGTGTCGTCATTAGAAAACCTGGCACCGTCCGGCGTTAAGCGCAACTTGCCCAAGGATACTGTATAATCCTCAGCCCACGATACTATAAGTTTGCCACTTTTCGGGATATTTTCTCCAACCACAGCCCAAGTGTTGTCTATAGATAATATTTGAAATCTCAAAATTTCACGTTCATGCGCTTTATTTCACATCTTAGAACATAAACAATCTCGGAAACTAAGTCACTCCGTATCAGCCACAACTAAGTTATAAATACATGTAAATTGATTACCTTCCGAAATAATTATAACACACAGTTCTAGCCATAAGAACCACAAACATTTAATATCGCCCGTCTTAAATGTTCGCTTGCTTATCACAAAATTGCTTTAGCGCATTTCCTTAAGTATCACTAATTCCTTACAAACTACATGACATGGTATTCGGCTGACTAGTCTTTGCCAAAATTTCCGAAATATACAACATATACAGTATATACAACTCGTAACCGCACCAAACATGATTGGGTCTATGTAAATGAGAGAGGCGGTCCTTCCCTAGTGGGACCCAATTTTACAGGTTTTTAAAGTGCGATTTTATAGGATACTAACTGCATCTTGATTGGCCAATAATATATGAATGAAAACGCATCAAAGTCCTTTTCTTGATGTACCATGAATAAACATTAAGTGCATAGTGTGTGAATTATAAAACAGAGGCAAAGTTTTAACGATTGGGTCCGGACCCAATCTTTAGGTGAAAGACCCAATCCTTAGGTGAAGACCCAAAGTCGTGAGTCTGACGTTTACAAAAGACCCAGGGCTGTAGTGACTTTAAAACTATATATATATATATATATATATATATATATATATATATATATATATATATATATATATATATAAACGCTATAGGCAATAGCATAGTTATAATTATTGTAGGTTACTTTTAAGTAACTTACTTACCAGATTTTACCGGCGGGGTAAGCTGATGTTACTTGAGACTCCTGTAGTAACGTGGCTTAACATAAAGTAACTCGGCTTAGCATTAAGTAAGGTCTGGTAAGCTTATTTCTAAGTGTGTAGGCTTGTTGGTGGTTTCTGTAAACTTGACGATGTCTCGCATTATATGCGTGACGTTCTCCACTGGCTTCGTGTTTCCCATGGCATACCATTTAGGATTTCAGTCTGGGTCTGGCGGTGCCACTTAGGGAGCGCCCAGCCTACTTGCGCAAATTCTGTTGCCCCACCTCAGGTTTGACTGCACGCAGATATCTTCGTTCTGCGTCTCGAGGCGAACTTGATTTTTGTCTGCGCCCACTTCAAAGATGCAGCGTCGTGCCTTCTCAGTGGTTGGGCCGACCACGTGGAATAATCTTCCTTCCGATCTGCGTGTTCCTTTAGCTAGTGACTCTGCATAGCGATATGCATGGATCGATCCATGGCAGCGTTAAACATCTTATGGCAGCAAAGGCCGTTGACTCAGACAGAAATTATTTGAATAGTTCTCACCGTTCGTATGGCACACTATAGTTCATAATGGGAAGACGGCGTTTAGACGAAACGGAAGAACATAAAACTGGAATTGGATCGCACTCAATTGTTCATGGATGCTACATTTCTAAGAGTCGATACTGACTAACTATGACAAATAAAGATTGAACAAACTTTATTTGCTAAGACATTTCAACCTTAACCAAACTTATCATACATGCATGAAATTATTGTTGCAATAACTTTGTGATTGCAGTAACGTGACACTAGAACAGCCTCAGAGTTTACGACCATGAAAAACTTCGATTGAGTGAAAACACGAAAATGCTACAGTAGATCAGGTGACGTAGACAATCAGCGCAATAATAAAAACAACAGTTAAAATGCTTAATTAGACATACGATTAATAGGCTTAACTAAGTGGAACTTAAAATGTTAAAAAACGCTAATCAAAACCAGGATCCTTGAAATATTATGTCTTGTCCTACAGAAATACTCTTACTTTGAATACAAATCTGATATGCAAGAATTCGTTCGTGTGTATACTATCATCATAGATTGAGTAGCTCCACACATCCATGTTTCTTACTTTCATCAATTGTTGGTGACCTCAAAATAACGTCAAATATTTCAGGTAATTTCTGGTTGAGACTTTTGTTTCTCCGTAGACTTGAAGATCGCGAAACTGTTTTTCACAAACCCTTTGTGAACAATTTACTGCAGATCTATCTTGCGTCCTAAGGCTGACTGCATTTACAAACGAATGATGCATATCGTTTTGCTTAACTATGATAAATAAAGATCGAACTAACTTTATTTTCTAAGACTTATCAACTTTAACATCAGTAACTTTAACTTTAATGCTGTGAAATTATAGTTGCAATTACTTGTATGTGCAGCGTGAGAACACGACCATGTAAAATTTGGTTTGAGTGAAAACAGCTCGAAAAAGCTACAGTAGAACATGCTACGTATATTATGGGTGAAATAATCAAAACATTTCAATAGAGTTAGAGAATGCCTAACTAGACACACACGTAAAACTTGGATTGTGTGAAAAACTCCACAAAAACAGCAACAGAAGATCATGTGAAACATACCATAAGTGCAATTTTAAAAACACTAGAGTTAAAATGCTTAATTAGACACAAGCTTAATCGGGACACCAAATTGAACTAAAAATGTTCCATACACATATAGGATTCATTCGTGTATTTCTGACGAAATGAAGTGGATAAATGTTAACTGACAAAATCTGAAATAAAACCGTTATGACATAACAGGAAACTGTTTGGCTTTTCTCAAGTATGGTTTCCGACATAATTTGCAAACTGTAAACTTTTGAAAATGATTTTACAAACTTGAGCCAGACACCTAGTGGATTTTTTCATGACTTCTCAGACCTGCAAACCAGGAGAACGTTTTCAAACATATATGGCAAAGGTGTGGTTTCTCTCCAGTATGTGTTCTCGTGTGCTTCTTTAGATAACCTTTAGTATTAGTTTTAAAGTCACATAATTGGCAGTGGTGTGGTTTATCTCCAGTATGAATTCTTGCATGACTTTTGAGATGAGAAGATTGGATAAACCGTTTTTGACATATCTGGCAGTGGTAGGGTTTTTCTCCAGTATGGGTTCGAATATGGTCTCCCAGGTGAGAAGATCGCGAATAACTTTGTTTACATATCTGACATTGGTATGGTCTCTCACCAGTGTGAATTCTAACATGAATTTGTAGCGATGAAGGTGTGGAAAATGTTTTTTTACAAACACTACACAGAAATCGTTTCTCTCCAGGGTGGGTTTTTTCATGACTTTTCATGCCTGAATAAGATGAGAACGCTTTCTGACATCCCCGGCAAACATATGGTTTCTCTCCAGTATGTGTTCTCATATGAGTTTTTAGATAACCTTCATACTTAGTTTTCAACGCACATAAGTGGCATTTGTACGGTTTCACTCCGGTATGAATTCTTGCATGCCGTAATAGATTTGAAGATTGGGAAAAACGTTTTTGACATATATTGCATTGGTAGGGCATCTCTCCAGTATGGATTCTAGCATGACGTTTAAGACTGGAACAATGTGAAAAACGTTTTTGACATAATTCGCATGGGTAAGATTTTTCTCCAGTATGAATTCTTGCATGAATTGTTAGACTTGATAACTGGGAAAAGCGTTTCTGACATATTTGGCAGTGGTAAGATTTTTCTCCAGTATGGATTCTTATATGACATGTAAGATTGGAAGACTTAGGAAAACATTTTTGACATACCTGGCATTGATAAGGCATCACTCCGGTATGGATTCTAATATCTGTATGTAGCTGGGAACTTGAACTTTCCATCTGTTCTTGTGTTGCATTTTCGATGGAAAATCCTAATGAATGTTTGAAAGAAATGCTTTTCGACATCATGATTATGAAGTAACAGAGTGTGTGCATCAGATATGATTTTTACACAAAGCTAGAGTTGAAACATTGAAACTCTTATAAGTTTCTGTGGACTGATATTGTTGTCCAAGTCCTCCATTTATTTGACTTTCTAAGTTTGAAGTTCTCGAAGTATTCGGTATCTAGAAATCTAAAATAGTACATTTACTTTTATCTTGTCTTTTTTATTCGTATTATTAACTTTAAAAAATTAAAAAAACATTGTAGTCGTAATATAAAAGACATATAGTTATGGGATGCAGAATGAGAATTCCTCGAAGTTCATAGCCTGCAACACAATATTGAATTGCAAAGACAATTACAACAAACACATTGAAGATGAACTAACAGTCTGTATCCCACTATCTAAAATGGTCCGTGCACACTGTATTCAAATGAATGCGCATATACCTTAACATGTGAAAATCACGGTTAGCTGATTCTACAAAAGAATCAATTTTACTACTTTTCCTTCGTTTCACAGCTGGTCAAAACCTAATAGAACTTTGTAAATAAACGACATGTCTAGAAAGTTGATGGTCAATTAACCAGAGATGGGTAACTAATCGATTAGATGCTAATCGATTAGCTAATTGATTAGACAAACAGCTAATTCTAATTCTAATCGATTAGCTCTAGTCTTATGCTAATTCTAATTCTAATCGATTAGCAATTGTCAGCTAATTCTAATCGAAAATCGATTAGCTGATCGATTAGATGTTTGAAAATTAAACCGAGAACGCGTTCATTAAGAGTGAGTTTATTAATATCGAGTTTGAAGAATATACTTAATTACTTATTTATCTGAAGGCTATTTCAGACTTTCAATTATCTGTTCATGGTTATAAAACATGGGAACCGGTACAAGTTCTTATTTCTGTGACTAGTTCTCCATGCTTATCACAATAGCTGCGCAGACAACTGCTGAAAAATTATTCAGAATTTATTATTGTTAAAACGTTCTTTAAAAGTATTAAGATAAAAGTGATAAACCTATCGGAAGGATCAGTTAAATTAGTAGGGAAGTGTAAAAATTCAGTAAAATCGTCAGCGCTAATTGAAGCCAATGTAGGCTACATATCGTCAAACTTCGTCCGTTACGTTAGGGTGAGTTCAAGCTGACAAAGAAATGGCTGGTTTGTGAACTGTTCTCACATATAGCAGTTGTGCAGCTTTAGGTATTGTAATAGGCTACAGCTCTAGGTATTGCAATAGACTGCAAGCCTTAGGTGAAGTGGTGTAAATTTGTAATAGGCTACAGGAACTTGCTCTGCTTTTTGATTAAAATTTGACAAATTCCTGAAGCAAATATGTGTATCGAACTATCGATTATTGATATCTAATTCTAATTGCTAATCGATTAGCTGCTGCTAATGCTAATTCTAATCGATTAGCTAGAAGACTTTGCTAATTCTAATTCTAATCGATTAGCAAATTTCAGTAGCTAATTCTAATTCTAATCGATTAGCAATTCTAGCTAAGTTGATGGTCAATTAACATAATATGGAAGCGTAATAAAATAAAGCGAGTTTGCTTCAATAGACAGTTGTAGAAGAAATTATCTTTGCTGTCAATCAACCGATTTATACAACACATAAAAGTGCAATTTATGCTAAGCATATCTGCGTAAATGAGAAAGTGCGTGAATTTCTAAAGCGAAAATAAATAATAATTCAGTTCTTGATAGAACTGTTGATATCCGAAGAATAATCTATAATAATAATAATAATAATAATAATAATAGTAATAATAATAATAATAATAATAATAATAATACTAACTGAATAATAATAATAATAATAATTCCTAATAATAATAATAATAATAATAATAATAATAATAATAATATTAATAATAATAATAATAAATAATAACTGCCGAGTGAGTTGCCGTTCCAGACCACCATCAGTAACATCGCCAGATATTGTTTCGATCGCCTGAGGGATCATTGATACCTCGGGCAAAAATAATAATAATAATAATAATAATAATAATAATAATAATAAAAACAATAGTAATAGTAATATTAAATTGCATTTAATAATAAAAATAAGGCATAGCACACCCCTGTTGCACAACATGGAAAGGAAAAAGGAATGGGCCTTTCCGTATGAATTGGCAGCAGAGGCCCCTTTTCAGTAAATAAGCAAGGATTCTTTCATAAAATTAATGTCTAACCAAATTGCCAGATTACGACTGAGAGCGGCAACAAGGTTTAGATGCTTACGTCCTTGATAGCGATACACTACGGTTGTAAAATGCACTGAAATGTTAATGGAGAAGATATTTATGGAGATTAGGGGAGACCGGGGCATAATGGGATACCGGGGTATAACGGGAAACTTGAATATTATCCGTCTTACGCACTTTTAATTGCTGAAGACGTTATCAATCGGAAGTAAAACATCTTTTAAGATGAAGGGCAAAGGCAATTGCGATATCGACGCGTTTTGCTAATTTTATGACTAAAAGTAGATTTTCAGGGTGGCCGAAGTAAGGTACGTTGATAATTCAAGACTTTTCTAGAAAAAGTGGGGCTATATTAAATTTAGCTTATACGTTGAATATGTAGCATAATATATAAAGTCACATATCCCCATAAGAAATTTTGAGCAAGTTCAGTATATTTTGTCAAAATGGCGGGCTTACTATATTGGCCAGTTGGGGCATAATGGGATACAGATATCCCATTTTGCCCCATGTTGTGATTCGACAGCTGCTTAGTTTTGTGAGACCCTATTTTGCAACAAAATGTGTTCACTATAAATGCGTAGAAGAGTGACTCATATAGCCTAATAGGCCAGGTGATAGTTTACAAATTTCAGACGATTTGGATATGGAAAAGAAAGAAAGACAGTTGCTTCGTTCAGACAAAAATCGAAATGAAGTGCTCAGCTATGGCAGGAGCCATTGATGAAGTACAAAGTGGAAGACTTGGGTAGCTCGCAGCAAGTAGAGAAGCACCCTCATGGTCAACTTCAACTGAGCCATCGGACAATGAAGTCGATGCCACCAATATCTAACCACTCAAGGCACCGTATGGGCCCAGAAATAAAAGGTCATCAAACAAAATTGGAAAAAGCTGGTCATGACAACTGTAGGCTATAAGAAAAGCTAACTGGAGAGTTTGGTCACAATACCTAAACTGGACAAAGAAGCTATAAAGAAACTTGTCAATCCCTGTTTAAGAACGGCGTGACATCTAAAATGTCTGATGTATTCGATTACATGACAAAATAAAAAAAATCATGAAAAAACAAGAAACAGTGTCCGAAGAAAGGCCAAGATATCGATCTGCAACAATCTTGCAGATGACGATGATACAAATGATTGTCTTCACTGTTGTGAGGTGTTCTCTGATGAAGGCGGGATCAGATGTCAGATGTGATTGAAGTGGACACACAACAGTTGTGCTGGTGACAACTAACATGTTATCAAATTTGTGAATGACCTCTGCACTAACAGCTTCGAGCACGTTTTATCAAATGAGGGAAGTCCTACCTCATAATGGAAAAATTTTAATGATTTCTTTTAGCTTAAACTTTACTGGTATGGTGCTATAATTAAAATGCTGTTTATGGTTCATGTTAAACAGTTAGTTGTAATAAGTTCAAAGTTACAGTTTGTCAAGCTATAAAGTGTTTATTCTGGCCTATATTCCCTCTTTTAGATGATATATATCATGGGGCATAATTGAAAAAGTATATCCCATTTTACCCCTTATGGTGGGGCATAATGGGATTTTGGGACACGATAGTAAGATAGCTTTATCTTCAGTCTGGGTGAAGCTAAAGTGGATTAATCTAATGATAATCTATGCTGTACATTAGGTCTGCTGGTATAGCCTGAGTACAAGAAAACCCTAAATTTTTATTAACTATGTGGCGTAAATTTCAAAATGCCTTAAGTATCCCATTATGCCCCGGTCTCCCCAACCCTTCGGCAGCCTAGGCTACATTTCGACGAACAAAACGATCGACGGAAATTCAAAACGCCTCAATAATTGACTAATTGCGTTCCGCTAATTGTGAGATACACCGATTATAATAACTACAAGAGAAAATCAGTTGGAAATTGCAAAGACTGATTGATAATCGACGACTAAGATGAATTAATTTTTAAACAGTAGATTTGTAGCGTTACCTCGTAGACGAAGTCACTGATAAGTGACGTCAACATTCTTTGCGCTTATTTAATTAGCAAAGAGTTATCATAGTTCTATAAGAGGTGTCAAATAGTTACACTCTTGCTGCAGTTTTACTGTTGGATATCTGAAGTTAACATTACACTAAACTAGCGATTTTATATTCAAATAATTGTGTGGGTAAGCTATTTAACACTCAACATGATTTCTACAGATTTT
The DNA here is from genome assembly GCA_020284085.1 of Aporrectodea caliginosa. NCBI lineage: Eukaryota > Metazoa > Annelida > Clitellata > Crassiclitellata > Lumbricidae > Aporrectodea > Aporrectodea caliginosa. The sequence goes on from JACEVL010000062.1 coordinate 1,006,975, forward strand.
CAAACATTTGTTGCAATTTTAAAAAGTCTGGGCTATTAAGATTAGAATGGCTGAAGATAACCAAGTGTCGAACTTATTAAACTTAGGCCTATTGTTGAGTCATATTTATTACCACAGTGATATTATACAGCTCAATATGGCAAAAATAACCACTAACTATAAAGAAATTGATACAAACGGTTTCTCAACGGAATCTGTTACTATTTGGCATGCTTATTGACATAGTAAAAGTCTACTTTATTCTATCCATCCATCCATCCATCTATAGTTTACATCCATCCATCCATCCCATTTATCTACTGTCCATCCGCACTTCCGTCCTCTTGTTTTTGCGCCTGTCTCTCATTGGTCAACTGCAATCGAACGTTTTACCCCAACGTATAGCGGTACCGGCGCAGGAGTGTCGTTCGTTCGAAAGGACTCGAGTGACTTTCGTTTGGCATTTTCCTTCCATGGGCTTCCCATCTCTCCACTTTCCATCTCTCCACTTCCCATCTCTCCACTTCCAATCTCTCCACTTCTCCACCCGTTACGTGTTTGTTTGGACGACGTCTGCGATGGAATTCGACGAGAGCTCTGTCCAATCGTCCGAGCCCACGTGACTACATCACGTGATCAAACGACTGAAGCACTTGACTGACGTTTTATTAACCGACTGTTACGTCATAATTGTCATAATTGTTACGTTATACGGTTATAGGCTAATAATGCATTGGCGATATTTTTTACCTAGAGCTTCCGGAGGGTAACAGATCGATAGTCAGAAGGTTCGATAGTCCGAAGATTCGTAGTAGCTTGACAGATGAAAATAATTCTTGCTTGAGTAGAAGTTGGATTAATTAACAGAATTCTTGCTTAAATAGAAGTTGGATTGATGAAAATAATCCCTGCTTAAATAAAAGTTGGAATGATGAAAAGATATTGCAGTGTAAGTAGAAGTTGAATTCATGCAACGATTTTATGTCGGATTAATGTCGTACTACAGAATCTTCGGACTATCGAACCTTCGGACTATCGAGGCGTAACCCTTCCGGATTGCGGCAGAGTTTTCGCGACATCGTAGAAAGCAAGTTTAATAGATGTTTATTGTGGGTTATTTCTGTTGCGCTTTTTCATATTTTGGATCTGTCTCTCTGCCGGTGTCCTTCATTCGCTGTTTTTTGTCTCCATGTCTCCTCGTATGTATCTGCATCTATCTCTCAACATTTCTCTTTCAGTTTGAACATTTCTCTCAACGTCTCAATCTGTCTCGAATATCTGTCCACCTTTGCATTTATCGATTGCCTGTTTAGCTACATTGGTCAGTGATGGACAACAGTTAACTAAAGAGCTGAAAACTTTTAGTTAAGCTTAACCCTCGGGCTACCAAGGGGGGGGGTTATTACGACCCCCCTAGGTTTTTTTATTAAAAAACTTGTTCCCTGTGGAATATAATTTTGATAATTTAGGTAGCTGTAGCAGGATAATTTGCGCACATTTTGAGGTAAACATCATTGTGATATCTCACGCCATTCAAAAGTTACACCCGATATACCCGAGGTACCAGAGGGGGTTGATACGACCCCCTTAGTTTTTCGTCTATGGCGTACTCAGTTTTCTTCCTGGAAGAGAAACAAATATACCATTCTTTAGAGGGAATGTAGGGCTTCATTTGCATACCTACATCTTTGACTTTTGAAAACCGGAAGTAATCAAAATAAATAATAATACGCGTAATATGCGTGAAAAATGACTGAATGGAAGGACTCCCCCCTTAGTTTTCTGTCGGTAGCGTATTCATTTATATTCCTAAAAGAGAAACAAATATACCATTCTTTGAAAACCGGAAGGAATGTAATATGCGTGGGCTGAATGGAAGGACTAGTTTTTTCGGTAGCGTATTCATTTATATTCCTGGAAGAGAAACAAATATACCATTCTTTAGCATAGGGCTTCATTTGCATACTTAAATGTTTGTCTTTTGAAAACCGGAAGTGATCAAAATAAATAATAATACGCGTAATCTGTGTGAAAACGGCTGAATACAGCATCACAACGTAAATCGATATATATGTATGGATAATTGGATATATATGTATGGATGTATATTTATACGTATATAAACATATGTAGGGATGTATGTGTATCTTGGATACATAGATCAGTTTCAAAACACACATAATTTTATATTTGTTTATCCAAAAGTACAAAATGTACGCAATAATATAAAATATCGCTAATTAAGGGGTTCCATTGTTAAAAGTGATGTAATTTCGAGGTGCATTCACATAATGAACAACTAAATATACCATTCTGTGCAGAAATGAATGCTGAATCCAATGCTGTATTACAAGTTATGATATGTGAAACCAAACACAAAATCCATGGGGGGTCGTCTCAACCCCCCCCCCCTTGGTAGCCGATGTCACAAAAAAAGCTTGGTAGCCCTAGGGTTAAATGTTTTAATTAAGAATGAAGTTTAACTGCAGAAAAGTAGTTTAGTTATAACCGAAGTCTAACTAATATTTATTAGTTTTTCACTGAAAAGTTTAACTACAGAAATCACCAACTGCGCACCTATCTTCCGTAATGATTGTCATGAGTAGGCCTAACTGGTTTTATTAGCCTACTCGAAGTCAAGCGAACTGCACTGAAATGCATCATGCATCATCGTTTACACTAGCAACTGTCTTCATTATTTTCTGGTAGAACAGTAGTATGACTATTAGTCTCGTACACATTACATAGTTTGAAAGTGAAATTGTCATTGACGCTGTGCATATAACTAAACTCGTTTTAATTTAGTTAACTTATTTACAAAATAAGTTGCGAACTTTAGTTAAACTGTTTTATTTAAGTTGAAAATAGTTTAAGTTTAACTAGAAGATTAGTTTATTGCCCATCACTGGACCATGATTACTCTCTTGTGGAACAGGTGAATGTATGATTGTCTATAATTAGTGTGACAGGCTAGTGTAGACGAACAGACAGGAATAGAAAAAACATACAGAAACAGACAGAGATAGAGGAACAGACAGATTACAATACAACTTCACAACATTATACATATTTTAATAAGATATTTATAAATGTGTATTAGGTCACAGAGAGGAACAGACAGGGAGACAGCAAAAGGCAGACATACGGCTCAACACACTATATAACTAAACAACAAACTACATAATTATTATATGACAAGATATTATAAATGCAGTTGATAGAACCTTTGCTCTACGCGGAATAATCATTCATTCATTTATAGAATTTACATAGCGCCTCTTCGAAAGACCTACTCAGAGGCGCTCGAACGAATTCATTCATTATTTCATTTGGTTGTGTGATGTTTCAATAAACAGTATCAATCAAACAATCAATCAATCACTATATCAATCAGTCAATCAATCAATAAATCAATGATTCAATCAGAATGACGCGAAAACAAACTTAAACCAAAATATAATAAATTCATACAAGAGGAGTTGGTTGGGAGTCTATTCGGGTGACAAATATTTCGACCATTCACTGGCCTATGTTGTGGTCAACTTATTGCGGATCTATATTCCGCCATCAGCTGTACATGGATGCTACATTTCTAAGAGTCGTTACTGGTTAACTTCGACTCAAACTTTATTTGCGAAAACATTTCAACCTTGACAGCATTGTTACCATGAGAACTGATTCTGTGTGAAATCATCGTTGCAATTACTTTGCAAGTGCATTTACGGAACAGTAAAAGCGTGAGACCATGTAAAACTTGAACTGAGATCATGTGAAGTATACAAGCAGTGCAATAACAAAAACAGTTCGATAGAGTTACATTGTAAAGTGCTTGTAACTAGACGCAATAATTATAGGCTTACTTCAATGGAACTAAGTGTCACAAAAACGAAAAACAAAAGCAGTATGCTTGTATATGTCCAGTCCTACAGGAAAACTCAGTTGTACTGTACTAAAACTCAGACTTTGAATACAAAACTGATACGAATGAATTCGTTCGTGCTTATCATAGATTGAGCAACTCCACAGCTCACACTTTCTTTTTTTATTCTATGTTCACCAACCTCAACAACGTCAAATATTTCTGACAATTTCCGGTTGAGACATTAAGTTTGCTTCTTCGCAGACTTGAAGATCGCGAATTTATTTTTACAAACCTAACACAGAATGATTTCTCGCATTTAGGATTTGTTCGTGTATTTCTGACGAAGTGAATAAATGTTAACTGACAAAATCTGAAATAATAGAGTTAGGATGTTCTCTGATATAGCAGGAAACTGTTTGGCTTTTCTCTAGTATGGGTTCCAACATAATTTGCAAACTGTAAACTTTGGAAAATGATTTTACAAACTTGAGCCAGACACCTAGTGGGTTTTTTCATGACGTCTCAGACCTGCAACCCAGGAGAACGTTTTCAAACATATCTGGCAAAGGTATGGTTTCTCTCCAGTATGTGTTCTCGTGTGTCTCTTTAGATCACCTTTAGTAAGTCTTATTAGTTTTAAACTCACATAATTGGCAGTGGTGTGGTTTCTCTCCAGTATGAATTCTTGCATGACTTTTGAGATGAGAAGATTGGATAAACCGTTTTTGACATATCTGGCAGTGGTAGGGTTTTTCTCCAGTATGGGTTCGAATATGGTCTCCCAGGTGAGAAGATCGCGAATAACTTTGTTTACATATCTGACATTGGTATGGTCTCTCTCCAGTGTGAATTCTAACATGATTGTTGAGCGACGAAGGGGTGGAAAATAATTTTTTACAAACAATACACAGAAATCGTTTCTCTTCAAGGTGAGTTTTTTCATGGTTTTTCAAACCTGAATACGATGAGAATGTTTTCTGACATCCCCAGCAAAGATATGGTTTCTCTCCAGTATGTGTTCTCATATGACTTTTTAGATAATCTTCATACTTGGTTTCCAACGCACATAACTGACATTTGTACGGTTTCTCTACGGTATGAATTCTTGCATGACGTGCTAGATGTGAAGATCTGGAAAAACGCTTTTGACATACTTGGCATTGATAAGGCCTCTGTCCAGTATGGATTCTAATATGGTTCTGTAGTAAGTAAGAACGAGAAAATAATTGTTTACATACTTCGCACAGAAAGGGTTTCTTTCCAGTATGCGTTCTAGTGTGTGTTTTCAGACTCGAAGAGTATGGGAATGTTTTCCCACATTTCAAGCAAAGATGAGCTTTTTCTTCAGTATGGATCCTCATGTGCTTCTTTAAGTCACAGATGTGCGTAAATATTTTTTGGCAAAACTCGCATTCGTGTGTCTTCGCTTTAGAATAGCTTTTCATGTTTTCCTTAGCAAGACTATCCATCATAAATGAGTTCTGACAGAGTTGGGAACTTTCTATCTTTTCTTCTGCTGCATTTCCGATAGAATATGCCGACGTATGCATGGAAAAAATGCGTCTCGACATCATTAATGTTTATGAATTGGCTGAACGTGTGCAATAGCTATAATTTTTGAACAAAGCGAGAGTTGAAAACACTGAACCTCTTGTAACGTTCTGTGGACTGAAATTATTGTCCAACCTTTCCAGTTGTTTGCCTTTTTCAGTATGAAGCTTAGGCCTACTGGGCATGCAGTAGAAATCTAATCTAGTTGATTTACTTTTCTCTTGCGTTAATTTACTCACATTGTTACCCTATAAAAAATCGTAGTCGTAATAGAAAAGACATATTATGGGAAACTGAATCAGAATTCCACCAGGTTGATCGCCTAAGAAACAATATCAATTTGCAAAGACGATTGCAACAAACACATTGAACGTGAATTTACAGTCCGTATTCCACTATCAACAGAGTGTGAGCGCCTCTGATAGGTGTGCACTGCGAGAGGCGCTATATAGATTGATAGATACAATACAATACAATCTAAACTAGTTCTTGAACACTATGTTTTATTCGTGGTATGCTACTTGCTGGTCATTACCTGAATTAGAACGCGTTAAAATCGTGCAGCTTGATTCAATGCTGCCCATTATGTTTAGCAGGCTACCATCTTTCTGTGTGGCTCAAGCGAAATTACACTACACGAGAGGTTGCATGATGGAGAAAGTTAAGGTTTCCAAAAGATATCGACGATATCCAACAATTCCCAAGCCCACATATTAAGGCCACATCCATAATCCTCAAAACGCTAAGAATTCTATATCGTATTAAAGGCACTGCTAGACGGGATTAACGAGGCAGGTTGCGGGTGATTAAACAACAGAGTGTGAGGAAATAGAATACTCTGCCGTTGACTCGATTTTTGTTCTCTCCCAATAATTAATCTCGAGTCCGTAATTTCGCGCTTCAGAATTCATTATCTCTAATAACAGGACCAGAGTTTCAAATGTTGTATTTTTGTTGAATAGTAGGCCTACATGTTTCATGCATCTAGTAAGCTAGCAATCGATTTAAACTACCTATATTCTAGGCCTACATTTCAAGAATTATTTAGTTTTTGTAATTTGTGTCGAATATTTAGATATGTTTAGGATGTGTTGCCAAAAATATAATTGTGTTGGTCTCAGTGTCGTCTACAGATTAAAAGTTTCAACACAATGTAAGCACGTACTTCGTTATCTGTGGTCGACTGCAAAGTGGCGAATAAAGCATTATCATAGGAAAGGGGACGTAAAGGAGAGGCAGAAGGGAGGAGCAGAGGGAGGGGAAGTCATGAAATTTGTAACCACCACTCTCTACGACAGAGTTACGCCATTGATATCAGCATAAAATTATCAAGGATGTAGGCCCTATAACGCGTTGAAATTTTTTTTATGGAACAGATATTGAAGGAGATTTATTTTGCTTTACGCTTAACCCATTAGTGCCTAGCGTCCCATAAATGGGACGGGCAGTTTAAAAATTCCAATAAATTCACATTTCCAATAACTTGACAAGTATTTTATATCAAATTGTTTGTCAGACTCTGGACAACATTTCTGGTTTACTATTTGGCTACAAAAATGATATGTTAGCGTGTTGTTGGCGTTTGTTTATAGCAACGACCAGCCATAGCTTGTTGTGAAATCTACGCGTATTAAATCTTTATTATTTTGTATTATAATCATTAATTCTGCAAGTTTATCGTAACGTACACACAGGTCAGTATGTTTTACAACTGTTTCAATAATTTTGTCTAATTTAAACAGACATTTTATAAATTTTATTGTTGGTTGACTCGGCGTCCCATTTATGGGACGCTAGGCACGAGAGGGTAGGGCGTTTTGTGTGACACTGTTTCAAGCTTACAAAATTGCAATCATGAATTTCTAGGTTATAATTATGTTCACATGCATTATTTAAGGTGTCCTTCACTATATAAGTGCCATACTATGTTTGTAAGATATTTATTTAATTTCTAAATTGGTGAAATATTGGCCGATTTGGCCTGTAAAGTTCCATATTGTTGTCAATTTGGGTCGGACAGTTTGGCTTGAGTCTTTCAATTTGGACATATGCTTTGGTTTAAAAATACATAAATGTATCTGCTTTTTGTTGTGGTGAAAATTAGCATGCTGAGACAGAAAGGATTTACTCTCCACCAAGTACCAGCAATGCTAGAAGATGACGACTTCATGCGTGCAGATCCAAACCTTGTGATCCAAACGGTAGCGATGAGGATAGCAAAGTCGAAGATGAAGCCACATGTCATAACCTGACTCGTAGACAACTGGGAGACAAGACAGTAGCAACTGTGACAAGGGGAGGAGATCATTTCAGGATATATCGAGTTGATGAATGGCACCCTGTGTTTACATCGACTGTGGCAGCGATTGTAATGGATTCTCCACCGACCAGCCGACTACAGATGGTTCTGCTGCTTCTGCAGCAGAGGCTTCGACTCACAGTGGTGTGAGAGTGTCAGATACAGCCAAGGTTTGAATTATCAATGGTTCTAGGCAAAGACTGCCCAAGCCAGATACTGTGGTAGAGACAACAAGAACATGGGTGGAATGGATGGACCAGAATATTGCCATGTACCTAATTTCAATCCGTTCGTGGCCTCTCTTAGCATACCTCATGGATGTCACCATGCAGAATGCCTGGCTGATCTACTGTTTGACTGAATGAATGAGTCATCAGCCAGTGGATCAGCTGGAGTTCCGACATAGTGTCTGCAATTATTACTAAATGAAGTATTCTCTTGAATGCATAGCCATCAGTTACACAATTGGGGCGTCCAAAGCCACTGAGCCAGTGAGCACCGATGGAGGCACACAGGGATGGCAAATACATCAGAGCAATTGAAATGCAGAGAAATTGTGAAAATTTGTAGTCTCAAGATAAAAAACAATGCAAGAAGTGCAATGTGTGCCTGCACATTGATTGCTTTGAACATTTTCATGAAATGGAATAGAAAACAGACAAGTGGTGTGTTTGTACTGCAGTAAGGAAACACTCTGTAACTGTGTTCTGTAATTATTAGGATTTCCTAATAAATGTCATATTACTATTTGTACTTTTAGTATCATTACATTATTCTCTTAGGATAGTCAAATGAAAGTTTTGACAGTCTGTTTTGCTGTCTAAATACCATGAGAACTGTAGGTGGACAAACTACCAGTATTATAGACGTGGACTAGTTGAGCAATTGGTGAAGTTTTTCTGTATTTTTTCTTAAATTCCTATTTACTGTGGACTGTTTGTTGTAGATATTTGTGGATAATGACCTTCTTGTTTGAATTAAACTGATTTGACTATTATTTGATGCATGAATGCAAGTTGCAGCTGTGGCAACATGTTCAAAAGTTCAGGTACCCTCTCGTGCCTAGCGTCCCATAAATGGGACGCTTACAAAAGTAGCTCAAATTCACATATTATAATAGTAACAATGAAAGTAATATTTTTCCTTATGTTTATACTACATATACAACAAACTAAAAGTGAATAAATTTGTGTTTGAAAAATCAGGCACTAATGGGTTAAGAAGCCCAGGCTTGACGAACTAAACGAATGACGGATATGCAACAACACACAATTAATTGCGGTCCGCTTGTTGTGAGACACTTAACGCTGATAATTTGAATCAGTGAACGTTCTACTGAAAAGGGTAAGCAATTGAAAATTGCAAAAATGATTAATTATCGACGATTGATATTAATTAATTTTGAAACAGTAGATTTCAAACCTTACCAAGTCGTTGAAGAAGAACGTCAATCACATTGCTCAAAGTGGGCTGAGAGCAAAAACCTCCGCATCAACCTCGCCAAAACCCGCGAGATAGTCATTGTGAAAAGGGGGAGGTGCTCCATGACACAACTACAGTCGATATCTGGGGTGGCGCGGTCGACTTCCATCAACATCCTCGGCGTCATCCTTGGAGAAAAGTTATCGTTCGCTGAACACATCGACAGTACCATTGGAGCATGCTCTGCCTCCCTCTACGCACTAAAGACCCTCCGGGCACATGGAGCAACTCCATCGATGCTACATATGACGGCTCGCAGCACCACCTTAGCAAAACTAACATACGCAATGCCAGCATGGTGGGGGTATGCTAGTGGTGGAGAGAGGGACCGCCTGGAGAGTTTTATACGAAGAGCCAAACGAGCCGGCTTCCTTCCCCATGATGCTCCAACTGTGGCCGAAATGGCGAGCAAAGCTGACGACCGACTGTTCAAGGCGATCAGAACTAATGACCAACATGTTCTACGCCGGCTGTGTCCTCGACTACGGGAGACTACGTACACCCTCCGTCCTAGGCCTCACCAATTCTCACTCCCACCTAAGGACACCAAAAACTTTATTCCTAGGCTGCTCTACAAGGACATCTATTAAACCTAAGACCCTTGAACATAAAATAATAGCCAATAATATCCTTGACCAAACTTTAAACGGAATAGCCAACGCCCACACATTTTTGTTTTTTGTTTTTCTTGTAATCGCATTGCGTTCTGACAATGTGTTATGAATAAACGAAGATTCTAAATTCATTCTTGATGCAGTCTTACAATTTGATATCATAAGAACTTTAAATTGCACTAAACTCCCCTAGCGATTCTATATTTAAATAATTTAGCGAGTAGGCCGATATAAAACACAGCATCATTTTTTGCAATTTTTGAAAGGATGTGGAATATTAAGACCAGAACGTAGGACGAGAACTGCCCTTCTGCCCCCTTCTCTCTGTCCGTCCTTCTATCTGCCCATCCTTCTGCCAGTTCGTCCTTGTGTAAGTTCTTATATCCGTCCTTCTGTCTCTCCGTCCTTATGTCCGTTCGTCCATCCGCCGGTCATTCTGTCCGTCCTTGTGTCCGTTCGTCCTTCCGATTGCCCTTCCGCTCTTCCGTCCTCCTGTTTTGGCGCCTGTCTCTTATTGGTTCGACTGCAATCGAACGCTTACTCCCAACGTATCGCAATAGCGACGCATGAGTGTTGGTCGTTCGAAAGGACTCAAGTGACTTCCGTTTGGCATTTCCCTTCCATCGGCTTCCCATCTCTCCACTTTCCATCTCTCCACTTCTCCACCCGTTACGTGTTTGTTTGGACGACGTCTGCGATGGAATTCGACGAGAGCTGTGTCAACTCGCCCAACCCACGTGACTAATTCACGTGATCAAACGACTGAGGCACTCGACCGACGCATTATTAACCGATTGTTACGTCGTATAATAATGCATAGGCGATATTTTTTACCTAGAGCCTCCGGAGTGTGGCGGTTTTTTGCGACGTCGTAGAAAGTAAGATAAATAGATGATTTTGTGGCGCTGATCTTTTAATTTTCTGTTCTTTCTCTTGCGCTTTTTATTTTTTGATCTGGCAGTAAACTGTCTCTCTATCGGTATCTTTCATTTTCTGTTCGTGTCTCCATGTCCTCGCATCCCAGCCAACACACCCTCACGGGAACCATACGGGACCCGTACGGGTGGTTATACGGGACCCGTACGGGATACCCGGCGGGATCCCGCCGGTTTTTGTCCGCGGTTTCCGTACGGGACCCATACGGGATAGCCCGCCGGGCATCCCGTACGGGTCCCGTATGGTTTTTGTCCGCGGTTTCCGTACGGGACCCATACGGGATAGCCCGCCGGGCATCCCAGTTCATTCCCAGATGACTTAAAAGTGATTCCAGTATGCAATTTACACTTCATTACACTTCAAATTACATTAAATATTGTAATTGAATTACAATTACTGGACTTAAAAAGTAATTCAATTACAATTACAGAAATTGTAATTCAATTACATGTATTTCAATTACTGAACAAGTTACAACACTGATTGCTTTAGATATATAACACAGCTTACTGTGCTATATAGCTAAAGCAATCAGTGTTGTTCAGTAATTGAAATACATGTAACTGAATTACAATTTCTGTAATTGTAATTGAATTACTTTTTAAGTTCAGTAATTGTAATTCAATTACAATATTTATGTAATTGAAGTGTAAATTACGATTTTAATTGAATAAACTGCTCTGCATCATGACTACATAATTGTCAACATTATTCTATCCTTACACCCCTCTTACCACCTTACAGCACACTTTGATAAACCCAAAGTGCAAGGGTTTACTAACAACTATCAGACTATCCATGCACTCATTATTAGCTAGCCTACTGCGGCTGCCTACAGATAAGAACTTCCATCTTGAGCATCTCTTTAGCACTGCTGGACAAATTGACTCGCCCAGGCGCAATCAACTAACAGACTATCATTTTGAAACACTTATACTCTATGAATCAAATAAACTCTATTGTTAACTTGTTTTAATGGATCACAATTACAAGCCTTATTTCAGACACTTGATAAACTTACAAAACAATTGAAGGTAGATTATAATTTACAGGTCATTGGCCCACTGGATGTTTTAGTTTTAAAAATAGAGTAAATTAAAAATTATAGAAAAATTCTAAATCATTTGCAAATTTTAAAGAAATAATTGAAAATTAATTGGTACTTGAATTACAATTAAAATATAATTGTAATTTAATTCCTACTCAATCAAGTAATTGTAATACAAATACATTTACAAGCATGCAATTGCAATTATGATTGAATTACATGCAATGTAATTGATACAACACTGAAAACAATAATCAACAATAGCGTTAAATGACACATCAAATTAATAAAGTAAAAATAATCAGTCTGCTCTGCAATATCATTAAATTTTTTGTCAACAATGTCATCAGCAGTATTGGTCAACTCCTGATCGGTGGTGATCGACTCCGACTCGGTCTCTTTGAATTGTGCCGATTTCAATAGCCGGTGACCTCCAGTGCTACGATCCCTAGCATTACCAAACCACACAGCCAACTCGTCCACAACCAGTCTCTTCATACTGTCCTTGGTAGCAATATTTTGCCTTACAGCACCTGAATTTTCACACATGAAACATTTAGATTAAAAATAACAAGTTACAAAGAACAATAATTTGACGTGCTCTGATTTGTATTGTAAAATGATATTATTCCAACAATTCTGTCTAACATTAAATGGCAATATTTACAGACACTGCCTGGATTGTTTAATTTACAATGTTAGATTATAAAAAAGTCAAAACAACCTCGACTTTGTCTTAGCCTCAAAAATGCAATACATTTTTAAAGGTTAAACACTTAATAAAGCACAGTTGGCAGACTATTGATTTTTTTATTGAGACAAGCATAAATAGTCCCCATCGTTATTCACGAGTACTTGTATCTAAACAATTAAAACGAAGAAGCAAGTCAAAGCAGTTCTATCTTAACAAGAGACATAGAAAAATCTTCAGATGTTGCAATTTGACAATTATAAACTATTATTAAACATGCTAGCCTTTAAGTTAAATGTCGATTTTTTAATAAATATTTGCCATCAACACAAATAACTTATGACATTGTACACATCATCTAACTTTATGGACACAAATAAATAGACTTTAATACAACCTATAAACAGGAAGATAAAAATTGCATGCCCAGAAATTAAGAGCGAATCATACATGAGGCTTTAAAAACCATTTAAACAGTAAAATGACTCACCAATGCTTTTATCGTTGAAGTGTCAAGCACCTTGTCCTCCATGCTCTTCAGATCATACCCAGTTTCGATGGGAAATTGCATGCCCTCAGGCAGCTCCGTTGCCACAAATCTGCCTGCAGCATTCAGTTGCCTCGAAATCGACAGCAGCAGAGATGAATGTAGTTTCTTTGTTTGTTGCAGGTCCTCCAGACTGGCCAATATCTTTATCATCAGTCTGCTATTAAGATCGCCACCTACAAAATCAAGTGTACACAGTAACCATCATACTTTATTTATGAACAATACGGTGACGCAAACATACATCTTCAGAAACACATTTATGTACAAAGAAAACGATAATTAGAGGAAAATTAAGTCAACTAGTAAGACATATGTCTAACTGTACAACATCCTAGCTAAGAAGCCACGCCTGGTAAGGGAATCAAATCTAGGGAGAACACGGTTATGTGAGCTTGGGCGCAGGTCATGACCAGTGCAATTGACAGGGGGGGAGAAGGTCGTGAAGGGTGTGGCTAGTATTTGTTAAGATGTACACAGTAACCATCATACTTTATTTATGAACAATACGGTGACTAAACCAATCTTCAAAACACATTGTAATATGCATAGGGATATTAAGCGGCACTGTGCTAGATCTAAGTAAGACCCACATGAGAAATCTCCAATAACAAATGAGTAAATTTTGTTGACAAGCAAATCACCTCCGATTCACTTGTGACGTTGGTGATATACAAATTCCACAGTCACGTGTGTATTATCAGTAAGTGATTAGCTGTAACATAAAATTGTGTTGAGACTTTTGATCACAATGCAACACCTATGACATTCCTCAACAGTAGGACACTAAATTGATATTTATCATTTTTGAATTAATAGGCAAATTCACTGATTATTGTTACTATGTGTCAACACACTTAACAGGCTCACAGGATAAATATATTCNGTAACCAAGTCTTAGCAATCCCTCTGGTTCTAAGCAACTGAAAATATATTGTCTACTTTAATCGCAGTGAATATAGGAACCTGTATAGGAACACGGTATTTTCTCTCTTGGATTGGAATTGACCAACCTTAGTAACGATCATCAATAGATGCATTGTGCATCAATTATACAGTAGAGCTTTAGAAATTCTACGATTTATTCCTTATTGTTTTATTGTACCAATCAGTGGCTGCTGTTAAGTAAAACCAAAGGACAAGAGTTTGGTCAGTTAGCCTCACTGACTTACTCACTGACTTGACTTGCTGACTTGCTTCACTGACTTTACTTGTTCACTTGACTCACTCACTTCGCTCACTAGCTTTATCCACTCACTAGATTAACTTATCTGACTATCTGTATTTATTCATTGACTTGACCATTTGACTTTACCAAGTCACTTAAATTACTTGATTCAAACATTAACACTAGAAGCACCGAAGGGGTCAATCTGACCCCTTTTGGTTTTTAGCGGAACGCACCTCGGCCCCAGATATAGCCAGAGTCCTGTAATTTCATGACTTTTCCTAACTTCGTAGGGTATACCCTCTGCCAAAATTTGAACTCGGGGGGATTCACAATTTCTGAGATTTTTGCTGTTCTACCTTTAAGCACCAAGGGGTCAATCTGACCCCTGTATCAGTACTTGCATATCAGGCTTACGCATTTCTTGTTTTTTATTCAATAATATTATATATCAAAGCTAATTACGTAATAAATGTGAGAAGAGAGGAGATCTGGTGAGAGGAGAGGAGATCTGGTGAGAGGATAGGATCAGATCTGGTGAGAGAAGGGGAGATTTGGTGAGAGGAGAGGCGATCTGATGAAAGGAAAGAAGATCTGGTCAGAGGAGAGAAGATCAGATGAGAGGATAGGAGATCTGGTGAGAGGATAGGAGATCTGGCGAGAGGAGATGAGATCTGGTGAGAGAAGAGGAGATCAGGTGAGAGAAGAGGAGATCAGGTGAGAGGATAGGAGATCTGGCGAGAGAATTAGAGATCTGGCGAGAGGAGAGGACATTTGGCGATGGGAAAGAAGATCTGGGGAGAGAAGAGGAGATCTGGTGAGAGGATAGGAGATCTGATGAGAGGATAGGCGATCTGGTGAGAAGAAAGCAGATCTGGTCAGAGGAGTGATCTAGCCAGAGGATAGTAGATCTGGCGAGAGGAGAGGAGATCAAATGAGAGGATAGGAGATCTGGCGAGAAGGATGATTTGATGAGAGGAGCGGAGATCTGGTTACAGGAAAGGAGATCTTGTGAGAGGAGATCTGGTGAGAAAAGAACAGATCTGGTGAGAGAATATCTGATGAGAGAAGAGGATATCTGGTGAGAGAAGAGGATATCTGGTGAGAGGAGAGAATATCTAGTGGGAGAAAGAAGATGTGGTCAGAGGAGAGATCTAGTGAAAGGATAGGAGATCAGGTGAGAGGGTAATAGATCTGGTGAGAGGAGAGGAGATCAAGTGAGAGGATAGGCGATCTGGCGAGAAGAAGGATGACTTGGTGAGAGGATATCGGGTGAGAGGAGAGGAGATCTGGTGAGTGGAGAGAGATCTGGTGAGAGCAGAGTAGATCCGGTGAGAGGAGAGAGATCCGGTGAGAGAAGACGATATTTGGAAAGAGGAAAGGAGGAATGGTGAGAGGAAGGAATATCTGGTCAGAGGAGAGGAGATCTGGTCAGAGGATAAGAGATCTGGTGATAAGATAGGAGAGTTTTCTGGTGAAAGGAGAGGAGATCTGATGAGAAGGTAGAAGATCTGGCGAGAGGAGAGAAGATCTGGTGAGAGGGGAGATCTGGTGAGAGGATAAAAGATTTGGTGAGAAGATAGGGTGAGGTCTGGTGAGAGGATAAGAAATCTGGTGAGAGGATAGAAGATTTGGCGAGAATATAGGGTGAGATCTGGTGAGAGGATAGGAAATTTGGTGAGAGGATAGGAGATCTGGTGAGTGGATAGTAGATGTAGTGAGAGCGGAGGAGGTCTGGCGAGAGGATAGGAGATCTGGTGAGAGGAGAGGATCTCCTATTATTCCATTCCAACTTACTTATTACACTTGTTTATGCTCATGTAATTTATGTTAATAGAGTTGATAGTCAATTTAATTGAATTTGCAATTGACTTTGCATTATAAATTATTTGGGGTCAAAATGACCCCCTTGGTGCTTCTAGGAAGTTCGATTTCTCGGTACTTCTAGTGTTAATCACTCACTCTCTTCACTCAGGTATTTGTTATTTACTTTACTCACTCAGTTGAATCACTCACTTCATTCATTGACAATGCACTTGACTCGATGCCTCTATTCACTCACTTGACTCAATGACTTCACTCACTCGCTTGACTCAGTAACTTTACTCACTCATTTGACTCAGTGACCTTACATAGTCACTTTTGCAATTGACTTTACTGACTCAGACTCACATACCCACTTGACTCACTCACTTGACTACTTCACTCAACTCAGTGCTCACTGCGGACCTATTCAGTATTCACTGAGTGATAGATCTAGGCAACCTGCTATTGGATTGTGCTTGCTCGCTATCTTGACCTTTTAACCAGTCACTCACTCATTGACTCGCTCAATCCAGAAATCACTCAGCCATCCAGCCAGTCAGCCAAACAATAAAAAACCATAGACATTGTAGACTGTCTCTGTGGCTTACCTATGATACCGTTCTCTCCTGGCACTCCCGGGTCTCCTTTCAGCCCAGGAAGACCCGGTCGCCCTGGTAAGCCGGAGCCACCCTTCATACCATCAGGACCTCTCAACCCCTTCAGTCCAAACAGTCCATCCTGACCGGTGTCACCTCGATCACCTTTGTGACCCGGAAGTCCAGGCTGACACGAAGTTCCGTCGTTGAACTGTAACGAGATGAACACAAAAAAGTTTCAATGGCAGCCAGTTGTATCACCTTATTCAGTTACTCACAATGAGATTATGTTCTATCCAATGTATGCTTCTCGGACGACTTTTAAGTACAACGATGACCATCTTTTAGTTATATTCATGGTGCTTTTGATAGGTCGCTAAAACATGTTCAAGACTATTTATATATACTTATACTTTATGTTCAAGTCTATTTATATGTACTTCACGGTAATTATAGTGACACACAAGTACGAACGATTTCTTAATGATTTTTATGATAATCATGAGAAAATAGCGTGTATGATCAGTTCACTATGATAAGCGGATGATGATGATGACGACGATGACGACGACGACGACGACGACGACGACGACGACGACGACGACGACGACGACGACGACGATGACGATGACGATGATGGTGGTGATGATGATGATGATGATGATGATGATGATGATGATGATGATGATGATGATGATGATGATGATGATGATGATGATGGAGAATGCTGATGATGACATTTATGATGATGACGACGATGACGATGGTGTGGATGTATAAAGAGAACAACAATGACAATCAGTCTTCTGCAACAAAGATGATGAAATGACTTACCCAATTATTTCCAGGTAACCCTTGCGGTCCTTCGCTACCTGTTTCTCCACTCTCGCCTTTCTTACCAGGAAGACCATCTGGACCACGCAAACCATCTGGACCTGGCTCCCCCTGAAAATAACAAAACAAGAACGTTCCTGAAAATCATGTTTAGTAGTCACCCAACAAGTCTACAAAAATCAACTTTTCGCAGCGACTACCAAACCTGGAGGAAAAAAGCGAGCTGTGAATGCTTTTGGTTTCAGCAACCAAAAGTTGCCTTATGGTATGGGGTCAAAAAATGTCGAAAAAGTTTTTAAAAATATTACTGTCTTCCGCCCCCACCAGAGAGCCAAAGTTACGAAAAATAGCATTTTTTCGAGAAAATTTCAGGTTTTCTTGTAAAATATTTTCATTCAAAACTAATTAAATGTCATTCAATATACCGTTGAATAGAGCTATTAATACTGAATAAAACGATGTATTAATTTTCAGAATATGCCCATATTTGTAGAAGTTATTAACTTTTTACCAATTCCTCTGGTTCGCGACATGTCGCTAAGTCTGAAAACGGTTAAACACTAATAACTTTTTATCCGTCGAGATATTTCAACCCATAGTATGTAATTCGATTCAGCTCTGAATCATCTTTCTAATGGTATATTGTGATGCGGGAATGTTTAACAGTACACATTTGTTTTTATTGTTTTAACAGTTTTTTTGCAATTTTTCATTGATTCTGTTGTCATTTCAGCTGAATGCACACTTTGTCCAATGAATTGAGCGCTAAGAACGTTCCATTTTGATCGTAAATAATTGAGAAATGTTGAAGCATAAAAGCTACAATGGCTACTCGTTCTAAAACATTGTTTGCAAAGTTCGGACACATACAGGAACTACGGCAGACTGTTCTACCTCCATATGAGAATGTTTCTCTGTTGAACTGGTTCACTACCATGATCTTCACTCTCTAATGCCTCCTCTTCAGTCTGGATTTAGGAAATTCCACTCGACAGAATCTCTTATGGTGAGTCTTCTAGCAGATATACTTCCTGATGTGGACCGTAGCCATAGCATTCTACTCTCCCTTTATGACATCAGTGCCGCTTTTGACACTGCTGATCACACCATCATCCTCTTAGACCTGGTGTCTAGGTCGTTTGGTATTGTTGATGAGGATGATGAATATGTACAGCGCCGTAACACGGCACATGCCGAGGGCGCTTTTGTTGACTCTGCTCTTCTTTGGTTCCATTTATTCCTTACCTTCATGGCCCTGCCGTCACAGCCGCTGCTATGGTTGAATGTATTCTAGAGGCCTCAGCTGCACTTGATCGATGGTTATCTGCTAATCGTCTTTGTCTAAACCAAGACAAGACCCAGTACATTTGGCTAGGTAGCCGTGCCATGCTTGCCAAGATTGACTGAAGTACAATAGGCCTTGATAGTGACAGAGAGAGGACAGGATCGTGAATTACTCCAAGATAACGGGTCATTAGCATATTGGTGGAAGAGACATCGAGTGGACCAAGAATCCCGGCTAGATCCGAGGTATACAAGATAAACAGAAGGGAACAATGACAGAATCCTGAGGTGAGCCATAAGATAAGTGGACACAGGGAGAGCGGGTAGGACCGAAAACTCCAGAAATTGCGCGATCCTTGAGGAATGAATGGAACCAAAGAAGAGCAGATTCAACAGTCCCAGACGACCCAGACACCAGGTCTAAGAGGATGATGGTGTGATCAGCAGTGTCAAAAGCGGCACTGATGTCATAAAGGGAGAGTAGAATGCTATGGCTACGGTCCACATCAGGAAGTATATCTGCTAGAAGACTCACCATAAGAGATTCTGTCGAGTGGAATTTCCTAAATCCAGACTGAAGAGGAGGCATTAGAGAGTGAAGATCATGGTAGTGAACCAGTTCAACAGAGAAACATTCTCATATGGAGGTAGAACAGTCTGCCGTAGTTCCTGTATGTGTCCGAACTTTGCAAACAATGTTTTAGAACGAGTAGCCATTGTGGCTTTTATGCTTCAACATTTCTCAATTATTTACGATCAAAATGGAACGTTCTTAGCGCTCAATTCATTGGACAAAGTGTGCATTCAGCTGAAATGACAACAGAATCAATGAAAAATTGCAAAAAAACTGTTAAAACAATAAAAACAAATGTGTACTGTTAAACATTCCCGCATCACAATATACCATTAGAAAGATGATTCAGAGCTGAATCGAATTACATACTATGGGTTGAAATATCTCGACGGATCAAAAAGTTATTAGTGTTTAACCGTTTTCAGACTTAGCGACATGTCGCGAACCAGAGGAATTGGTAAAAAGTTAATAACTTCTACAAATATGGGCATATTCTGAAAATTAATACATCGTTTTATTCAGTATTAATAGCTCTATCCAACGGTATATTGAATGACATTTAATTAGTTTTGAATGAAAATATTTTACAAGAAAACCTGCAATTTTCTCGAAAAAATGCTATTTTTCGTAACTTTGGCCCTCTGGTGGGGGCGGAAGACATTAATATTTTTAAAAACTTTTTCGACATTTTTGACCCCATACCATAAGGCAACTTTTGGTTGCTATTACTTTTTGAAATTCTAATTTTCGCTTTTTTCACTCCACCCTACTGGAGGTGTTTCGAGCTGTGAATGCTTTTGGTTTCATAAAAGATTTGCTTCACTTTCCGAATTCGAGCACAAATTACGAATATTAACTTACTTTTTGTAAATTCATAATAAAAACCTGAAAACAACACAGCAAAATATTAATTCCTGCGTTTTAAACTGTAGCCGTAAACATTCAATGCATTACCTTAGCTCCTGGTTGGCCTGTAGATCCTGGGTATCCATCTCTTCCCTGAGAGTAAAATATGAAACATTGTACATATAAGAAGAATGGCTATAAACAGGATCAAGCTAATAGACTGTAAAAGAAACTGATTGGCCATTTTTATGTAAATCGGATGGCTATAAATGGAAATAGCCATAGGTGGATTAAGGCATGTTCAACATGTTCGGCCGAACAGGGGCCCCACACTTATAGGGCCCCCACAAATGCGAAATACTTTTTTCCCAATATTTTAGAATTATTATTGTTATTTGTTAAGCCTAACAGTAAAAATGAGCAAAAAACTCAGAATAAGTTATTAAAAACTGCTCATTTTAATATACACAAAAACCACTTTTGCACTTGTGTGGGCCCCTATTAAAGTTTCTATTATCAGGCAGGTTCATTTCAAAATCAGCCGAAAACGAAATGATTCAGTTTGCTGACCTGGCAAAGTCAGTTGCCCATGGACAGACAAATGAAACATCCTTTAATTACAAAAAGGACTCAATTACACCTTTCCAAATGTTGAGACAGCACTGTGAATATAGGCCTATCTTGTTCTGATGGAGACAAACTGCAGCAGAGAACGTTTGTTTACAAAACTCAAATTGATTAAAAACAGACCGAGAGCGTCAATGTCGAAGACAGACTCGTTAGTTTGACATTGTTTAGCATCGAAAGTGACATATAATACAGTACCATACTTAAAAATTCAGAAGTGCACATTAAAGTCGGGCAACCATTAAGAGCCGTAGGTAGACTGGAAGAGGCAAGTTTTTAGTTTAGAGCGAACATGAGGAGGTAGAGAGTACCAGATGGAGGGACCGACAACTGTGACAAGACCAGACGTGTATCAGAAACAACATTGGCCTACTTTCCAGCAGATGCTGATCGAAGAGAGGAGCGGCCTTTAACAGAGTTGCAAGGTGTGATCATGGAAGATGAGTAGGAAGGCAGATGATCTGCGCGTGCTCTGTACATGAGGAGTGCCAGCGTGAAGCGGACACACTCACAGACAGGAAGCCAGTGCAGAGAACAAAGAGCAGGTGTGATATGGACTCGGTAAGAGAGTCCAAGACACAGTCTTGCAGCCTGATGCAGTATTCTAGTTAGAGGAAGTAGTGTGCATTCAGGGAGACCATAGAGTATTGTATTGTATTGTATTTGAACACTTGTTATAGCGCCCCTACCAGATTCCTATTCAGAGGCGCTCCCGACTACTGCGCGGACGCTGAGGCGGAGTTTCACGCCGAAGCGCATGAGCAATTGCGAGTGAAGGACTTGCCCAGGGTCCCTACGCGGCGGCTTTGAGGTGGATTCGAACCCGCAACCCCCCAGCTGCAAGGCACCGAACATACCCCTATTATACACCACGCCCCAGTAAGGAGTTGCATTAGTCGAGTCGCGTCAAAATAAGGCAGTGTATCAGTATTTTCAGTTATGCTGTGTCAAGAGTAGAGCGAAGCTTGCGGATTCTCCTGAACGTGAGCTACATTTTGACGACATAGCCAAAAGGCTCGCAACCTATGTGTGTACAACTGTACATTCCATGACGATATTGATTGTCATTGTCAATTCATAATTGTTTTGTTGCTCTTTACTCTCTAACTGTTAGTTTTGCTACAAACTAGAAACTGCAAACACTGTGTCCAATCAGTCAAGACTATATTGTTAGCCTAAGCCTATTAGGCCTGTTTTTATTTTCTGTATTGAGGTAAGCCTGCAGTTGTAATATTCTTTTACCACGACCCCCACGAGTCACTCTAATATTGTTAAACCGTAAAAGATGTATACTTTAAGCTAAAGTCTTTAACACCAGATTGAATAATTATAAACCCTAGGCTACTGATATTGTACAAAAAGAAAGAAGGCACGAATTAGGCCTATTATAAATAATAATAGAAGAATATTGATTCGTCGAATAATTTATAACATGTTTTATGTATCATTTTGTTGTGATTCTATGGGGCTGGGCCCCACAGTCTTACTGAACAGGGTCACCACATTTGCTAATCCGGCCCTAGAAATAGCTATTAAATGACTATAAACAGAACTGTTGCAAGCAGATCGCCTGCGCAAGTATCTGCAGCATGCGTGCTAGTTTGGTACAACGTGCATTCTTGGCAAACTCCTATAATTGTTCTCTGTTGCGCCTCTATCTGTGTGCCTCAACCAATACTTTTATTGTTCACCATAACTGTTAGTTCAAGCATAAAGGTAGACAGTCTTGTACATTCAGTGAAAATGGGTAATGCCTACCTCCGTACATTCGACTTTTCCCCTTCCTGTATCCCTTTCTCTCTTTATCTCTCCTGTCCTTATAACCACTCCATACCTCCATGTCTGTACGCCTTCCTGTCTGTCTTTCTCTATCATCTTTCATTTTCTCCCTCCCTCCCTCCCTCCCTCCCTCCCTCTCTCTCTCTCTCTCTCTCTCTCTCTCTCTCTCTCTCTCTCTCTCTCTCTCTCTCTCTCTCACTTTAGCTGACCCAACTCGTTTCATTCAAGCTACCTCGATCCCTCTTGCACTGCCGCTTTCTCTTCTCTTCTTCCCTCTCTCCTGTACCACTCTCTGTATCTGTCTTTGCCAGTCTCTGTCTGTCTGTCTTGTCTCTCTGTCTCTCAAGTCAATAAATTCAATAATACTTTCCCAAGAGAAAACGATTGGCGCATCCCAAGTGTACATATAATGCCGCCAAAAGTGCGCCAAAAGAAAATTATGCAACAAGTATTATAAATTGAAAACAAGACGGGATGTACCTTTTGACCTGTTGGGCCATACTCTCTTTTATCTCCTTTCAGTCCAATTCTACCATCGCAGCCCTACAGGAAACAAAAAGTCCTAACTGAACTTTTAGTCGTAACAACAAACATTTGTAACGACTCTTCCATACACGTTCCTCAGAGGAGTCCTGGCCTGACAAAACACGACGACGGTAGAAGAAAACTGTTTCCAAGCAATAACGGAAATAGGTAAAGAAAGAAAAACAGAGAAAGGTAAAAAGGTAGCAGAAAAAGTAAAATAAAGGTAGAGAATGAGCTCAAGTCATAAGTTACTAGGCAACCTATTCCAGAAAGATAGGCGACAGTAAAACTTCGATATTGCACTGTGAAAGTTCAAGTCTGGAGAAGAGAGACTATTGAATTCGAAACACGGGTCTGCTTAAGATAAAAATATACAATAGAATACAGCTCGCAAACAATTATAATTGCGACTAGGCATTTGGATCTTAAAAGCAGTGCGATTTTAATGGGCGTTTATTTTTTAATGCATTTGTTTTTTATTATGCATTTATTAAACGCTATTATATAATGACCAAGCATTAATCGATGGTGCTGAGCAATTGTGAGTTAAGGATTTGCTGAAGGTCCCTACACAGTAAGCACCGTCTCAGAGGAACTTCAAACCCGTACTATCCGTGTTACAAGGCGACTCGATCTAACCAGTCGGCTACTTTGCCCCAGCGGTATATCCAGCTTAATACCTCACTCATGATACTGGATCTCTATCCAAACCTAGTGCCAAACATCAACCGGTTCCCAACATTTAAAATGGATTGCAGTTGATTAATGCAGGAAAGAGTCATGCTTGCATAAAAAAAATAACATTGTCATAAAATTGTGACCCTCAGCTCTTTAAACGACAGCTAAAAACACTGACAATATTCAGGAAACATAAGTATTAACAGGAATTAACAAGAATTAACAGGAAAAGTCCACATACTGGTTCTCCTGCACCTCCATCGGCACTAGGCATTCCTGGATATCCCGGTTCACCCTGGAAAGGTTTAAATTCAATTTAATTAGAAAATCTGAACAAAAGTTTTGATCAATATCGCACAAAAGAACAAAGTAAGAGAAACATTCAGTTGTCTTTGATTGTCTTTATCATCGCTTTGGAATGGGACCACTGCCACTGTAACAATAATGTTACCTTTGTCTTTCCATTGTTACAGATAAATGCATGTACACAGATAAGCATATATTTATATTTATATACTTCTTTATTCATAAATATATATATACATATTATATATATATATATATATATATATATATATATATTATGAACTTCTATGGCCTGCTGCAAAGCGATCTAATGCATTCTAAGTAAGAAAAATCATCATTCTCCATTGTCATCATCATCGCCAACAAATATCTTAATAGTTAGTGTCGTGATGTTCATTATTTTAAAATTGCTTCATTGTTAACTGCTTAAATTTGCCCTTTCATTAGGATCATACAGTGCGTTTAAAGGCAGTACATGTTTTTGTTGTTGTCCTTGTCATGAAAGAATAGCTAATTGCGCCATCTCAATGGGTTGTCGTCATCATCATCATCATCATCATCATCATCATCATTGTCGTCGTCGTCGTCAAAGTCGTCGCTGCAGTGTCGTCATCATGGTTGCTGTTGTTCTTGCTGTTGTCCGTGTGGCTGTGTGGACAATGGCGGTAATGGTGTTGTTGTTTGTTCTTAATATTAAGGAAACTGGAAGTGGATTATCATAAACCCAACTGGGTAAGACCTGTTGAGCTTAGTTAATGTCACTCACTTTCTCGCCAGTGTCTCCTTTCCGGCCAATGGGTCCAATGGTCGACGTATTCGACCCATTTTCTACACGTGGTCCTGGGGGTCCAGGAGGTCCAGGGACCCCGTCGTAGCCTCGGTCGCCCATTAAACCGGGCTCGCCAATGCCCTTGATGCCCTTCGGACCCGGCGGTCCAGTGGTACCGTGCTGACCCTGAAAACATGCACGGAGTTCAATGTATCGATTGCCTGGTTTAGTGTGGTTAGACAACTGACTGATTGATTGATTGACTGACTCACTGAGAGAATGAATGATTGACTGATTGACTGATTGTAACAACGCTTTTGTATAGCGACTCTTCTAGACAAATTTCCTGAGAGGCGTCCTGGCCTCAAAAAAGAAGACTGGTTAAAATTAAAGAGGCGATTCAGACGCGTCTGGTTGACTGGCTGTCTCACTGGCTGCTGCCTGGCTGGCTGACTGGATAGATGGTTGACTGATTTACTGAGTGGTATAACTTTATTTCTCAATCAGGCAAACATTAATTGGTAAAAATAGAACATTACAAATAATTTCTTTCTTGCATATTTAAATCTATTCAAAATACCGGTGGTCCTGGTGTGCCTTTGTCTCCCTTAAAGCCATCTCTTCCATCTGCTCCATTGTCACCCTAAATTCAAAACATTAAGAGCATGAACAACATTTCTCAAATTAAACTTAGAAAGCATGACACAGTATGACCGACGCGTCAGCGTATTTAAAAAAATTGAGTAACGGGGAAAATTTACTCTCATAAAGAGCCTGTTGTAGTATTATAAAGTAAGTAAAGTAAGTTATATTCTTTATTAAACCAATTGCATTTCCGCACTTTGGTGTGCATACATTTATACAGAGTATAACAACTATTAACATGCTTATTATAAACGATCTGCGTGTGAGATTGTCCGCTTGTGGAATAAAACGGTCATGACCTCGGGCGCAGGGAGTAGTGGAGCGGCTTTTTTGGGGAGTAGCCCATGGAGTACTCAATACATGCCCCGGGTTTCCCAAGACCGCAGAGAAGAGGCGTGAGTCAGCAGTGTGGCAAAGATGTTCAAACGATGGACTGTGCTCTGGCAGGTACCGCAGACGAATAAGACGCCGCATCACCGACTGAAGGAAAAGTTTTGATAATCTAGTGACCTCCACCGTTAGTCGTTGGTGGCGCTTCAATATACTGACCGACTCGCAACGAATGTTCTACGTACACCTAGCGACTCGACCATTTATCCGGACGTACGCCATCTTTTTCCTATAAGGGACTGCTACGTGGCAGCGTCATGATGTGCTGCGAGTGTTGTCAACTGTCGTCTTTCCACCCTATCCACGCAACCTGGTCCAGAGACTCTGAACTTCCACACCTTCTCAGTCCATCTGTCAACTGTTCGCGGGAACCCGATGATTGGCTCAATGTGCACATTTTTGAGTGGGCCTGAAACTGGTGACTCTCTTCTAGTTTACTGTGCATTGTTTTGCTAACAGATTAATAGTCTAGTTGCAAATGAAATCTAGCAGCAAATAGGCTATAGCCTCTGATTTGTTTTCAAGACCTTATAGTATTTCAAGTACTAATATTCTGTTTATTCATCGGAAATATTGGAGCAGATTGACACCTGCTATGCGCACTGAAACCCACAATGCAAGTCGATTGTTGATGAATAATTACGGCTGTTGTCGTCTTGATTGTAATCATCATGAAATCCGTGAGGATTGATGTTCTGCTGCTGCTGATGATGATGATGGCTATGATGACGACGATTATGATTACGATGACTATGATTATGCCAGAATGGTGACTAGAAAAGCATATTAGCTCACCGGACTTCCTGAAAACCCAGGTTGTCCTGGTTCACCCTGGATGTTTCAAAAAGACAAAACATACGTTCATTATGAATTTTTATAAGAATTACAAAAGTCTAGGTCATCATAAGCCTATGTTTTCTAGAATCAATCTCTGTTGTGTTAGATCTCTCTTGTGTTAAATCCTACAAGCAGTTGTTGAAACTGTCAATGTTTGAGAACTTTACATCGGAGTGTTAACTTATCTAAGAAAGCTTTCTTGTTCTCATATTATTCGCTAGATATCACCAACTTTCATAATCGCACACATACAGTCGGACAACATAATATGCGTCTAAGTTATAATTACTACGCATTTACACAGCCGTATAGAGACTATAAATCGATGAAGTTCATGCTAATATAATTTCGTTTATTGAAAATAGAAAGTTGACAGACCGCAACTTTTCACATAGAAGAAAAACAGAGAAAATAGCTATAATTATTAGTGTAATGTCAGTACGACAATGAATCGATGGATTGGATTGGGTTATCTCTTTGATATTGACTTAAAGAGCACACGGGGGATGAAGCTACGATCGTCTTTATTTGGCAGTTCAAAGTCATGAAGTCTTTGGCGCAGTACATAGCTCCGTCGGACTGTCGGTGGAAAAAGCTGGAGCAGTAGATGAAAACTCAACTTACCTTTCCCCCTTTGATGCTTGCGCTTGAGCCTCTGGCTGGTTCACCCTTGCGGCCCTTGAAGCCTGATGGCCCAGGGGGACCGATGTCACCAAAACCTCCAGGTAACCCCGGGTCACCCTGGTCACCCTGTAAGCAAAGGAGTTCAGCATTCATCAAATTGAATTTTTTTATCATTTATCATTTAAATAATAAATATGTAATGTTCTACTAAAATTAGCCAACGGCGAATGATTGGCTAGATGGATGGATGGAAGTACGCATGCACGCGCTCGGGCATGGGGGGGTTGAGCGTGTAAGCGAATGAATGAGTTTGTGCCTGAGTGAGTGAGTGTGGGTGTAATTGAGTGAAAGATTGATTCAGTGAGCTAGATAGCTAGCTAGCTAGTTATTTAGTTAGTTAGTAAATTAGTGAGTGAGTGAACAATTAATCATTAGTTCCAAGCAACCACAGAACTATTCAGCGATTTTCACATTCAAATGAATGAGTAAAGAAATGGACGAAAAAAAGATTGAATGATTGACTGAATCAACGAAAGAATGAGTGACTTAGGCATTCCCTAATAAAAAGTACCTTCTTGAACTCGGAAAAATCTATAGGTAAGCCAACCATATAAGAAATTAAACGTGAACGAAATTTTACAAATCTCAGTTAATCTTGTAACCATGATGCCTTACAACCTGATCTTGTATGAACTTCTCTATGCATGCATGTATGTACGTACGTACGTGACTACATATGTATATATTATATATATATATGCATGCATGTATATGTGTAGGCCTATGTATATATGTATAAATGTACCATACAACCATTCCAAAATCCGTGAATTAATAGACTTCTATAGGGCAATATTTCCTCTTCAATGCATCAGTATTTGGCTCATTACTTTCGTTACGACTTGCAACTAACAGCATCTTCATTAGCAAAATAAACAGCAGTGCGTCTTTATCGTTATCGTCACTGATATCAGAAATTCAGAATCGTTACAATTTATCGCCATCGTCTGTAAGTGAAAATGTGGTGAGCATACTCACCGGAAGTCCACATATTCCTGAAGATCCACCCAATCCCTTCTTGCCCTAAAACAGCAAACAATTAAAGTGACTAAACAAACGACTTTCAGTTTACCTCAAATAACCTTGCCCAACTGTGTCTTGCCTTCCATTTACCTTACATGCATGAACTTAAGCTACATTTTGTCTGCATGTACGATAAACCTACTTTAGCTTTCTTTTTTGTTAGGCATTTATTAAACGCCGCTATCTAATGACCAACCATCAATGGGTGGGGCTGAGCCTCCTCTGACACGGTTACTGTGTAAGAACCCTGAGCAAGTCCTTCACTCGCAATTCTTTCATTCATTCATTCAGAGGACTTATATAGCGCCCTCCAAGCTAACCTGCTCAGAGGCGCTCCCGCCTCCCAGCCCAACTCCGGCGACAAAGAACAGTTTTCAGATGTCTGTAAAAGTTGTATGTTCAGCACCATCGATTGATGCTTTGGCCATCAGATAGTGGCGTTCAATAAGTCGGATACCGCGCCCCACTTACCTTCACTTACACTTGTCCTATCATACCTTAAAAATCACATTACTTCACCTTAGCTAGACTTACTTTAGCTTGCTTTATTATTTTACCATTATTTCACTCACACACACACACTCACTCACTCAATCACACTCACGCACAAAATCGTCCATTACACCGAGAACCACGGTCCATGATGCCCTTCGGACGGATACTGTGGTCCTGTGGTACCGTGATGACATAGGCGTAGCTACTAAGCTACATGGAGGCACGAGGAGGCAGTTGCCTCCTCTCGCTTTCTTTATATATTGGAACTTCTATTGACCAATGACCCCAATAGCCAGAATTTTGCCAATGGTCTGTGAGGTTGCCCCCTCTTGAAATTAAGTCTGGCTACGCTCCTGCGTGATGACCCTACGCTGAGGGGGGGACATGCACGAAGTTCAATGTATCGGAAATTAACGCGCCAAATGATTGATTGATTGATTGATTGATTGGTTTAGTGTGGCTAACCGAATGACTTATGGACTGACTCATCGAGTGAATAGGCTAAATGACTGAATATTTCTCAATCAGGCAAACATTAATTGGTAAATATAGAACATAACAAATAATTTCTTTCTTGCTTATTTTTAAATCTATTCAAAGTACCAGTGATCCTGGTTCGCCTTTGACTCCCTTCGGGCCAACACTCCCATCTGATCCATTTTCACCCTAAAATCAAAACACTAAGAACATGAACAACACTTCTCACATTTCTATCGGTAGATACCCAGTGTTAAATTAACCCGTAGTGTAAGGTACTGTAAACTTGGAAAGCATGAAGCAGTATGACCTACGCGTCAACGTATTTAAAAAATTGCCTCCTCTGACACGGTTACTTTGTAAGAACCCTGAGCAAGTCCTTCACTCACAATTCATTCATTCATTCATTCGTTCGGAGGACTTATATGGCGCCCCTCCAAGATAACCTGCTGCTCAGAGGCGCTCCCAGCCCGATTCTGGTGATGAAGAACAGTTTTCAGATGCTTGTAAAGGTGTATGCTCAGCGACATCGATTGATTCTTTGGCCATTAGATAGTGGCGTTCAATAAATCGGATACTTGGCCCCACTTACACTTGTCCTGCCGTACCTTAAACATCACGTTACCTCAGCTTAGTTAGCCTTACTTTAGCTTGCTTTACTATCACTATTACTAATAGGTCATCGACGACGACTATCTTAGCTTAATTTTACTTGAATCCTTTGATACCTTGCCGTAATCTTACTTTATCCAACCTTACTCTGATCTTGCATTTCCTCAGTTTCACTTCTTTGTTTCACCATACTTTAACCTGATGTAGCGTTATCATACCCTACCTCACCTCACCATACCTTTCCTCATGGTGAGGTAAGGTATGTTGACTTCTGTTGTTACCTAAACTCATCACACCTTCTGTTGCACACATTCAATTCAATTCAATTCAATTTATTATTGATCCCAGTAAAACAATTGCAGTAACAAAACAACGATTGAACAGTCATAACAAGAAATCATTAAATGCCAGAATTTTATAAAGACAATTTATATGGGAACAATGGGCACACCTGAAGGGACGGGTCCCCATAGAGGAGGGGGCCTATCGTGTTAGTAAGTTGCGGAGTGCTGGTTTGCATGTGTTAGATAAGGGACTGTGAAGATCTGAACCTTACTTTGTCATGCCTTAATTTGTTGTCAAAGTTATAGTATGGGGCTGTACGTTGATTTATTCCCTTGAAATATACATGGGCTATATATTATTATAGAAAGGGGCCTGGTTGATATGACGTATTATGTCTTCGCGATTAGAGTCATGTTTGGCGTCGTGAGTGTCGGTTAGGGTCAGGTTAGGCGTTGTTGTTAGGCGTCGTGAGGGGTTGATTAGGGTCAGGGTTAGGGTTCGCGATGAAGGTCAGGTTAAGGCTATATGTTTGCCATACTTTGCAATGACGACACTAACTTTAACCGACTCTCACGACAACTTGCATAAGAAACAACGATTGTAGATTTCACAGTAACCTATATTGCATGTCCCATTTTCTTGCGGCCAATGTCAGCATGCCTAAATATACATGTACTGACTGTGTATTACCCAAAACGTAGGCCTATAGCCCCGATACTATAGGTTTGCCAATTTGTTTACTCTGGCTTACGTTCTTTTGCTTACCTGACCTTACCTATCTTGCCTTCTGTTGCTCAACTTACCTGTTCTCTTACCTTAAATAACCCTAACTTACATTCAGAGGCGCGTTTACAGAAAACTGGGCCCTAGGCGCAAACATTTTCCAGGTCCTTCTGAACTTCGAAGTCTGAAACTCTGGTGGTGTTTAGCCTATCATGTGCAAAACCTACTAAGGGTCGTCCATTAATTATGTCAACAAAATAGGGGAGGTGTTTGGAAAAGTTTGACAGTTGTTGACAAGGGGTAGGGGGGTTCGGTGAAATTTGACGTCAACAAATTTTTTTCCAATGAATCAACACAGACCCTTCAAAATGGTAGCGAAAACATTAAGTAATGCTAAAATGTATAAAGTGCTTAATGCTTAATACTATTAAAAACTGGTAATAAACTAAACTCATATATTTTGAAATTCGAGATTGCATTTTTTAGTGTAAAAAATTTGAAAAATTATTCTACATATATTGAGCCATTGTGTTTCCTTTTTTTAGGGGGGGTGTTCTGGGATTGTTGACATAATTTTAAAGGGGTCCGTCAATGTTTGACAGTTGTTGACAAGGAAGGGGAGGGGTCAAAAACTGCCTAAAATTTGTTGACATAATTAATGGACGACCCCTAAGTTGAACTTGAAGCCGTTTTTGTCACACACGCCTTTAAAGGTGCCAACAATGAATTTTTCTCGGCCTCTCATTATGAAGTCATTCTAGGCAGTTTTGTCAAAAAACAAAGTACGTTTTCTTTTGCAATGTCATAATCGCTTTCAAAGAAGATCAATATACATGTAAGAAAGAAAGGTTCAACTCAATAATGTTCTTAACTAAATAATAACATAGCAATTTACTAAGAAGATCAATATGTAAACAATTAGATGAAACAGTGTTAAATGAAGTAGGCTATGGTTAATCCTTCAAGTAACTACTCCACAGCTTTTTTAAATTGGGTGTATGTGGGTGTATTCCAACTTCATGTGTGAGATTCTGGCATTGCTCCACTCTTCAGCTAGTGTGGAAAGAGTTTTCTTTCACGTGAATCTTGTGAAAACAAAGCAGACAGACCACATTGCGACACCGTAGCGAAGAGACTAATTGCAAAGGAAGTATATCGAGGTGCTTGCTGTAACATGTGGAAACCTCCAAAATCTGTCGCTGAAGATGTGAAAGAAGGGCGGTGTCACAAACGCTAATGCGAGAAACCGGTAAAGACCGTGCAGAAAAATAAGCTGAACTAGTAAACTTAAATGAAGATGCATCTTTTTAACAACTGTTGCATTGATCCAATGATCCTACGCTTAACTTCAGCAATAATATTTCTGACAGGTATGCGTTTTTTATTTCTAGCGATTAATTTATGTAGCAAATGTGTTACCTAGAGTAGTACTGCTGTGTTTCATTACTAGTTTTAACTAATTCCACACGTATTCCTTTAAAAAACGTGTCTATGTTTTTGCTATGTTTTTTGGAGCTATCACCTATGTTTTTTCGAAAATTTAGAGTGGTAATACTGTAAATTAGACAAAATATACTTTCACAATTACAATAATAATTACTTTTATGAAATTATCTGAATGCCAAGCTGTACAAAATATAAACAAATAGCCTATATTTAAAATAATCTAAATTTTAAAATGTTATTTTTTATTATTGAAAAAAAATATTTTCATTCGTTTGGGGGCCCCTTCAAGATTTGGGGGCCCTGGGCGCGCCTAATTCGCCTACTGGTAAACGCGCCTCTGCTTACATTACCTTCTGTTGCACACATAACCATACCTTGCCATGCCTTAATTTGCTTACAATCGCGTACCTAACTTTCTACTGACTACCGACCAACATCCCTACCAAAATATAAAGACAACTGTGTTGTAACGCAGTTGAACTATAATTCTACAAGCTAACTCACCCTTTCTCCCTGAAGGCCTAAGGGGCCATCTATGCCCCGTTGACCCTTGTCGCCTTTTCGTCCCTGAATTCCTTCTATTCCTTTCATCCCTTTAGAGCCCTTCACTCCAGGCGGACCGTCTGGTCCCTGTATTATTCCCTAGGAAAAGATCAGCAGAAAACAATGAATTTCACTGAATATTTTTTTAAGATCACACATTTAATTTTTCGTGTTTTAAAAAGTACACGAATGAAAGAATACAGAAACAAGACGACTCAACTTTTCCTTGGGCAGCTTACTTAGATCTAATTTTGAAAAAAGCTAACCTTACCTTAATCGTTCCTAAATCCTTGCCTGGCCTAACATGTACATGCAAATGAACACGTTTCTCTATACAACCGTGTGGCCTCGATCCTGCTCATTTCTTAGTGAATTGATCCGGCGAGATCCTTTATCACCGCTGCCCCTTAGAATGGGTGCTACGCCATTTAAGGTTCCCGTGTACGGACCGTGCTAGCCAGAAATTTAAATCATAATTGAAGTGGCACACTATGGAGCGCCGTGGTGCGATTTTGAGTCGTCACCTATTGAGCTGCTATAGGTAGATTGGCTGATTCGACACTCTATGGAGCGCCGATATTTGATTATTAATCAGCCACTGTGATAATTGTGTTGGTGCAGTTTTAGACTGACACCCATTGATTTGCATTGATATATTGCCTGTATTGACACCGAGAGAGCTGCACACTGCACCGGTGCCATTTAAAGATGCTCCCTGTGGCAAATATGTAGCACCAGTCGGTGCAAATCTGCTCCGGTGCCATTTTAAGATATGTCCTGTGGGTTACATATAGCACCTGCTGGTAAAACTGCACCGGTGCCGATTTAAGATATCCCCTGTGGTGAGTAGGTAGCACCGGCTGGTAAGATTGCACCGGTGCCCTTTTGAGATATTGCACCGGTGCCATTTCTAGTTGCACCCCATGGAAAAGGTGATGGGGCACCAGGGTTTTCTGCACCTCTGATAGGTATATAAGGCAGGGGTTGGCCATGGGACAGTCAGTCTGGAGAAGACCGCCTTAAGATTCGGCCTCGAGCTATTTGCATCGGCCTAGCAGTCTTGGTGGAGTCTGAAGAAGACCTGCCGTCGATCTACGGACCAGCCATCCGAGATCCAGTCGCTAGAGGGCTTGCTCGATGACAGACGGGGAAGCAGCTGAACAGTTCTCTCGATGTCAAGTTGCCTGTTGATGTGATTCTGTCAATCGTCGATGAGAAGAACTATTAAAGCGGTGTTCTACGTGTGTGAGGGTGTCGCTGTTGATCATTCAAACCTCTCGATAGACCACGAGAGTCGGACCGGACAACCTTTGTTGAGGCCTGGGGTTTCTTAGCATCCTGGTAGAGCCTTGAACCACTCAGCAAAGAAGACGAACTAAGAGAGACGACCTCTGGTTTCCCGACAATAGCCTATATATAGCCTATATATAGCCTATATATGCATGTACACATTGTACAAGCGTAATGTGAAACTGTTGCACCATAGTGCATAACATAAAATTGTTTCACTTGAGTCTTGAATGCAACCCACCTAATGAGGCCCAACTTGCCTTTACAGTAAAATAGTTACAATGAAACGTGAGAAACACAGTTTTGGTGAAGTTAAGTACAGCCTTCCTTACTTGACTTGGTCCTTTAAAAGTCATGTCCATAGTCCTCGGTCGTTTGTCATGTAGGATATATATATATAGTGAACTCCTTCACTCAAAGTGTTCTTATATCTGCAGTTGTATTTTATGTTGTATTGCATTCTGTTGCATGCAGGCCGCAGGGGCGTCCATCCTATACATATATATATATATATATATATATATATATATATATATATATATATATATATATATATATATATATATACTTAAAGTCACTACAATGTTGGGTCTTTCGCTTAGAACCGTAGGATTGGGACATTTACACGTCATCTGTAACAGAGCGTCCATTATTGGGTCCTGGTGAATACAGAACCGCAATGTTGGGTCGTATCTTTGGTACCGCACACTTTGGGTCTAAATTTGCCAAAGACTATTAACAAATAGAAATTTTCTGTGAAAACAGTAAAAGTATTGGATTTATTTAATGATGTTTTATAACAAGCGAACATTATTCCCAGAAATTGGACAATAATAAACTTATTAGCGTTGGACAAACGCCTACACTTTGCAAATTACAATGCAGATTAAACAGAGAAACGATTTTAGATTTGGATTTGCGATCCTCAGATTAAGATATATTTTATTATTAGGCCTATCATTACTTTTTGAGCCGCAATTTTTTTTATAGAATTTTCGTTTACAATAGAAGAGCATTGCCGCCGTTATTTAAGTAGAAATTCGCAAATTCTACTCGGCCGCTGTTGGCTTCGCGTAAGACGAGTTGGCTATGGTAAGCACTAAAACCCGCCAGGTCCTTGTCCAATATTTCCAGTCTTTCTAGCCTTGAAACTCTGTTGGCCTAATAGCCGATGTGGCAATACGCCATAGGCACATAACAGCGATTTTTCTGACAGTACATGACTTAGAAAATGGTGCTCAAATGGGTAGGACTTTGTCCTGGGATGTCTATATAACTTGCGACCCAAACTTCGGCGTGGGATTGCTGCCGACGTCTACTAAGACGAAAATAGCTCAATAAGTGATACACTTTTACAGTTGTTTGCGTAATGTCTTAAGTTTAAAGTTCTCAGTGTGGGAACCAACCATTTGGTGAATTGATTTGTTTTTGTCATATTTTTAATGGTGGAATTTTGGATATGTCTTGGGAGTTCTAGATGAGATAGGTATATCACATCGACCAGGTTTTCTAGAATCTAGTGGAGCCCATGAAGATAAAACTCAATAACAATGATGATGATAATAAACTGATTGATGATGATGATGATAATAATAATAATAATAATAATAATAATAATCATAATAATAAAACATAATAATAATATTATTATTATTATTATTATTAATAATAATAAAATTAATAATAGTAACGATGATGATAATAATAACAATAACAATAATATGATAATATTAATAATATAATAATAATAACAACAACAATAATAACAATGACAATAATAATTTGTGCAGTCCCCAATAAACCAATTGGACAGATAGTTCCTTCAAAATACATGTAGCTTGAAGAGCAGTCCATAAAACTACATAGGCAGCCATGGATATGAAGTGTTAGCGACTTCATTTCTTTTAGCTGTGGCCAAGCCCCTCCCTTGACACCTGATTTTCGTGATACATTTAGGTGCTCTTTATGACAGATTTGGCAGAGGGGAAGTGGAGCCGAAATCTCTAAAACTTTCTTCACTGGCAGTCTAGCATGCTCATTGCTCACCACAGGTACAAATAACATGAAATCTACCAGGAGTAAGACATCAGTTCACCAAATAAGTAATCTAAAAGTCGGAAAATAATGGTTAAATTCAAATATATTCTCATCCTACACAGTAATGCAAACTAGCGACACATAAAACACATGTTAACAATTATCTTTTAGTAGTTGTTAATGGCACCATACTTAAACAAAACACGATGAAACTTAATTACTTAACTGAAGATATCACTAAGACATTGGTCTTGATCTTGAAACTGCTCAATATCCTGAGAATGCTTTAAAACCAAGATCAAGTCCTGCACCCTCCAGACTGAGATAAATGCAATCAGATTTCAAAGTGTCAAAGACACTAAAATATATGGTTTGCCTCAGAGCATTGTAGCATTGGAATCATTCACTGTGCCAACTACCCAGTTCTCTGCACCTAACAAGCCCACTGAAATGGCTCCTCCGTTTCCTTCCTCTCTGGTCTCCCATCAATCGGATATTATCATTTATGTATAATCTCTGGACAACTACTCGGCCATAATGCAGCGCTTGCACATTTATATGAACTGGTACTTTGCATATTGAATAGGTGGTACCTAATTTTCACAAACTGAACAGATGCTTTCTGCAAAACAGCATAACGCCTGTTAGAAATGGTACACAACTTCATGAAATGAATGGTCTAATAGAACAAAGCAATTAAAAAATGACTAACTTTTAAGGACAAATCCTGACAAATTATAGAAAGACCACCAAATGAAGAAAATAGAAAGTGTCAATAATTATATGCTAACCACTAAGCCATTGCACACAAGCATGAAACATACCAGAAATACGACATCAGAAACAAGCACCTCTTTGCGCCCTGTTAGATTACTTATTTGGTAATAAGTAGTCCAAAAGAACACAGCAATTAACAAACAACTAAATCCTAATGATAAATATCCAAGTCTGGTGACAAAACATAAAACTTCTGAAAACATTGCCAAATGAGCAAAAGATACAGGAACAACTAGCTAGCAATAAACATAATGTTTATCTGCACAAACTCAAGTTCACACAATATTTCAAAACAACGTCACAACAGCATCAAAGAAGCAGTTTAAGATTATCATGTTTAATGAAGATTAAATGTACCACAGTCATCTAAGAGCATATCTTGTAAAATAGTACTGATAACTCAGAGATAAACGTTGCTTAGCACTTCCTTAGTGCCCGACTTAATCTAGGCCAAGCTTCTCTCTTTTAAACTTAGGTGCAAGGCATGAAGAGAGCGAATTTCATTGAATGATGCCTTCTGTCTGCCAGTTTCTTTTAGAATTTTAAGGTCAGTTGCCGACCAAAGTAATCTTTTGCCTGAAGTAAAAAAAGAACTATGCAAGTTTTTAGACAGAATCACATAAAGCAAAAGAGCAATCTAATAGGTCAGAAATTATCTATCAACTGCAGGAAAGAGACTGTAATATCTATTTAATTGAACTAAAGTCAATAACTTTTATAAAGTAATACTGAAAGAAGTATCCATGTTCACAGCCACTCTCACATTAACTTAAAATCCTTCTTGTTGGACATGAAAAATGAGACCAATTATATAAGCATGAAGAAGAAACCTGAAGTTAAAATTCACAACATTATTTTAAAGTGTAATTTAGGCATGATTCTCAAATGAAAAGTCAAGGCCTTTAATTAGGAAACTGTAAATGGCATGTAACGAGGTTATTTAGAATAAATAGGCATTAGAATCGAGAGTGATTTACCTGCAACATGGTGTTGCACACCCTGCTTAGCGGAACTGTTGGAAGGTGACATTGTGTCACTTTGGTCGGTCTGAGAATGAAAATCACTCACTGCCCTTGTCTGTGCACTCGAGGCTCTGGTCAACGTCTTCTGATCCATTAGACATGAAAATAAAAGAATGACATGCATGTGTAACATTCTGAGAGCATACTGCAATAAATACTCTTGTTGTGTACAAATATGTTTACCATTAATTTTTCAAGGGAGTGATAAATCATTCAGAGGCTGTCATACAGAATAATGAAAACGTCTTAATTGTTTAAAAATATTGAACAATAATATTGCATGCATTCTCTCTTGCAGTTAATGTTTCATTCTATGTATTCAGCAAATTTTAATGCAATAAATGTAACTGCATGGTTTAGTTAAAATAAGCTATTAAATTTGGTGCATAAATACCCACTGATGTAGGATTATCTTCTACCAAGTTTGCAAGACTGCCACCATCATCTTCTTCATCATCAGTACTCTCCACATCAGGCGGTTCTGGAAAATGAGACATAATAATAATAATAACAATAATAATTACAATTGTTATAATAATTATTATAATTAATTATTATTATAATCATTATTATTATTATTATTATTATTTTTATTATTACTACATGCAGAACCAATACATGACAGACACTTTTCTTAGACATACATCCAATTTAATTTGCAATGAGCTGCATTGTTTACGCATTTACTTTAAGATCCCACTGGTTACACGTAGTTGATTTGCATACTGCTCTCCATCTTACATTAGATAGAGAGCTATATGTCACCGTTGTCACGGTTTCTTCCATCCCTGGCCGTAGATTTCTTCGCTCGGCTGTGTAAGGTGATGTGGTTGGGACTGGCACTTCACCTTACACAGCTGTGTGTAACCCAAACTTCCATGGCTCATTATTGAAGTCTTGCTGTTTTCTGCCCATCTCTCTGGTCTTGTAAGTAGCAACTGAAGTTCCTTGCCCATTCTTTGCCTAATTTCCCTAAGTACTTGAAGCCATTGTATTCGATCAATGTTCTGTGTTGCCAGTTTTGGAGAGCCCTAATAAGTTTCTCTTGAAGTGATGAAAATAATGAATTTTGACTAACAATTACAAAATTACTACTAACTTGCAAAATTACTTTATTACAGTTTTCAGTTATGAGACACTTCTCTTCATAAGCTGCTACTCTTTGCAGCTTATGAACAGAAATGTCACTTCTAATGTTAAATACTTAATACTAGGCTAGACCAAGAGTAATGAAGATAAGTGAAAGCAATATGTCTAATAAACTATCCAATGAAATTCCATATTCGAAAATATAAAGCAATGTAGCACTCAGTTGGTATATCACCTATGCAAACTAACTATTCATAAGTGCTCCCAATAAAAAATCAACAAAAGAGCAAATAACGTATGAATAAAGGACATCTATCAGCAGTATGAGATGGATCAAACAGCTGGGATAAATATGAATATTTCTTCAAGTAACAGGCAACATAGTTGGGAATACCAGTTGTGCCATGATGGAACTGCAAGCAAAACGAACAACACCCATATCACGTGACCAGAGACCTGTAACCATCAAGGCTGGAACTGGATGACAAAATCCAACCAGATTATCAGGAGCCAGATGCATCTGATATATATCCAATTCAGCAAAGAAGGCATTGAATCCAAAAGATATTCTTTCTTTCATAGAAAATGTCAAGTACTCAAAGTATTCATGTTATGTGTTATGTGGCATGTCATATGCCACAAACAACGAAAGGTAGAAGTAGGATTAGGTAAAGACTATCAAGTACTGCATACCATCAGTAGATATGTCTTCCAGTTTTCTTCCTTTCCATTCAATGACATTTCCACTGTCAACAGCAAGCAGCAGCATACCTGCAAAATTACCAAAAGTTACTGATTCAATGACTGATTGAATAGGAACAATGTTGTCTTTAACACAAGTTTATGTTTAAGGCATCTGTAATGAATTGGCATGATACAAGTGTCTTCATTGTTTGGTACTGACACTTTAACTGCTTTTTTGATTAACAATTTGAGATTAACTTGACATTTAAGAATAATATGAACATAGTTGCTTCCAAATTAGCTTCAACGGCATAAATTCTTTTATGTGTAACAGCAAAGAAAATTGCCAGCAAGATAAAAAAAACACAGGGTACACAAAACAAATGATAAGAGATTGAAAGAAGCGCACTTCACTAAGCGATATTTACTTGAGATAATTCCACAGTGTGATGGGATAAACGGTATTATTCTTTGTGTGTTGTAGCATCATATCCCAAATGTCTCGCTAGCATTTCCAGTTTGTTCTCAGTCATATCAAGAACCAGCCAAATTAACAGTCATTAAAAGTGTTCCACAATCTTCAATGAGTCAAATTTGTTTGCATCTCTAAGCCATGAGAGTCCAGCTGCATTAGAGAAATGCCATCGTCCTGCTATATGCCTATTACATGCAATGCCAATAATATCAACACAGTAAAACAGGAAAATGAGACACAGCTTGACACACATGAATGCAACAGTAAGATTGAGCAGCAAAGCTCAAAAGCATATCTTTCTTACCAATTTAAACTTAAAATTAATAAGCATTAAGCACTTCATAAAGTTTATTAAAACAATTAGCAGCCTTTAAACAATTTAATCTAACACAAGGCCCTACCTGTGAAACAGTTGCAATATATTTCTGTAAAGAAGTTGATGTTATGCGGTTTGGGTGAAGAAATATTCGCGCACGACTTCTTGTAGTTCAGCATTTCCAATTAAAGGAGTGTTTGTTGACATTCTTGCAGAGATATAATTATGGATTAGATGATGGCACTCCAACATCAGCCCTGGTAGCAAATAGTAATGAGAAGATCCACTGCTTGCTGAGCATCAGAAGGTAACAGTACATGGGCATTGACATTTTCCTTGACCTTTCAGCTATCAATTACCATGTCCATCCTGCAAAGGACATATTTAGCTTTCCTAAATTCAAACAAAACCTCGAACATGGATACAAATGATGTCATTGATACTTCAGCCTGATCTCTATGGACATTCAAAAGATGTCTTGTGATTTGCTGCTTGTCAGTTTCATACAAAAAGTGCAGTAGCCAATATAGTTAACTTTGTTGACTTTCCTGGCATCATTTTCTAGAGCCCTTTGTAAGATTAATATTTTCCCTCGTGAAGAATTCAAAGTGATAGGCCCTTTTGAATCTTATCACCTAAATAGATGAAGCAATTGATGGTCAAATTCTGACATATTGCCCTGAAGGCCAACTATTGCTTAGAGTATAATCACTAAATATTAAAATTACATATAAGTAATTAATACAATGTAATAGCTTATAATTTCTGTCCATGCCACATGACTGAGACCAGTCTATGCAGGCTTCTAGATGTACTAAAGCCTCAACATGCTTAGTTAAGGGTTGGTTTATTATAACTGAATGTTTGACAATATATTCAGTTATATGCTTAAATGCTTATAAATTTTGAAATATACATAGTATTAAATAATAGTCAGTTTATTTGACTAGACATTAATCTGGATTTTGAAATCAATGTTTGAATTTGAGCTTATTCGGCTTTCACTTTTTCTCTTATAATCCCAAGAATAAAGCTCAATACAATTACTCAAATGCTTAAAAATTGCGCTCAACGATTTTAACTAACCATATAACGCAAGTGTTGGAAAATAATGACATTACAAAACATTCTCTTCTAATAGCAGATTAACAATTAGTTTCTTTGCTATGCACAGTCAAACTGAATCCTCGAGAACCAATATTCGAAACTGGATTTCCACAGCTATTTTCTAAATGATAAAAAATTTCTTGCTCAACATTAATTGCTCAAATCTAACTTTTCGGGCAAGTTTATAGAATCGGGGGCTGAAGGATATAGTGCGTAAGTTTACTGGCGTCGTAAGTGTCGGTTAGGGTCAGGTTAGGCGTCGTGAGGGTCGGTTAGGGTCAGGGTTAGGGTTAGTGTCGTCATTAGAAAACCTGGCACCGTCCGGCGTTAAGCGCAACTTGCCCAAGGATACTGTATAAT
This sequence comes from Aporrectodea caliginosa, assembly GCA_020284085.1. Lineage (NCBI taxonomy): Eukaryota > Metazoa > Annelida > Clitellata > Crassiclitellata > Lumbricidae > Aporrectodea > Aporrectodea caliginosa. The sequence goes on from JACEVL010000062.1 coordinate 1,049,093, forward strand.
CCTCAGCCCACGATACTATAAGTTTGCCACTTTTCGGGATATTTTCTCCAACCACAGCCCAAGTGTTGTCTATAGATAATATTTGAAATCTCAAAATTTCACGTTCATGCGCTTTATTTCACATCTTAGAACATAAACAATCTCGGAAACTAAGTCACTCCGTATCAGCCACAACTAAGTTATAAATACATGTAAATTGATTACCTTCCGAAATAATTATAACACACAGTTCTAGCCATAAGAACCACAAACATTTAATATCGCCCGTCTTAAATGTTCGCTTGCTTATCACAAAATTGCTTTAGCGCATTTCCTTAAGTATCACTAATTCCTTACAAACTACATGACATGGTATTCGACTGACTAGTCTTTGCCAAAATTTCCGAAATATACAACATGTACAGTATATACAACTCGTAACCGCACCAAACATGATTGGGTCTATGTAAATGAGAAAGGCGGTCCTTCCCTAGTGGGACCCAATTTTACAGGTTTTTTAAAGTGCGATTTTATAGGATACTAACTGCATCTTGATTGGCCAATAATATATGAATGAAAACGCATCAAAGTCCTTTTCTTGATGTACCATGAATAAACATTAAGTGCATAGTGTGTGAATTATAAAACAGAGGCAAAGTTTTAACGATTGGGTCCGGACCCAATCTTTAGGTGAAAGACCCAATCCTTAGGTGAAGACCCAAAGTCATGAGTCTGACGTTTACAAAAGACCCAGGGCTGTAGTGACTTTGTGTTCACGATAAAGTAGAACACTAGACTTTGTGAAATATCTTGGTCAATTGTACCTATAGAGGTACTAAATTTGGTGCACATGAACTTCAGTCTATTCTATCTATACCCTGCAAATTTTATTACAATTGATGCAACGGTTACGAGGAAATACCCTTATGAAATTGGGTGGTTCAGGAACCAAGTTACCAACACGTAAAACGCATCGACAGATGCGTGCGCGGCTGACCATCTTGGTCAATTGTACCTATATAGGTACTAAATTTGGTGCACATGAACTTTCAGTCTATTCTATCTATATCCTGCAAATTTGATTAAAATTGATGCAACGGTAACGAGGATATACCCTTATGAAATTGGGTGGTTCAGGAACCAAGTTACCAACACGTAGGCCTAAAACGCATCGACAGTTGCGTGCGCGGCTGATCATCCTGACTCAGCACCAGTTCTTCGACAGCACTGATATTTGTTTGCGTTGGTAACGCCGGATCTCCTGGTTTCCTTGCAACTGATCCGGTTGTGGAAATCTTTTTTAACAGCTTGCTGACATCAGCTAGGGACCAATTTTTCATTGGAAATTCTGTAATGAGTCTCCTTACGCCATACCCCTTCGTCTCTCTCAACTCCTTGATTAAAATCTTGTCCTCTGCACTGAAAACCATTTCTTTACAACCAACTACTGTTACGTAAAACAGGTCTCGTAGTGTAACTGTTTCCGAAAATGACGCTTATAAACAACAGCCTATTATAATTATATACCTGCGGTAGCCAGAAAAATAACGTCATTCTATGCGTTTTACGTGTTGGTAACTTGGTTCCTGAACCACCCAATTTCATAAGGGTATTTCCTCGTAACCGTTGCATCAATTGTAATAAAATTTGCAGGGTATAGATAGAATAGACTGAAGTTCATGTGCACCAAATTTAGTACCTATAATGGTACAATTGACCAAGATATTTAACAAAGTCTAGTGTTCTACTTTATCGTGGACACAGTGTATATATAGGATGGACGCCCCTGCATGCATCAGAATATATTCATTCATTCATTCCGGATATTTATATAGCGCCTCTTCAAGAAACCTACTCAGAGGCGCTCCCAGCCCAGCCACGGCCAAATAGAAAGGTCTTTAGAAGTTGGTAGAAAGCAGGCAAATCATTCCGGGGCAGTAAGCGTAACGTAAGCGACAGCCCATTCCAAGTGGAGGGGCCAACAACCGACAAGGCTCGACGCTGTCTGACCGAGGAGCAGGCCCGAGGGACCAATAGCTCCCCCTTAGTCGAAGAGCGCAGAGCTCGACGAGAGGCTAAGTCGGAAACCGGGCGACAAAGATCATATAAGTATAGGACGGAGCACTACCAGTGAGACACCGCCAGACAAGTGCTGCTATCCTATAGGATATGCGTTGCGAGGCAGGAAGCCAGTGCAATACATCACGCATGTAGGCAGAAACTGGGGCATATTTGGGAATATGACCAATAAGCCGAGCAGCAGAACGAAGGACCCGGTCAAGACGCCCTATTAAGCCAGATGGGTGACCAGCTAGAACCGAGCAACAATGATCAATTCTGCTGGTGACGAAGGCGTGGACAAGTACCACAGCAGCATCATGGGAGAGGGACCTCAGGACAACACGCAACTGACGGAGCTGGTAGTAACAGCTTCGTGTGATCAGGTTGACGTGCTGCGAAAGACTAAGTTCTTGATCAAGTGTCACCCCAAGGTCACGAACAGTAAGCGAAAAGGCAATATGTGGGAAGGTCTCGGCCAACAGGTGTAGGTCAACACCAGCCAACTGTCTGCGACCACCAAGCCAAATGAACTGGGTTTTAGATGGATTCAAAAGCAGGCGATTTGAGGCCATCCAATCAGAAAGGGCATCAATGGCACGCAGGGACCCGGGAACCTATGGCGCCACAGGCGCCCATGCTCACCCAAATATTGACCCTGTGGCGCCAAGGCAGGGTCATGCTCACCCAACTTTTGGGAAACAGTAATACTATGAAAATAACGCAGTAATGGAACCTAACCAAAGCCGGCCAAAGCTGGCTCTGGCATTAAGCAAAGGGCAGCAGACAATCTTGTAGGATGACAAATTGTGCGAATCATGGACACTTGATACTTGGGTATACTCTTTGGGCCTGAACGGTACCACATGTGTAAATGTGTTTGTCGGAAGTCGGAGGTACTGAAGTGACACGGCAATATATCATTCTACAAAGACTGGGCGGACTGTGGTTGCAGACAGGACAGCTAATTATTAAGACAGCTGTGATATATATTAATATATATATATATATACATACATGTTTAGATATACACATTATATATATATATAAACATAGGCACAATATTCAGTGTGTCGGCTCTCAGAGTGCCTGGAGAAATAGAGACTAGATCAGTTCTTCTCGAGACTCCATTCGAGTGTATACAGAGGATAATAAATAATTTTGAATAAATAAAATTGGTAAATAAAGACAGTGCAGCAATGTCTAGCGGACCGTCTTTGAAGGCATTTAAACAGTCGTTTCTTTCGTTTTGCAAGTCACCTGCTGCTGGGAGGTCTGATGGTAAGTAGGCTACAACTAAATAAATTGCATTTCACATTTATAAGCAATTCGCCACAGCGCAAATATGAGCATAAGAAAAATTTGACAAACGGCATTAGGCCTATCCCTGACAAATTCCTGTAAATAAATTTTATTTTCTTCCATGCAAGAAATCCATCTTCCATGCATGTCTCATAATCGTAATAGTAATGGTAATCTCGAGATTTCTTCAGCGCCCACAAAAGCTAAGTCGCAGGCGCTCAAAATAAAATATACAATTATAATAATTGGAAATAAAATCGATAGCCAGAGTGTTAAGATACAATCTACAGACGCTCTATAAACACTGGCTGGCAATTTGTATTTTTGATTGCTAAAGCAGTTATTGACTTATTGTGCTATTTTCGCCTTTTATGTTATCAATATTGAGCGTAATAAACTACCAGTGGTTGCAAAAAATGACAAAATATCGTTATAGATAATATCAGGCATAAATTCATAATGAATAATTTTATCCACCTTAGGTCTGTGGCCTATTGCTGTGGCTGAGGTTGGCTCACCCAACTTTTAAAGGGCATCAATGGCACGGCACATCTGCCCAACAGAGGCCACTGCATCAACTGCACGGCAGTGGACGTATGCTTGTATGTCATCAGCATATAGCTGGTGCAAGAGTCCAAAAGACAGTAATAGGGAGCTAACGTCAGATGTGTAAAGTATGTAAAGCAAAGGGCCCAACACTGATCCCTGAGGTACAATCAATCAATGCTTTATTGCTCACCGAAGAAAACATAATCACGTAATCACAGACAATGTAAACAGAAATAAACATGCAGTGAACAATGGGAAACCCCGAAAGAACGAACCGTTCCGCTAACAGGGGTCGCCCAATTTCAATCGTAATGCAACCAATGGAGTAAAATAATCATAAATAACAATTTCGTGAGTAAACATCAAATAGCAGTATCCTAACTTGGTATACCAAAACATCAGTGAACAAAGCCTATATATATATTATATATATATAATATATATATATAATACGTTTTATTGATAAAAACAATCTGACAAAAACGCAGAAATGCTAACATGAGTGATAATGGATAATTAAAAGTATTAGAAAATGTTAAGATAAACTAATAAATATTTTAATAAGTAAGTAATTATAGCCTTTAATACTCCATTTGCAAATGCACAATGGGATATAGAGATTGAATAGAAAATAAAACATAGAAGTAATAATAAGGTATAGTAGGCTAATAATAACGTAATCATAAAGTAGCGGCAGCCATAAACAGGAGCCCAGTCCTAGTGTAGGACTAGGAAATTAAGCAACCTAAAACTCATACAGTGATCATGATCGCCTAGCAGAGGTCTGGTCGATCGGTTAATCGATGGCGCTCGATGAGTTAGACTCCTAGAGGAACATGGAGCCAGACCATTATTTTATTATCTAATTTACACTACTTGTGAAAGTTCTGGGTAGGATCGATTCAACATTGCATCGACAATCAGAGGAGGCTTATCGACTGTTAAAAAGTGTTGCGTATACTCTAGCAGTCAATGGGTAATCACATAGCCTAATATGCAGCTATACGCAAATGATACACAAGATACGCTGTACACAAAGGTACAGAGGTCGATCACGCATCGTTCGCCTACTCAATCCAGCACGATCGATTTTCAAATCGCCTTCTATTTTCAAATTAGAAGCTCTGGATTTGCCTCAGTAGTTTTAGGATTTGTCCCAGTAGTTTTAGGATTTGTCCCAGTAGTTTTAGGATTTGTCCCAGTAGCTTTAGGATTTGTTAAAATATGCACTGGGCTTGTCGCTAAGGAGAAGGGTGGTTGCTATAAAGAAGGCAGGTTGGTGGCGAGTAGGCTTATGTACCGACTAACTATCTAGTATTTATGGTATATTTTATTCATTGTTTGTTATTTATAATTGACAACTGCAGAATTATTTTAAACTGTTTTGTGCTGATCATGGATTGCCTCTTGTGCATTATGGTTGTTAATATCGGGTTTTGCAAACCGATTATCGATTGTAGAAATCCGATTTTTAAACCGATTATCTGTTTTTTTTATTGGCATTCATAGAAAATCCGCTATTCCCAGCTTAGCGGCGGTAAAGATGGCGGCCGTTGGGATTCATTGCATTCGATGACGTTTTAGACGTCAAAAAGTGTTTAAGAAGTTCTGTAATTAACACGTCTCATTCGCTGATAGTGAACTTTATATTGGTTTTCATTTTCGCCGTCACAAAATGTTAACATTTGACTAGATGCCTGACGATGTTGCATTCGAAGTGCCGAATCACAGTATTATACCGTGGGTAACGCAGCTGGCCTACCATTTATTTGTGCAATTTCTCACAGTAACCTTTAAGCCAGTACAAATGCATGAAATGTTCTTAAAATTTTCACTACGAAAATGATTTTAAAAAATGAATTCGATTATCGTTTTGTAGCCTAAATAAAAACCGCTGATCGTTTTCAAAACCGATAATCGTATTTCCAATTACCGTTTACAATCCCTTATTATGATATCGTATCGTATCGTATTTAAGCATTTGTAAAGCGCCTCTCGTAGGGTGAACCGTTCAGAAGCGCTCCCAGTGTGCTTATAAGCCCCGCGAAAATAAACAGGTTTTGAGAAAAGCGAAGGAAGAAGAGAGACTGCCAGAGAGAGAATTTTAGAGCGAACAGAAGGAGAAAGAGCATTCCAAAGAAAGGGACCAATTGAAGCAAAGGAACGAGCCTGAGCCATAGCAGTTCTACTACGGGGAACCAAGAGGTCAAGTCTATTGCAGGAACGAAGTGGACGGTGGGAGGAAGCTGAGTGAGGCCGAAGAATTACGCCAACCAGATATTGAGGGGCAAGACCCCTCTGAGCCTTGAAGATCAGAGAGAGGATTTTAAATTGTATGCAAGCATGCAGAGGGAGCCAATGAAGTTCGTCAAACATAAAGGTAGAGATGTGAGAGTACCGGGGAAGGCGAGCTATCAGTCTAGCAGCTGTGTTGAGGACAGACTGAAGAGGAGAGAGACGAAACTTAGGAAGACCAACAAGAAGGGAATTGCAGTAGTCAATCCGAGAAAATACAAAAGCATGAACTAAAGTTGTGAGGAGGAGACAGAACGACGAATGACCCTGAGACGCCTTAAGTGAAAATAGGAGGAGCGTGTGAGATTAGAGATGTGATCGGTAAAGGTAAGTGAACTATCAAGGGTAACACCCAGATCGCGTACACTTGACGAGAAAGAGAAGAGTGGGAACTTTTCAGAGAGGAGAGCAAAATCAAGTTTATGGAGCTGCTGAGGGGTACCAAACCAGATGAATTGAGTCTTAGAAGCATTAAGGGAGAGGCGATTAGATGACATCCAAGAGTGGAGATGATTAGAGAGAGATTGAATACTCCCGACCAAAAGCAACTGCGATGACGAAGGACCATGGACAAATGCTTGCACATCATCAGCGAAGAGATGACCAGCAGCACCACAGATCGGAAAAAGAGAGGAGATGTCAGCTGTATATAAAATAAACAAGAGAGGGCCGAGAACGGAGCCTTGAGGGACACCCAGTTTAACGTGGACCCATTTAGGCGCCGAGTTGACCCAAAAAGTGTGAGTGCCCAAGGCCCTGGCGAAAAAAATACTCCGCGGGTGAGCAAAAAAATTTTTTGGACCTTTTTTTACTTTCTATATTTTTGCTTTGTTGGATTTGGTCAGTAGTCTCACAGAGTTATTGAAATTATCCCTTTCACAGCATAATCTGCAATCTGGCAACCTACAGAAAGAATTCTAGAGGAGGCTAGGATTATCAAAATTTAGGCCTAATATATCCATCAGCTAATAAGGTCGACAAAGTCAAATTTTGCTCTAAAATATCTAGCAAACTATTTGTCTGAATTAGGCCCTATGTCACAAGCCAAATGTAAGACTGTAGATAGAAGATAGATAGGCCTACAGAGCACACCTATCTACTAACTCTTCAAAAGATACCTTGGGCGTCGAGAGCCAAGGCGGGCCCCGGGGCAGACACTTCTCAGAGTCTATCAGGGCCCCTTGTTTTTTCGATTTTATCTGTAAGCCGGAATCTAATGTAAGACTGTAAAAAGACTATCAATCTACATTTAATGAATAATAATAATGGTAATATTAATAATAGTAAAAGTAAATGTAAAAATCAATTTTAAAAGATCCATCTCTGACTCTATATAATTATAAAGAAATTTACAAAAACATGAAAATGTCATTAGGCTATGTGAATGTGATAAATGATTTTAATTTTTACAGTTACAAGAGAAATTTACCGTGTCTACATGTAGTAAAAATGTGCTTGCGGGCTTTCCGGCTTGCAAACAATTCGATCACGGCACCGAAGTCTAATTTTCTTGCTAGGCAGGCATGAAACTGCTTCCATACCCATTTTCAGGCTCTACGTCAACTTGACTTGTGACAGTTGTCGCATAATCGCATTATGATTATGATGTCCAATCTCAGGAGGTGAGGATATGTCACTTGCAATGTCTACATAGACTACATCAACAACTCGCTCTGTGCCATGATCATCAACTCCAATAGCCTACTACTACTATTACTACTAGCGATGATATTGTCAGCTTAATTTGCTGCATCATTCGCCTTTGATAAAATTGAAAATCCAAGACTGAAGGATTGTATTCCTGACTTTCGCTAATCTTTCTTTCCTTTTTTGAGCTCCAGATTTCTGATGGTAATTCATCGTCTAATTTGTCAACTTAAAGGAATATAATATAATCTATTGGTAATTTGGTATCAATTATTTATTATGACAACTTATATCCAGTTGTAAGTTCAAGTATTATTTATTTGGATAATAACTTAAATTTCAATTCATAAATTTACATCCAGTTAAAGATTTTATGGCTGCCAGAAAAACAATAGGCCTAAGCCTAATTTATTCTAGGCCGACTGCTGATGAATCTCAAATATAATACTGATAGCAGTCTTTTCGAAATTAAAGTTATTGAACTATAATAATTATGACCACAACAGTTGTGACTTAAATAACTGAAATAGTAGGATAGCCTTTATCAAGCAGTAGCGTGGCTAGTATTTTTACCATAGGGGTGCGTACTGCGAAGTACTGGACTGCTGGGCTACGCATATGATTCTGGTGGAGTATGGAATTCAGTCAGAAATCGATATTTGTCTGCATTACTGAACTAACAGCTAGACCGAAATTATTCTGATGCGGAGTGATGTCCAACGTCTGTTACTGTGCTCGCGCCTTTATTCTTTGACTGAACAATTGAGACTATGTTAAATGACAGAGCTACTAAATCGTTTTCGTTGAAAACATTGCCAATAGAATTATCTGTAGTGCTAACTAACCTCTTCAGTCCAATTTTCACCGTAACATTCGTTACTGTCTTGCTTTTCTGGCAGAGATTCAATAGACCGGTTTCTCTATTATAAAGCTTCATCAACTAGCTATTAAATTGAAGAATTTAATTGAAATCGCTATTTTGCTTAAAAGTAAACGAATGGATTAGCATCATTAGCGACTGTATTCTGAACATGAATAACTACTTTCGCAATAGATAGACTTGTGAGAGACAGGAATACAGAGACAGAGAAATACAGACAGACAGACAGACAGAGAGAGGAAAAGAGACAGAGAGAGACAGACAGACAGAGAGAGAGAGAGAGAGAGAGAGAGAGAGCGAGAGAGAGCGAGAGACAGAGAGAGACATAGAAACCGACAGAGACAGACAGACAGAGACAGAGAGCCAGACAAGGCAGATATTATTTCCAGCATTCCTCAGCCCTGGAGATGAGTGATGGTAAAGCCGAGGAATCTCTTGCCCTATTTTTATTGTTGTTCATCCGAATGAAAGTATCTTCGTGTGCAACTGTGTTCGCTTCTACTGTGGGTCAAATACTATGACACATCGGGTGACCTATATGCAGACACCATACATACAGTATTACGTCTGTGGCCCTGTGTATCATGATTCATCAAGCATCCGTCATATAGAGACTGCATTGGGCCAAAACCCACAGGTTTTATCAGTTTGAGCAAAGTTGTAGACATTTCCGGGCCCTTGCCATAGAACCGGGCCCCCCAAAACCCACAGGTTTCTTCAGTCTGAGCAAAGTTTTAGACATTTCAGGGCCCCTGTCATAGAACCGGGCCCCGGGGCAGTAACCCCCCCTGACCCCCCCTCTCTTCATCTCTTACCTTCACCTCTGATGCCCCTGTCCGCAATCTTGGTGTTACTTTTGATCCACATCTCTCCTTCTCTAATCACATCTCCAACCTCTCGCGCTCCTGCTTCATGCGCATTCGACCCATGCTGGACTTCAAAACTGCCTCCACCATTGCTACCTCCATTGTCCACTCAAAGCTCGACTATTGCAATTCCCTCTTTCTCAACCTTGAAGCCACCCAACTAAAGCGTCTGCAGCTCATCCAAAACTCATTAGCCAGAGCCGTCACCAGAACGCCCAAGCATCATCACATCACTCCAATCCTCAAATCACTCCATCGGTTAAAAATTCCAGAGCGAATTCACTTCAAAGTCCTATCACTAACCTACAACTCCCTACAACACTCCCAGCCCAGATATCTCCGCGAACTCTTTACCATCCAGCCAACCCGTTCTACCCGATCATCCTCCGTTCTCACTCTTTCTAGACCCCGGTCACTACTCATCTCAAGTTCTCCAACCGAGCAATATCCAACACTGCGCCGCGTCTCTGGAACGATCTAACTCCTGAATTCCGCACTTTTTTGGTTCCTCCACCATCATCGCCAATCATCCACCATCATCTGCCTCAGGCTCCTCTATCCATCACCCCCAAGGCTTTCCACTCGAAACTAAAGTCTCTGCTTTTCAAGAACTCTTATCCTGACTCATCTGATCCTGTACCTTCCAATCCTCGACCTAAAAGACACCCGCCTTAACATCTGCTGTGCCCTCTCTGATCCCTGGAAACCGGACTCGGACCTCCCTCGGACTACTCTTTTGGACAACCCCTCTGATTAGACGCAGCGCTCGTGAATAAGCTGGTGCCCTGCGCTTGGCTTTCGAGTGGCGCTTTAGAAGTTTGGAGATTACGATTAGAAGATAGATAGGCCTAGAGAGCAGAGAAAAACAAAAGAAGGTGAAAAAGATAGCACTTGAAACTTCAATTATTTCTTTCCAAAATTCCAATGGAATGTTACAATGCTACAAAATGAAAATACCATCAAGTATCAATTCTTAATTCTTTTGTTTTACAATAATATCAAATTACAAATACCATGGCTGCTATCGTGCAGTGTAAATTCTTAATTCTTTTGTTTTATAATTATATATAATGTCTTTATGCCCACTCCTCTCTCGTGTCTCTGAGACACGAGAGAGGAGTGGGAATTCTACTGAGCGAGGAGGCATCCAGATCACTACTGAGTTGGGAGGCAGTAGGCCTAAATGACAGAATAATTACAGCAAGACTACAGGCAAAGTTCTTCAACACAACTATTATAATACAGGTGTATGCTCCAACAAACACGGCAGACGACGTCTTTATATGTAACATGTACAATAATTCACAACCAAATGGCTTCTCTCTCATTTCAAAACATTGCAAATTTCTGTTTACGCAGGCTGTTGCAGGAGATGAAATCGTTGCACACTTTTTCAAAAAATGAGAAAATGGCTGAAAACATACAACTTTAAACACGAGTGAGACCATAGAAGAATATTGAGTGCAACGTCGTATTAATAAACAAGGTCCTCCTATTATACCTGGCATAAAAAGGGTCACATCCCTGAATATATTGGGTATCGAGATTTCCGCAAAGTTCGGTTTTTCCTCCCATATCCAAAAGATTTGTGTACGGGCCAAGCAATCTCTCCACGCCCATCGTATTTTAATCTCACATGGGCTCTTGGGAGTCAGGCTTTATGATGTAGTCCGGTCCACCACTGTCAACCGAATGCTTTATTGTTCCCAAGTGTGGTGGGGCTTCGCCAGCAAACAGGAACGTGACTCTCTAAGTGCTGTGGTCCGCAAGCTGGTACGCTTTGGCTTCCATACCCAAATCTTTCCCTACTTTTGAGGAACTCTGTAAAAAAGCCGACCAAGACCTTTTTAGAAATATCTTAAATAATCCTGGACATATCCTTCATTACCTACTACCCCCTGTTCTACATACTGGTCACGATCTGCGCCCACGCTCACATAACCGTGTTCTTTCTAAATTTGATTCCCTCACCTGGAGCGGTTTCCTGGCTAGGATGTTGTACAGCTAGACCATAGAGTTTTTTTAATTTACTATTAACTAACTTTTCTGCTACTATTTGATAACTTTGTATAACTTTGTATGTACAGCGCCGTGCGTTTGCCAGCGTTTAATAAAGAACACACTTACTTACTTACTTACTTACTTAATACACATCTAACCCCATATAACCAACGACTTCATATAATATAACGTATCAAGGATGGTTACTCGTGAAAATATCGTGTACTTCCGGTTTAAGGAAACGAGCCTCGTGCCACCTGGCGATGCGGGTGTAAGGAGGGTCTTTGGAAGTAAAAATTAATAGCATGGAGGAACCGATGTGTTGTTCAGCGATTAATTGCACGAATTTGAGGAAAAACAAATCAGGATTATTTATCTTTCAGTTTCTAAGGATCAAAGAAAGGTTAATAATAATAATAAATGTAAAGCTATTTTTAATGACGTTCAGTTAAATAATCTAAACTACGGAGATAGGCGTTTAGCATGGTAAACACGAGGTTCTACGCCTTTGTCGCTAGGTGGCCAGGCTCCATGGGCCGCCATTTTCTGTGCAACGCGCTTACATAAGGAGATTCCAGTCCTGTGTATAATAGGTCCTGGATAACGTATATAACGGATTGAGTTATACTATAAAATACAGCCCGTAAAAACAAAGTTTTTTACTATATCCATCTAGTATCCTAGAATGCGTCTTATGAAGCAGTTACCTCAAGAAATATATAGTCCGCGTTCATTTTACGTCATAGCGTGCGTTTAATCAGGCAGCGCGCCCGTTTTGTTGCGGCCAATGGCAACGCTGCGTATCGGAAAAGTTGAGTCACCGATTCGAAAAGTTGAGTCCCCGATTCTATAAGCTAGCCTTTTTTGGGGAAGCTGAAATTTTTATAGAATGAAGTGTCTGCGAGGGCGAGTCTATCTGCCAAGTTTCAGGACGATTGAATGATTGTAAGTGATCGAATTAGTCGTCGCAAGATTTGACTTTTTAGCCTGTGGCTCAAGATTTCCGTAAGTTAAACTAGATGGATAATAAAATACAGCCCGTAAAAACAAAGTTTTTTACTATATCCATCTAGTATCCTATAATGCGTCTTATGAAGCAGTTACCTCTACAAATATATAGTCCGCGTTCATTTTACGTCATAGCGTGCGTTTAATCCAACGACTTCATATATATAGCCTATATAACGTTTAATCAGGCAGCGCGCTCGTTTTTGTTGCGGCCAATGGCAACGCTGCGTATCGGAAAAGTTGAGTCCCCGATTCGAAAAGTTTATTCCCCGATTCTATAAGCTAGCCTTTTTTTGGGGAGCTGAAATTTTTATAGAATGAAGTGTCTGCGAGCGCGAGTCTATCTGCCAAGTTTCAGGACGATTGAATGATTGTAAGTGATCGAATGAGTCGTTGCAAGATTTGACTTTTTAGCCTGTGGCTCAAACATACATATATTCAAGATTTCCGTAAGTTAAACTAGATGGATAAAAATATAACAAAGACGTTATATTATTTTATAGATAAGTAAATAAAATAAGTAATGCGAATATAGAAAAAAAACAATTTTAAAAGACGCTACTTGCTGACTGATTTCTGGTGGTGCCCAGAGATAGGAGGGCCTCGCAGGGCCGATTTCTGGGGGTGCTGGGCACTCACGGGCCTCGCAGAGTCGGCGCCCATGGACCCATTGGGTTCTGGAGTCACCAGTAACAATCATTTATATCCGTGCATCTATGAAGTTATTCAATTTACTCAGATCAATTTCCAGAATTAATTGTCTTTTGAGTGATATTTGTTAAAAAGTGGAAGAACTTTTAAGTTTCACATTCGATGTACAAGATAACAGAAGTAGCAGAGGAGGAGGAGGAGACCTTGTTGTCATCGTCTAAGCCATGCTTAGCCATCAGATTAACAGATGGCCAGTCAATCACTCCAACACCAGATGGGTGAAAAGCAGTCATCTACTCATCTTCAGTGCTGCGACAGATACATGTAGGTTCTGACCATTCTAGAGCGGCTTTTAAGAAGGTAGGTTCTGACCATTCTAGAGCGGCTTTTAAGGTCTGAAAGACGATGTGACCAAAGCCGGCCAGTCAATCACTCCAACACCAGATGGGTGAAAAGCAGTCATCTTCAGTGCTGCAACAGATACATGTAGGTTCTGACCATTCTAGAGCGGCTTTTAAGAAGGTCTGAAAGACGATGTGACCAAAGCCGGCCGATAAATTAATTTAAGTAATATTTCTATCCAGATCCTAGACAGAGTCCTTGTTCTGTGGAACTTTATGGGGCCCACACAGCACCACTGAAGGGGTGACCAGCAAAGGGCAATTGTGGGTCCAGTTATTGTAGGGACATACATGCGTCCAAAGTGCAATACAACGCATTACAACTGAATGATCTCAGAATGCCTCCCATCCACAATCAGCAAGGTCACTTTGAACAATTGCAAATAGAACTTTCGTCTCTAGTCTAAATTTTCTGTCAACACTTTAATGTCGAGAATGTACTAAAAGTAACTGAGAAACCAATGCAGCTCGTTGTTAAAGTGTTTAAAAGTTAATTTATTCTGTTTCTCTTTTCACTGTGATATGATCGTTGTCCCTGTACACAAAAATAAACTTATTCTCTCAGCATTTACATGCAATAGGACCAAATCATTCTGATTTTGATGGATTACATCTTAATGTGACGTCGAGTGCAAAACTGCTCACGATATATATATATATATATATATATAGATATATATATATATATATATATATATATATATATATATATATAATACAGAAATACATAGATAACATAATGCAAACAACAACGCATCGAAATAATTCAAGTCAAATAAACTGCAGGAGGAAAACAGCACCAAGAGAAGTAGGTTCTTCTAGCTCAGATGCAGAATGCAATCAACAAACACTGCTGCCTAATACAATACATACTTGAGACTCGGACAAACTCGACGCCGCACATGATGCAGAACTCCATGCAGCCGTCACTTCCTATCCAGTCACCGTTGATAAGACATTCAATAGCACTGCTTGCTCAGATCTGAAACATTTCTTACTTTCACCTCCACTGAACTCATTTAATTTGCTCAATAACAATGCCATGATACCGAAAGCAACAGGCACAAAAGCAGGAGCCCCAGTCGGTCTGTGCAGAGTCCTGGCCAATTATTCATTAATACTAATTATAATTAATTAGTAACTTCTATAGCGTCGGCATCCTACTGCACAAGGCTCACCATATAACCAAAGCTCAGTCAGGTCAATACCCAGCAAATCAGTCTCCAGGGAAACAGAGAGACAGCATCTGATGTAGCTTAGCCAACTGAATCGTGGAGAGAGTCAACTCTCATCACAACCTTACAGAGCTGCAAGCACACACGCACACACACACGCACACACACACATGCACAGAGTAAATAAAGGTAATGAGAAAACTTGTACCATCAAAATATGAAACATCTTTTAAGTAACTTCACTGTCACAAATAGCTCAGGAAACATTTCCAGCCTATAAGAAGATGCATCTGTTAAGACCTGCTAAATAGCCGTGGTTCAGTGCATTCGTGAGGTTCTTAAAACGCGCTAAGTAAGTGTTCAGAAACGTACATTATAGCTTTCAGTGGGATTCAGTCAGGTGTCAAATTCTGACTTAAAACTCTTCTTCTCACTGACCCAAAAGGAGGTTTCTGGCTTCCATTACAAAGTTACCTGAAGCACTACATAAATATTCAGAAGCATATGCACAGATATGCGAAGATATTGGCCAAGCATTCCTCAGCAACCTCATCACTGGGGTGGGGGACTGGGGGTCCATAGTGTAGTGGTAACATCACTGGCGTGAAGAGCAGTAGGTAGCGGGATCGCTTCCCTTACCCTCCCTAAAGGTCCAGCCTATCATTCGTGAGATGGCACGTTTGTAAAATGAGATGTAGAACGTGATGGGCGCCTTGCATGGCTGCTGTATACAGTTAAATTCGACTCCTGTAATAACTTGTGATCATTTATTTATTTCAGAAAATATATAGTGCCCCTTCAAGGATGCCTACTCAGAAGCGCTACGAACCGAACCCCGGTCAAACAGGACAGTCCGTTCATACTGATTTGTAATCACACTGCATAATTGTCAGTTTGAAAATATTAAACCAAGAGTATTATATGCCATTCTATACATGATAGGCCAACCCCCCCCGCCCTGCCTCCCACAAGGTGAATATAGGCAACAGCCACAGTCCATCGTCATCAGGCGCATACTTCTAAGGTCAAATGAAGACCGTTAAAAAATTCTTTGACTCAGGATGGAAATAAAAAAACCAGACTCATACACAGTCATTTCAAATGATCTCAATCTCTCCCCTCTCCCTCCCCTTCTGTTGATGGGCTTCTAGAGGCAAGCTGCTGTTGTTAGCCACTCAAAAGGCACTGCATTAGGTGCATTAGAACATACACATAATATGTACACACGCACACACGGTGAACATCATTCTAAACGACTAAACTGCAACTCAAATGAAACACTTTTAGCCAAACAACCTTACAAACATCACACACACAATGCTTTGCATAATAAGACCGCAGTCGTCATATTTACACGCACAAATGTACATACATCCATAAATATATCCTATACGTATGTGTATATATGTACATAGAGATATTTGCCAGCAGACAAGTCCTGAAAGACGAGAGAAACAATTAATTCGATTCGTACTCCTCCTATTGTAAATGTCGTTAAGGTTCCTTTGCCAGAATCGTTCGACCGTCGTCAGAGTGATTTATTGACAGTTCTGGAAACGTCCGGTTAAGGTTTTCGTCAGAGGCTCTGAGGAAATCGTCGAGCATCTTCTCTGCACAGTTTGCGATGAATCGGATGAACGGACGGATGTCTCCGTCGTTGGCCGTCTGCAGATGCTGATAGTAGAACTGCTTCTGCTCAACGGGAATTATGATTGGCGGGTAACCAGTCTGCATGAGAAGGAGGTTCATCAGCAGACGACTCGTGCTTCCGTTGCCATCGTAGAACGGATGGATGTAGACGAGTTTGTAATGCGCGAGGGCGGCCATTTCGATCGGGTGCAGATGGGTGGCATCGTCCGAGTTCAGCCATTCGACAAACTCCTTCATCAGTCGATCCAGTTGACTCGCATCCGGTGGAACAAAATCGGCGACAAAGACCTGCGTTGTCCGGAAGATGCCGGCTCCGATAGGATCGACGAAACCGAGAACGCGTCGGTGGATGTCCTGAATGTCACGGATCGTTATCGCTCCGATCCGTTTGATGAGAGAGGAATTGAGGAAGTGAAGTGCCGCCTCCATGCCGAGGATCTCGTTGTGCTCCATGATGCTCTTACCGGAAATGACGATTCTCGTTTCGACGAACGACCGCGTCTGAGACAGCGTGAACGTGTTGCCTTCGATGGCTGTCGCGTGGTAGATGTGACGGTAGTAGTTCTCCTGGATCATCCGTCGCAGCCCCGGATTGCCCTCCGGAATGTGCATCAGAGAGTCGCGTTTGTGGTCGATGTTATTGTAGAGGTTTTGGTCGATTTCTTCGACGAGTGGCAGAGTGCGTTGACGATTGGACATGGCCTTCGTGTGAGTGGGACTGTGGACGAGCGCCTTGCAGTACATGTGATCGGCGAGGATCGTGTCCTTCTTCGTCTTCTCGAGGAATTCACCGTATTCGTTGAGGATGTCGGGATGTCTGGGGTCGAGGGCGAGCGCATGCGTGAAGATCTTCATTGCTTTCTCCGTCTTACCCTGGCTGGTCATCTCACGCGCCAAGTGAAGCGAAGCCAGAGCCTCTCCAGTCAGATCTTCAATCAGCAGAATCATCACAACCCGCATCAGTCAATAATTATCTTAAGAGCTCTGGCATTCTACTCTAAACCTCAAAGCATCCTTAAATTCTGCAGCTGGGAGGCTTACATGACATACTGTTTACAATTGATTTGGGAGAAAACCCTCGGACAGTTCTTTCCCCGACCATCTACAGAGGCACGCACGCACATCCATCTGAACCTCTAACACTTGAGTCAAATGCTGGTGTCAGCAACGAAGTTAACCAATTGTACAACTTGTGATGAAAATGCCACACCACCCGATCAGTGGCGCCGCCAGGGGGGCTAGGGGCGCTTAGCCCCCCCCTAACTGTGGCTCAGCCCATCACTGCAAATCACAGCGAGGAGGGGACAAAAGGGAAGGTTTTTTGAGCTTTAGCCCCCCCAAACCTGAAATCCACTGCACCCGATTTTTACTTAAAATTTTTGCAAGGAAACGAGTTCTCTGCCGAACAGGTCCACACAAATCTTCTATCCAATTAAACGATAACTTTCCTAGTCTGAGGTGCCATAAGATAATGCAGTACACATGACCCAGTGAATTACAACCCCTGTTATGAAGAGATTCGAATGAGTGGCCGCTATGCTGTCCCTCTGAATCTCTGTTTCCTATGACCTGTAAACTCATCTGGAGAAAGCAAAGATCATTGTATTGTATTGTATCTATCTTAACGGATCTAAAAATTAACAGTTCATCACAAGTGAACTAGTGACATTGTCTCGGAATTCAAAAGTGAAAGTGCCTTATAAACCAAACATCATTTTTTAAATTTACTGATCTTTGTCAACATACCGCTTTTCGTTCTATCTCTCGGCTTTAAATAAACCGTCGGAATTAGTGAGATTTCTGGACCAGTCAGAAAGTCTGAATTCCCGGAGAACAGCGTCGGCTTCAAGTCAGAACCCGGTGAACTTGAAAACAGGTTCGACAAGTGGTTCGGCCCATTTCGTTTCGCCATAATCCCGTGGAGACTGTTTTGTCGATGAAAGCCTCCTCCCTTTCCGCCATTCGTCCGTCTATCAATCGTCGGAAGGGAGGGTGGCGTCTGAAGCCAGGGCAAGAGAAGCGCCGTGGCCAGTAGAGCGACGACGACAGCGGTCACAGTCGTCACCCAGACGACGACGAAGAGACTGTGTCCGCCGTGGAAGGTGACGGACAAAGATCTCTGCATTTCGGTTCCAGTCCGGGGAAGAAACTTAACGAGAGAACGAAGAAGACTCAATTTCAGCCACGAAGAACGAGAACCACCACACGACGAATGATCCTCATCCGCATCCGCCATTGTTGTTGTTGTTGTTGACAAACTACGAAGAGACGACCGGAAGTGTTTCCGCTTTTGTTGATTTGGCCGAACGTGATTGGACGACGACGCTGCCTGACGTCATTCGCTATTCTGACAGGGACAGGCAGTTGACGATTAAGGGCGATTAACGTTGGAAAATGGAATTTCATTATTTTAGCCTTAAAGTTGCAGCATAACGTACCTATCTCTTACATTATGGTTGCGCTGTTCTCCTTAATTTAACACAAAAATGGGGCTTGTTTAAGTGTCTAGTGGTTAGCTGCCCAACTTTTTTTCAATCACCAGATGGCACATTGAATTTATGATTAGGCTATTCACTTAGCTAGCCTACAATGTTTTGTGTCTGTAACTTAGTATTAATGATAAAACAATGTCATTATGGTCGACGTCAGTACCGATAATCAGGAGTTGTCTGTGGTCTTTTTACAAACCAGAGAAGCGGGACAAACAAATTGTAAACCAGAATGAAAAACCATGGCTTAATGGGACTTTGCAAGAACGAGTGCGCTTGTCAATACGACCTTGAACGGCGATTGACAAGTGCATGCGCAGTTGCGCACTCGTAATAAGTCGTTTTAAACAGACTGTAAACAGCTTATGTGTTTCGTTTTGATTTATGTCATTCCTGAAAATGCTTTGTCACACTGTAGGTCAGTAGGCCTAGTGCAGAAGGGCAGTAGGCTTAGTAGCCTACGGTATGCAGACAGCTTTGGCACCTAACAAGATAAGTGGTAACAGATAAAATAATAACATTCATTATTTATCAAATATTAATAACAGTGAACAAACAATTTATAGACTGCATAAATAACCTATTCCAGAAATAGATAAAGCAATCCTTTAAAAACTTTCATGTTAGCCAAAATGCGGTTTGCAATTGGTCCTATAATAAAGAATATTCTATTCTATTCTATTCTATATTCAGTTGCAGTGTTCTGTCAATGTCAATCAGTTAATTTGTTCTTTTTCCGCAATCTGTAGGCCAAAACATATCAAGCTGGTTATGAAATTAATGGGTTTCTGACCCAGTCTTTGTCAGAGAGACATTATTTAAACTTGGCAAATAATATTGTGACTTGTCTTCCAGATCAGATAAATGTTCAATATGTCATGTAACACAACTGCACCTGGATCAACTTCAGCAGCACAAGGAAATGTAGAAATGGAATTTGTTGTTTCTATTTAATTTCTCCACATCAGAAGTTCATGACGAAAAGCTTGAAGCTTGTCAGTAACAGACAGTTTGAATCATTGCCTGCATACTACAATTTAGTGCATTGAAATTTTCAAAAATGTCAACTAGGTATGCAAGTTTACTGCACCAAGGGGTCGTCCATTAATTATGTCACAAATTTGCGGCAGTTTTACCCCTCCCCTTGTCAACTGTCAAACATTGACGGACCCTAAAATTATGTCAACAATCTCAGAACCGCCTCTACAAAAAGAAACACAATGGCTAAATACATGTAGAATAATTTTAAAAAAATTTACACAAAAAAATGCAATCTCGAATTTCAAAATATATGAGTTTTAGTTTATTACCAGCTTTTTAGTAGTATTAAACATTAAGCACTTTATACATTTTTAGCGTTACTTAATGCTTTCGCTACCATTTTGAAGGGTCTATGTTGATTCATTGGAAAAAAATGTGTTGACCTCAAATTGTACCAAACCCCCATCCCCCTTGTCAACAACTGTCAAACTTTTTCAAACCCCCTCCCTTATTTTGTTGACATAATTAATGGCCGACCCCAAGTCAGATTGTTCAAAAATGTCACAAGACTTAGTGTTAAAGTGCTGAGTAAGAAAGAACTGGCGAAGCTCATCTCTCAACTCGTATAACCTTGATAGAACCTTACATTTTGATAACCACCTTGTAGGTCTATGCATTAAGTGTATAATGTTCTGATCCCATATCCTAGCTTGCAGTTTCTCAAACATGCAGTCTACACTTGACTTGTCGAACTTTAATGAAGTTAACCATTTTAACGACTTGATCTAATACTGAATGAAGGTTGGTACCCTGATTTCCAACATTCGGCCACGGGGACACTTCTACCACGCTCACGGCACTCAAGTATGCCATGGCACACAGGTGGGAAGCACTGGGTTAGCGTGCTGCCCTGTAAACCTAGAGATCGGACGTTGAAATTCCCACCAAAGCGGGAAGGTATTCCTAGAGTCTTACACCACTTGCCTTCCTCATAGAAGAAAGAACAAGCAGAACAGTCCATCCTGGCCTTCAGATCGCAAACTACAACCTCTTTTCCTGGACTTACTTCGTCCATACTGGCTGTTTCTGTGTCTTCTAGGACTGCATTCTTACCTTTTGCTAGCCCAAGAGGGAGGCAGCCATGGACGTATAATAATAATAATAATAATAATAATAATAATAATAATAATAATAAAGCACACAACTGAACGAAGCTACGTTGAGNGCAGTGGCGGAGTTCATGCATTCAACTTGGCTTTCCACTTTAAATCTGTCGCTCAAAATTTGTTGCATTTCTTGCAAATGTTAATGTAAAAGGATACTATAGAACGGAGAGAAAATAACAATCAAATCAATCAATCAAAACTTTTTATTGAAGCCAAAGCAAATCATGCACAGAACATTTCAACATGTAATAACGAGATTAGGCACAAGAGGAGTCCCAAAAGGGATCAAGATCCCGCTAGCTAGGGACACCTATAATATCATTTCCAAAGTCTTAATTAGTGACAGCACATCCAAAGCCTTGACAACAGCGCAACATCAAGTCTCATACAGCAAAGCTAACAATAATAGTACAAAGTGCAAAGTAAATTATCAATTAGATTCCAAACACTATAAAATAAAGAAAAGAAAGAAAACCTTAACTAACAGTGAAAAAAATCAGGCAGTGTGTACTGTGTGTGTGTTAGCTAAGTTTCATAAATTATTTGAGTCACAGGGTTACCTGTGCCAGTCCGAAGCCCGGAGAAAAGGAGGAGGGTTGGTTGGTACCGTGCAGAGAGAAAACTCGATTGCGTGATGTTACACGTGCTAAGTAGCAGGTAGACATCATGCGATCGACACAAACGGGTGATGAATGCATGCACAGAGAGAAGAAGAATATCCCAAGGCTTCCAAATGGGCGAAATTAGCATTCGTTAATAATAGGTTTGTCACCTAACAGTGATCATCACCATCAGTTCCTGACGACAGCCATTTGGAGGCGATGGGTATGAATAAATTATCTCCATTGTCCTCGGTCATTTCTCAAGTCCATTGCTTCCCTTAGTGTTAGTCCAAAACGTCCTTATGTATATGTGTCCTTATGTATGTTGTCTATTACATTTACTTAAAACTTACATGACGTCATTGTCTTCACCCGTTTGTCTCTCGGCCTGTAGTTAATAATAATAATAATAATCTTTTCTTTATTGAAGCGCCTGACAAACGCACTGCGCTGTACATTTACATGTTATGCAATTGAAACAACAAATGACAGAAGACATAAATCTTAACTACTACCAGAACAGACAGCCTGCAATACACGGCGCTTATAGCAACCTACAAAGCATGTCCGCCCTACGGAACTCGAACTCGGTACCTCTCGCTCTCAATGCCAATGTGTTATCCAATGCGTTATCCAGCCCCCTATTGTAATTCTATTTGATCATTTATATAGCGCCGATGCCATACACAGAAACCCTGCCTCGATCTTAGACTGACCTACCGCATAGAAACAACCCAGTGCACTGTATTTAAACTGCAAATGAGATATTACGGTGCTATCAGCAAATCTTCGGCTGTTTACCATTTCTTTGTGATAGATATGCTATGGAAATATTGCATTCTTCACACACGAGATTCATTGAACCTTCCTACATGAACGTGGTTAGCGATGCTTTCGTAGTCATAAACTCCAAATTTATATAGCGCTACGCTAAGCCGTGAGACCATAATATCTCCCAAGACCTCCTTGCTAAATCTAAGCGAAAAGGGAACCAGCTTAATCACGCGCTGGAACGTGGAATGCTTTGTGACCGCATTTGTTTTAACGACGCTCCAGGTGCTGTGAAGATAAACAGCATTGAGCCGAGTTAGTTGATGACGGTCAGTGGAATATCACGCTGCCTGGTGCAAGATAGCCTAGTGGTCAGCGTGTTAGACTGTCAACTGAGAGGTCGGGGGTTCAAATCCCCGCCAGCGCAGAAATCTGGGTCGAGATTTTAATGAGTCATTAAATATGTGTTGTTGGGAGGGGGCAGGTGAAGCTAAATTATCATCATCATCACCACCACCACCACCACCACCACCACCCCCACCACCACCACCACCACCACCACCACCATCATCATCATCATCATACGCTTCCTTCTTCTTCTCCTCCTCCTCTTCCTCTTCTTCCTCTTCTTTCTTCTTTTTCTTCTTCTTCTTCTTCTTCGCATTCTTCTTACTCTTCTTCTTCCTCTTCCTTTTCTTCTTGCATGCTTCTTCTCAGTGGTTTGTAACCAC